>OU896717.1:39157766-39641608 GCA_918026855.4 Phaedon cochleariae | reverse complement strand
AGGAATTTTTGCGATTTTTGCAATTTTCAGTCATTTTTGCGATTTTGGCAATTTTCAGGAATTTTTGCGATTTTTGCAATTTTCAGGAATTTTTGCGATTTTTGCAATTTTCAGGAATTTTTGCGATTTTTGCAATTTTCAGTCATTTTTGCGATTTTTGCAATTTTCAGGAATTTTCGCGATTTCTGCGATTTTTGCAATTTTCAGGCATTTTTGCGATTTTCGCATTTTTCAGGAATTTTTGCGATTTTTGCAATTTTCAGGATTTTTGCGATTTTTGCAATTTTCCTGATTTTTTGCGATTTTTGCAATTTTCAGGCATTTTCGCGATTTTCGCAAATTTCATGATTTTTTGCGATTATTGCAATTTTTCAGGAATTTTTGCGATTTTTGCAATTTTCAGGAATTTTTGCGATTTTTGCAATATTCAGTCATTTTTGCGATTTTTGCAATTTTCAGGAATTTTTATGATTTTTGCAATTTTCAGTCATTTTTGCGATTTTTGCAACTTTCATGATTTTTTGCGATTTTTGCAATTTTCAGGAATTTTTGCGATTTTTGCAATTTTCAGGAATTTTTGCGATTTTTGCAATTTCCAGGCATTTTAGCGATTTTTGCAATTTTCAGGAATTTTTGCGATTTTTGCAATTTTCAGGAATTTTTGCGATTTTTGCAATTTTCAGGAATTTTTGCGATTTTTGCAATTTTCAGGAACTTGCGATTTTTGCAATTTTCAGGCATTTTTGCGATTTTTGCAACTTTCATGATTTTTTGCGATTTTTGCAATTTTCAGGAATTTTTGCGATTTTTGCAATTTTCAGGAATTTTTGCGATTTTTGCAATTTTCAGGAATTTTTGCGATTTTTGCAATTTTCAGTCATTTTTGCGATTTTTGCAATTTTCAGGCATTTTTGCGATTTTTGCAATTTTCAGGCATTTTTGCGATTTTTGCAATTTTCAGGCATTTTCGCGATTTTTGCAACTTTCATGATTTTTTGCGATTTTTGCAATTTTCAGGAATTTTTGCGATTTTTGCAATTTTCAGGAATTTTTGCGATTTTTGCAATTTTCAGGAATTTTTGCGATTTTTGCAATATTCAGTCATTTTTGCGATTTTTGCAATTTTCAGGCATTTTTGCGATTTTTGCAATTTTCAGGCATTTTTGCGATTTTTGCAATTTTCAGGAATTTTTGCGATTTTTGCAATTTTCAGGAATTTTTGCGATTTTTGCAATTTTCAGGAATTTTTGCGATTTTGCAATTTTCAGGAATTTTTGCGATTTTTGCAATTTTCAGGAATTTTTGCGATTTCTGCAATTTTCAGTCATTTTTGCGATTTTTGCAATTTTCAGTCATTTTTGCGATTTTTGCAATTTTCAGGAATTTTTGCGATTTTTGCAATTTTCAGTCATTTTTGCGATTTTTGCAATTTTCAGGAATTTTTGCGATTTTTGCAATTTTCAGGAATTTTTGCGATTTCTGCAATTTTCAGTCATTTTTGCGATTTTTGCAATTTTCAGTCATTTTTGCGATTTTTGCAATTTTCAGGAATTTATGCGATTTTTGCAATTTTCAGGCATTTTTGCGATTTTTGCAATTTTCAGTCATTTTTGCGATTTTTGCAATATTCAGTCATTTTTGCGATTTTTGCAATTTTCAGGCATTTTTGCGATTTTTGCAATTTTCAGGCATTTTTGCGATTTTTGCAATTTTCAGGCATTTTCGCGATTTTTGCAACTTTCATGATTTTTTGCGATTTTTGCAATTTTCAGGAATTTTTGCGATTTTTGCAATTTTCAGGAATTTTTGCGATTTTTTGCAATTTTCAGGAATTTTTGCGATTTTTGCAATATTCAGTCATTTTTGCGATTTTTGCAATTTTCAGGCATTTTTGCGATTTTTTGCATATTTTCAGGCATTTTTGCGATTTTTGCAATTTTCAGGAATTTTTGCGATTTCTGCAATTTTCAGGAATTTATGCGATTTTTGCAATTTTCAGGAATTTTTGCGATTTTTGCAATTTTCAGCCATTTTTGCGATTTTTGCAATTTTCAGGAATTTTTGCGATTTCTGCAATTTTCAGGAATTTTTGCGATTTTTGCAATTTTCAGTCATTTTTGCGATTTTTGCAATTTTCAGGATTTTTGCGATTTTTGCAATTTTCAGCCATTTTTGCGATTTTTGCAATTTTCAGGAATTTTTGCGATTTCTGCAATTTTCAGTCATTTTTGCGATTTTTGCAATTTTCAGGAATTTATGCGATTTTTGCAATTTTCAGGAATTTTTGCGATTTTTGCAATTTTCAGGCATTTTTGCGATTTTTGCAATTTTCAGTCATTTTTGCAATTTTTGCAATTTTCAGGAATTTTTGCGATTTTTGCAATTTTCAGGAATTTTTGCGATTTTTGCAATTTTCAGCCATTTTTGCGATTTTTGCAATTTTCAGGAATTTTTGCGATTTCTGCAATTTTCAGTCATTTTTGCGATTTTTGCAATTTTCAGGAATTTATGCGATTTTTGCAATTTTCAGGAATTTTTGCGATTTTTGCAATTTTCAGCCATTTTTGCGATTTTTGCAATTTTCAGGAATTTTTGCGATTTCTGCAATTTTCAGGAATTTTTGCGATTTTTGCAATTTTCAGTCATTTTTGCGATTTTTGCAATTTTCAGGAATTTTTGCGATTTTTGCAATTTTCAGCCATTTTTGCGATTTTTGCAATTTTCAGGAATTTTTGCGATTTCTGCAATTTTCAGTCATTTTTGCGATTTTTGCAATTTTCAGGAATTTATGCGATTTTTGCAATTTTCAGGAATTTTTGCGATTTTTGCAATTTTCAGGCATTTTTGCGATTTTTGCAATTTTCAGTCATTTTTGCAATTTTTGCTTTGCAATTTTCAGGCATTTTTGCGATTTTTGCAATTTTCAGTCATTTTTGCGATTTTTGCAATTTTCAGTCATTTTTGCGAATTTTGCAATTTTCAGGCATTTTTGCGATATTTGCAATTTTCAGGCATTTTTGCAATTTTTGCAATTTTCAGGCATTTTTGCGATTTTTGCACTTTTCAGGAATTTTTGCGATTTTTTGCAATTTTCAGGAATTTTTGCGATTTTTGCAATTTTCAGGATTTTTGCGATTTTTGCAATTTTCAGCCATTTTTGCGATTTTCAGGAATTTTTGCGATTTTTGCAATTTTCAGGAATTTTTGCGATTTCTGCAATTTTCAGTCATTTTTGCGATTTTTGCAATATTCAGTCATTTTTGCGATTTTTGCAATTTTCAGGAATTTTTGCGATTTTTGCAATTTCAGCCATTTTTGCGATTTTTGCAATTTTCAGGAATTTTTGCGATTTCTGCAATTTTCAGTCATTTTTGCGATTTTTGCAATTTTCAGTCATTTTTGCGATTTTTGCAATTTTCAGGAATTTTTGCGATTTTTGCAATTTTCAGCCATTTTTGCGATTTTTGCAATTTTCAGGAATTTTTGCGATTTCTGCAATTTTCAGTCATTTTTGCGATTTTTGCAATTTTCAGGAATTTATGCGATTTTTTTCAGGCATTTTTGCGATTTTTGCAATTTTCAGGCATTTTCGCGATTTTTGCAACTTTCATGATTTTTTGCGATTTTTGCAATTTTCAGGAATTTTTGCGATTTTTGCAATTTTCAGGAATTTTTGCGATTTTTGCAATTTTCAGGAATTTTTGCGATTTTTGCAATATTCAGTCATTTTTGCGATTTTTGCAATTTTCAGGCATTTTTGCGATTTTTGCAATTTTCAGGCATTTTTGCGATTTTTGCAATTTTCAGGAATTTTTGCGATTTCTGCAATTTTCAGGAATTTTTGCGATTTTTGCAATTTTCAGGAATTTTTGCGATTTTTGCAATTTTCAGGAATTTTTGCGATTTTTGCAATTTTCAGGCATTTTTGCAATTTTTGCAATTTTCAGGCATTTTTGCGATTTTTGCAATTTTCAGGAATTTTTGCGATTTTTGCAATTTTCAGTCATTTTTGCGATTTTTGCAATATTCAGTCATTTTTGCGATTTTTGCAATTTTCAGGAATTTTTGCGATTTTTGCAATTTTCAGTCATTTTTGCGATTTTTGCAATTTTCAGGAATTTTTGCGATTTCTGCAATTTTCAGTCATTTTTGCGATTTTTGCAATTTTCAGTCATTTTTGCGATTTTTGCAATTTTCAGGAATTTTTGCGATTTTTGCAATTTTCAGTCATTTTTGCGATTTTTGCAATTTTCAGCCATTTTTGCGATTTTTGCAATTTTCAGGAATTTTTGCGATTTCTGCAATTTTCAGTCATTTTTGCGATTTTTGCAATTTTCAGGAATTTATGCGATTTTTGCAATTTTCAGGCATTTTTGCGATTTTTGCAATTTTCAGTCATTTTTGCGATTTTTGCAATATTCAGTCATTTTTGCGATTTTTGCAATTTTCAGGCATTTTGCGATTTTTGCAATTTTCAGGCATTTTTGCGATTTTTGCAATTTTCAGGCATTTTCGCGATTTTTGCAACTTTCATGATTTTTTGCGATTTTTGCAATTTTCAGGAATTTTTGCAATTTTTGCAATTTTCAGGAATTTTTGCGATTTTTGCAATTTTCAGGAATTTTGCGATTTTTGCAATATTCAGTCATTTTTGCGATTTTTGCAATTTTCAGGCATTTTTGCGATTTTTGCAATTTTCAGGCATTTTTGCGATTTTTGCAATTTTCAGGAATTTTTTGCGATTTCTGCAATTTTCAGGAATTTTTGCGATTTTTGCAATTTTCAGGAATTTTTGCGATTTTTGCAATTTTCAGGAATTTTTGCGATTTTTGCAATTTTCAGCCATTTTTGCGATTTTTGCAATTTTCAGGAATTTTTGCGATTTCTGCAATTTTCAGTCATTTTTGCGATTTTTGCAATTTTCAGGAATTTATGCGATTTTTGCAATTTTCAGGAATTTTTGCGATTTTTGCAATTTTCAGCCATTTTTGCGATTTTTGCAATTTTCAGGAATTTTTGCGATTTCTGCAATTTTCAGGAATTTTTGCGATTTTTGCAATTTTCAGTCATTTTTGCGATTTTTGCAATTTTCAGGAATTTTTGCGATTTTTGCAATTTTCAGCCATTTTTGCGATTTTTGCAATTTTCAGGAATTTTTGCGATTTCTGCAATTTTCAGTCATTTTTGCGATTTTTGCAATTTTCAGGAATTTATGCGATTTTTGCAATTTTCAGGAATTTTTGCGATTTTTGCAATTTTCAGGCATTTTTGCGATTTTTGCAATTTTCAGTCATTTTTGCAATTTTTGCAATTTTCAGGCATTTTTGCGATTTTTGCAATTTTCAGTCATTTTTGCGATTTTTGCAATTTTCAGTCATTTTTGCGAATTTTGCAATTTTCAGGCATTTTTGCGATATTTGCAATTTTCAGGCATTTTTGCAATTTTTGCAATTTTCAGGCATTTTTGCGATTTTTGCACTTTTCAGGAATTTTTGCGATTTTTGCAATTTTCAGGAATTTTTGCGATTTTTGAAATTTTCAGGAATTTTTGCGATTTTTGCAATTTTCAGGAATTTTTGCGATTTTTGCAATTTTCAGGAACTTTGCGATTTTCGCATTTTTCAGAAATTTTTGCGATTTTTGCAATTTTCAGGAATTTTTGCGATTTTTGCAATTTTCATGATTTTTTGCGATTTTTTGCAATCTTCAGGCATTTTCGCGATTTTTGCAACTTTCATGATTTTTTGCGATTTTTGCAATTTTCAGGAATTTTTGCGATTTTTGCAATTTTCAGTCATTTTGCGATTTTGGCAATTTTCAGGAATTTTTGCGATTTTTGCAATTTTCAGGAATTTTTGCGATTTTTGCAATTTTCAGGAATTTTTGCGATTTTTGCAATTTCAGTCATTTTTGCGATTTTTGCAATTTTCAGGAATTTTCGCGATTTCTGCGATTTTTGCAATTTTCAGGCATTTTTGCGATTTTCGCATTTTTCAGGAATTTTTGCGATTTTTGCAATTTTCAGGAATTTTTGCGATTTTTGCAATTTTCATGATTTTTAGCGATTTTTGCAATTTTCAGGCATTTTCGCGATTTTTGCAAATTTCATGATTTTTTGCGATTATTGCAATTTTCAGGAATTTTTGCGATTTTTGCAATTTTCAGGAATTTTTGCGATTTTTGCAATTTTCAGGAATTTTTGCGATTTTTGCAATATTCAGTCAGTTTTGCGATTTTTGCAATTTTCAGGAATTTTTGTGATTTTTGCAATTTTCAGTCATTTTTGCGATTTTTGCAACTTTCATGATTTTTCGCGATTTTTGCAACTTTCATGATTTTTTGCGATTTTTGCAATTTTCAGGAATTTTTGCGATTTTTTCAATTTTCAGGAATTTTTGCGATTTTGCAATTTTCAGTCATTTTTGCGATTTTTGTAATTTTCAGTCATTTTTGCGATTTTGGCAATTTTCAGGAGTTTTTGCGATTTTTGCAATTTTCAGGAATTTTTGCGATTTTTGCAATATTCAGTCATTTTTGCGATTTTTGCAATTTTCAGGAATTTTAGCGATTTTTGCAATTTTCAGGAATTTTTGCGATTTTTGCAATTTTCAGGAATTTTTGCGATTTTTGCAATTTTCAGGAACTTTTGCGATTTTTGCAATTTTCAGGAACTTTTGCGATTTTTGCAATTTTCAGGCATTTTTGCGATTTTTGCAATTTTCAGGCATTTTTGCGATTTTTGCAATTTTCAGGAATTTTTGCGATTTTTGCAATTTTCAGGAATTTTTGCGATTTTTGCAATTTTCAGGAATTTTTGCGATTTTTGCAATTTTCAGGAATTTTTGCGATTTTTGCAATTTTCAGTCATTTTTGCGATTTTTGCAATTTTCAGGAATTTTTGCGATTTTTGCAATTTTCAGGAATTTTTGCGATTTTTGCAATTTTCAGTCATTTTTGCGATTTTTGCAATTTTCAGGCATTTTTGCGATTTTTGCAATTTTCAGTCATTTTTGCGATTTTTGCAATTTTCAGGAATTTTCGCGATTTCTGCGATTTTTGCAATTTTCAGGCATTTTTGCAATTTTCAGGCATTTTTGCGATTTTCGCATTTTTCAGGAATTTTTGCGATTTTTGCAATTTTCAGTCATTTTTGCGATTTTTGCAATTTTCAGTCATTTTTGCGATTTTTGCAATTTTCAGTCATTTTTGCGATTTTTGCAATTTTCAGGAATTTTTGCGATTTTTGCAATATTCAGTCATTTTTGCGATTTTTGCAATTTTCAGGAATTTTTGCGATTTTTGCAATTTTCAGCCATTTTTGCGATTTTTGCAATTTTCAGGAATTTTTGCGATTTTTGCAATTTTCAGGAATTTTTGCGATTTCTGCAATTTTCAGTCATTTTGCGATTTTTGCAATATTCAGTCATTTTTGCGATTTTTGCAATTTTCAGGAATTTATGCGATTTTTGCAATTTTCAGGCATTTTTGCGATTTTTGCAATTTTCAGTCATTTTTGCGATTTTTTGCAATATTCAGTCATTTTTGCGATTTTTGCAATTTTCAGGCATTTTTGCGATTTTTGCAATTTTCAGGCATTTTTGCGATTTTTGCAATTTTCAGGCATTTTCGCGATTTTTGCAACTTTCATGATTTTTTGCGATTTTTGCAATTTTCAGGAATTTTTGCGATTTTTGCAATTTTCAGGAATTTTTGCGATTTTTGCAATTTTCAGGAATTTTTGCGATTTTTGCAATATTCAGTCATTTTTGCGATTTTTGCAATTTTCAGGCATTTTTGCGATTTTTGCAATTTTCAGGCATTTTTGCGATTTTTGCAATTTTCAGGAATTTTTGCGATTTCTGCAATTTTCAGGAATTTATGCGATTTTTGCAATTTTCAGGAATTTTTGCGATTTTTGCAATTTTCAGCCATTTTTGCGATTTTTGCAATTTTCAGGAATTTTTGCGATTTCTGCAATTTTCAGGAATTTTTGCGATTTTTGCAATTTTCAGTCATTTTTGCGATTTTTGCAATTTTCAGGAATTTTTGCGATTTTTGCAATTTTCAGCCATTTTTGCGATTTTTGCAATTTTCAGGAATTTTTGCGATTTCTGCAATTTTCAGTCATTTTTGCGATTTTTGCAATTTTCAGGAATTTATGCGATTTTTGCAATTTTCAGGAATTTTTGCGATTTTTGCAATTTTCAGGCATTTTTGCGATTTTTGCAATTTTCAGTCATTTTTGCAATTTTTGCAATTTTCAGGAATTTTTGCGATTTTTGCAATTTTCAGGAATTTTTGCGATTTTTGCAATTTTCAGCCATTTTTGCGATTTTTGCAATTTTCAGGAATTTTTGCGATTTCTGCAATTTTCAGTCATTTTTGCGATTTTTGCAATTTTCAGGAATTTATGCGATTTTTGCAATTTTCAGGAATTTTTGCGATTTTGCAATTTTCAGCCATTTTTGCGATTTTTGCAATTTTCAGGAATTTTTGCGATTTCTGCAATTTTCAGGAATTTTTGCGATTTTTGCAATTTTCAGTCATTTTTGCGATTTTTGCAATTTTCAGGAATTTTTGCGATTTTTGCAATTTTCAGCCATTTTTGCGATTTTTGCAATTTTCAGGAATTTTTGCGATTTCTGCAATTTTCAGTCATTTTTGCGATTTTTGCAATTTTCAGGAATTTATGCGATTTTTGCAATTTTCAGGAATTTTTGCGATTTTTGCAATTTTCAGGCATTTTTGCGATTTTTGCAATTTTCAGTCATTTTTGCAATTTTTGCAATTTTCAGGCATTTTTGCGATTTTTGCAATTTTCAGTCATTTTTGCGATTTTTGCAATTTTCAGTCATTTTTGCGAATTTTGCAATTTTCAGGCATTTTTGCGATATTTGCAATTTTCAGGCATTTTTGCAATTTTTGCAATTTTCAGGCATTTTTGCGATTTTTGCAATTTTCAGGAATTTTTGCGATTTTTGCAATTTTCAGGAATTTTTGCGATTTTTGCAATTTTCAGGAATTTTTGCGATTTTTGCAATTTTCAGCCATTTTTGCGATTTTCAGGAATTTTTGCGATTTTTGCAATTTTCAGGAATTTTTGCGATTTCTGCAATTTTCAGTCATTTTTGCGATTTTTGCAATATTCAGTCATTTTTGCGATTTTTGCAATTTTCAGGAATTTTTGCGATTTTTGCAATTTTCAGCCATTTTTGCGATTTTTGCAATTTTCAGGAATTTTTGCGATTTCTGCAATTTTCAGTCATTTTTGCGATTTTTGCAATTTTCAGTCATTTTTGCGATTTTTGCAATTTTCAGGAATTTTTGCGATTTTTGCAATTTTCAGCCATTTTTGCGATTTTTGCAATTTTCAGGAATTTTTGCGATTTCTGCAATTTTCAGTCATTTTTGCGATTTTTGCAATTTTCAGGAATTTATGCGATTTTTTTCAGGCATTTTTGCGATTTTTGCAATTTTCAGGCATTTTCGCGATTTTGCAACTTTCATGATTTTTTGCGATTTTTGCAATTTTCAGGAATTTTTGCGATTTTTGCAATTTTCAGGAATTTTTGCGATTTTTGCAATTTTCAGGAATTTTTGCGATTTTTGCAATATTCAGTCATTTTTGCGATTTTTGCAATTTTCAGGCATTTTTGCGATTTTTGCAATTTTCAGGCATTTTTGCGATTTTTGCAATTTTCAGGAATTTTTTGCGATTTCTGCAATTTTCAGGAATTTTTGCGATTTTTGCAATTTTCAGGAATTTTTGCGATTTTTGCAATTTTCAGGAATTTTTGCGATTTTTGCAATTTTCAGGCATTTTTGCAATTTTTGCAATTTTCAGGCATTTTTGCGATTTTTGCACTTTTCAGGAATTTTTGCGATTTTTGCAATTTTCAGTCATTTTTGCGATTTTTGCAATATTCAGTCATTTTTGCGATTTTTGCAATTTTCAGGAATTTTTGCGATTTTGCAATTTTCAGCCATTTTTGCGATTTTTGCAATTTTCAGGAATTTTTGCGATTTCTGCAATTTTCAGTCATTTTTGCGATTTTTGCAATTTTCAGTCATTTTTGCGATTTTTGCAATTTTCAGGAATTTTTGCGATTTTTGCAATTTTCAGCCATTTTTGCGATTTTTGCAATTTTCAGCCATTTTTGCGATTTTTGCAATTTTCAGGAATTTTGCGATTTCTGCAATTTTCAGTCATTTTTGCGATTTTTGCAATTTTCAGGAATTTATGCGATTTTTGCAATTTTCAGGCATTTTTGCGATTTTTGCAATTTTCAGTCATTTTTGCGATTTTTGCAATATTCAGTCATTTTTGCGATTTTTGCAATTTTCAGGCATTTTTGCGATTTTTGCAATTTTCAGGCATTTTTGCGATTTTTGCAATTTTCAGGCATTTTCGCGATTTTTGCAACTTTCATGATTTTTTGCGATTTTTGCAATTTTCAGGAATTTTTGCAATTTTTGCAATTTTCAGGAATTTTTGCGATTTTTGCAATTTTCAGGAATTTTTGCGATTTTTGCAATATTCAGTCATTTTTGCGATTTTTGCAATTTTCAGGCATTTTTTGCGATTTTTGCAATTTTCAGGCATTTTTGCGATTTTTGCAATTTTCAGGAATTTTTGCGATTTCTGCAATTTTCAGGAATTTTGCGATTTTTGCAATTTTCAGGAATTTTTGCGATTTTTGCAATTTTCAGGAATTTTTGCGATTTTTGCAATTTTCAGCCATTTTTGCGATTTTTGCAATTTTCAGGAATTTTTGCGATTTCTGCAATTTTCAGTCATTTTTGCGATTTTTGCAATTTTCAGGAATTTATGCGATTTTTGCAATTTTCAGGAATTTTTGCGATTTTTGCAATTTTCAGCCATTTTTGCGATTTTTGCAATTTTCAGGAATTTTTGCGATTTCTGCAATTTTCAGGAATTTTTGCGATTTTGCAATTTTCAGTCATTTTTGCGATTTTTGCAATTTTCAGGAATTTTTGCGATTTTTGCAATTTTCAGCCATTTTTGCGATTTTTGCAATTTTCAGGAATTTTTGCGATTTCTGCAATTTTCAGTCATTTTTGCGATTTTTGCAATTTTCAGGAATTTATGCGATTTTTGCAATTTTCAGGAATTTTTGCGATTTTTGCAATTTTCAGGCATTTTTGCGATTTTTGCAATTTTCAGTCATTTTTGCAATTTTTGCAATTTTCAGGCATTTTTGCGATTTTTGCAATTTTCAGTCATTTTTGCGATTTTTGCAATTTTCAGTCATTTTTGCGAATTTTGCAATTTTCAGGCATTTTTGCGATATTTGCAATTTTCAGGCATTTTTGCAATTTTTGCAATTTTCAGGCATTTTTGCGATTTTTGCACTTTTCAGGAATTTTTGCGATTTTTGCAATTTTCAGGAATTTTTGCGATTTTTGCAATTTTCAGGAATTTTTGCGATTTTTGCAATTTTCAGGAATTTTCGCGATTTTTGCAATTTTCAGGAACTTTTGCGATTTTCGCATTTTTCAGAAATTTTTGCGATTTTTGCAATTTTCAGGAATTTTTGCGATTTTTGCAATTTTCATGATTTTTTGCGATTTTTGCAATCTTCAGGCATTTTTGCGATTTTTGCAACTTTCATGATTTTTTGCGATTTTTGCAATTTTCAGGAATTTTTGCGATTTTTGCAATTTTCAGTCATTTTTGCGATTTTGGCAATTTTCAGGAATTTTTGCGATTTTTGCAATTTTCAGGAATTTTTGCGATTTTTGCAATTTTCAGGAATTTTTGCGATTTTTGCAATTTTCAGTCATTTTTGCGATTTTTGCAATTTTCAGGAATTTTTCGCGATTTCTGCGATTTTTGCAATTTTCAGGCATTTTTGCGATTTTCGCATTTTTCAGGAATTTTTGCGATTTTTGCAATTTTCAGGAATTTTTGCGATTTTTGCAATTTTCATGATTTTTAGCGATTTTTGCAATTTTCAGGCATTTTCGCGATTTTTGCAAATTTCATGATTTTTTGCGATTATTGCAATTTTCAGGAATTTTTGCGATTTTTGCAATTTTCAGGAATTTTTGCGATTTTTGCAATTTTCAGGAATTTTTGCGATTTTTGCAATATTCAGTCAGTTTTGCGATTTTTGCAATTTTCAGGAATTTTTGTGATTTTTGCAATTTTCAGTCATTTTTGCGATTTTTGCAACTTTCATGATTTTTTGCGATTTTTGCAACTTTCATGATTTTTTGCGATTTTTGCAATTTTCAGGAATTTTTGCGATTTTTGCAATTTTCAGGAATTTTTGCGATTTTTGCAATTTTCAGTCATTTTTGCGATTTTTGTAATTTTCAGTCATTTTTGCGATTTTGGCAATTTTCAGGAGTTTTTGCGATTTTTGCAATTTTCAGGAATTTTTGCGATTTTTGCAATATTCAGTCATTTTTGCGATTTTTGCAATTTTCAGGAATTTTAGCGATTTTTGCAATTTTCAGGAATTTTTGCGATTTTTGCAATTTTCAGGAATTTTTGCGATTTTTGCAATTTTCAGGAACTTTTGCGATTTTTGCAATTTTCAGGAACTTTTGCGATTTTTGCAATTTTCAGGCATTTTTGCGATTTTTGCAATTTTCAGGCATTTTTGCGATTTTTGCAATTTTCAGGAATTTTTGCGATTTTTGCAATTTTCAGGAATTTTTGCGATTTTTGCAATTTTCAGGAATTTTTGCGATTTTTGCAATTTTCAGGAATTTTTGCGATTTTTGCAATTTTCAGTCATTTTTGCGATTTTGGCAATTTTCAGGAATTTTTGCGATTTTTGCAATTTTCAGGAATTTTTGCGATTTTTGCAATTTTCAGTCATTTTTGCGATTTTTGCAATTTTCAGGCATTTTTGCGATTTTTGCAATTTTCAGTCATTTTTGCGATTTTTGCAATTTTCAGGAATTTTTGCGATTTCTGCGATTTTTGCAATTTTCAGGCATTTTTGCAATTTTCAGGCATTTTTGCGATTTTCGCATTTTTCAGGAATTTTTGCGATTTTTGCAATTTTCAGTCATTTTTGCGATTTTTGCAATTTTCAGTCATTTTTGCGATTTTTGCAATTTTCAGTCATTTTTGCGATTTTTGCAATTTTCAGGAATTTTTGCGATTTTTGCAATTTTCAGGAATTTTTGCGATTTTTGCAATTTTCAGGAATTTTTGCGATTTTTGCAATTTTCAGGCATTTTTGCGATTTTTGCAATTTTCAGTCATTTTTGCGATTTTTGCAATTTTCAGTCATTTTTGCGATTTTTGCAATTTTCAGTCATTTTTGCGATTTTTGCAATTTTCAGTCATTTTTGCGATTTTTGCAATTTTCAGGAATTTTTGCGATTTTTGCGATTTTCAGGAATTTTTGCGATTTTTGCAATTTTCAGGAATTTTTGCGATTTTTGCAACTTTCATGATTTTTTGCGATTTTTGCAATTTTCAGGAATTTTTGCGATTTTTGCAATTTTCAGGAATTTTTGCGATTTTTGCAATTTTCAGTAATTTTTGCGATTTTTGCAATTTTCAGTCATTTTTGCGATTTTTGCAATTTTCAGGAATTTTTGCGATTTTTGCAATTTTCAGGAATTTTTGCGATTTTTGCAATTTTCAGGAATTTTTGCGATTTTTGCAATTTTCAGTCATTTTTGCGATTTTTGCAATTTTCAGTCATTTTTGCGATTTTTGCAATTTTCAGGAATTTTTGCGATTTTTGCAATTTTCAGGAATTTTTGCGATTTTTGCAATTTTCAGGAATTTTTGCGATTTTTGCAATTTTCAGGCATTTTTGCGATTTTTGCAACTTTCATGATTTTTTGCGATTTTTGCAATTTTCAGGAATTTTTGCGATTTTTGCAATTTTCAGGAATTTTTGCGATTTTTGCAACTTTCAGGAATTTTTGCGATTTTTGCAATTTTCAGGAATTTTTGCGATTTTTGCAATTTTCAGGAATTTTTGCGATTTTTGCAATTTTCAGTCATTTTTGCGATTTTTGCAATTTTCAGTCATTTTTGCGATTTTTGCAATTTTCAGTCATTTTTGCGATTTTTGCAATTTTCAGTCATTTTGCGATTTTTGCAATTTTCAGTCATTTTTGCGATTTTTGCAATTTTCAGTCATTTTTGCGATTTTTGCAATTTTCAGGAATTTTTGCGATTTTTGCAATTTTCAGGAATTTTTGCGATTTTTGCAATTTTCAGGATTTTTGCGATTTTTGCAATTTTCAGGCATTTTTGCGATTTTTGCAACTTTCATGATTTTTTGCGATTTTTGCAATTTTCAGGAATTTTTTGCGATTTTTGCAATTTTCAGGAAATTTTGCGATTTTTGCAATTTTCAGTCATTTTTGCGATTTTTGCAATTTTCAGGCAATTTGCGATTTTTGCAATTTTCAGTCATTTTTGCGATTTTTGCAATTTTCAGGCATTTTTGCGATTTTTGCAATTCTCAGGAACTTTTGCGATTTTCGCAATTTTCAGGAATTTTTGCGATTTTTGCAATTTTCAGTCATTTTTGCGATTTTTGCAATTTTCAGGCATTTTTGCGATTCTTGCAATTTTCAGGAATTTTTGCGATTTTTGCAATTTTCAGGAATTTTTGCGATTTTTGCAATTTTCAGTCATTTTTGCGATTTTTGCAATTTTCAGGAATTTTTGCGATTTTTGCAATTTTCAGTCATTTTTGCGATTTTTGCAATTTTCAGGCATTTTTGCGATTTTTGCAATTTTTAGGCATTTTTGCAATTTTTGCAATTTTCAGGCATTTTTGCGATTTTTGCAACTTTCATGATTTTTTGCGATTTTTGCAATTTTCAGGAATTTTTGCGATTTTTGCAATTTTCAGGAATTTTTGCGATTTTTGCAATTTTCAGGCATTTTTTGCGATTTTTGCAATTTTCAGGCATTTTTGCGATTTTTGCAATTTTCAGGAATTTTTTGCGATTTTTGCAATTTTCAGTCATTTTTGCGATTTTTTGCAATTTTCAGGCATTTTTGCGATTTTTGCAATTTTCAGGCATTTTTGCGATTTTTGCAACTTTCATGAATAGCTCGTTATATGCAGAATAGGATGACGTTAATTTCTCTCTGTAATATACTTGTATGCTTTCCAGTATGGAAAATATAACTTTTTGTGCAGATATATTGCCATTTCAATGTGGACATTGATGTCACATTACAATTCCACTCAACACTTGCGTGGATTGGAATGGAACCAAAAGGAATCAGCTATCACAACAATATGGTATAGGTATGAAGAAATAATTGAATTCATCAAGAAATATCACTGGCTGTCATAAAGATAAATTCTTGAGAAGGGGTTGGAAAATAATATATGATTGGAGGGACTGATAAGAATGAACAATATAATCGATTTACAAAATCAAGGATCCCCAGCAATTGAAGTCTCGAAGTTAAATAAGTTTTGATTCAAAAAATTTATATTATTCATCAAGGTAGGTACTGGTTTCTTGAAAATGTTGAAAATCATGGTGAATTTTTTGAACAATTGCTACCTGCATTGAAGTTAACCGTGGAGATTTCCAACAATTAGTAATTCAACTGAGTATGATTTGTTACCTTTTGTAATATGAAGTTAACGTTTGGTTTTGTTACTTGTTCTATTGTTTGAATACATGTTGTTTAATTAGTAAAAACTCATTTGGAATTTCAATTTTCTGTTTTATAGACAATAAAAACCCCCTTTCAAATGAGCTATCACTCATCACCCCATGCTATTTAAATTTTTTGACAGGGTTGCTCCCCTCCAGTAAGGGATGGAATTAGGAGTGAACTATTCCAACGAAAATGTACACTGTAGAAATCGAAAATCGACGGGTCACGGCGATTTTCCTACCAAGAGTCACGTGACGAGTTAAATAGAGGGGGGGGGGGTAACACTCATGATGTACACTGTATATTTTTTCGCAAAGTAGTTACATCATATTGTCCCCTTCTCGAAAAATGACCCATAGCACAAAGAAATGTCAAACAGTACCTGTTCAGCCCGCCCAGGTGACTGGGCGGCCCAGCCTCGGGCATCTCCTGCTTGATCTTCAAGTTCTGCGGCTCGTTCTGTCCCTTGTCGCGCGGGCTCTGCGGGTGGCCGAAGGGCGGCATGAACCCGTAATGCCCTATCTGCGCGGGCTGCGACGACCCGCCGATCGTCACCAGATTGCCCGACTGCATCAGGCTGGGCAGCGGCGGCGGCTGCCCTATGGGGGTGGGGCCAATAGACGCCTGCCCGATGGGTTGTTGCCCTATGGGGGCGGAACCGATAGGTGGTTGCCCCATGGGGGCGGGGCCGATGGGCGTGGCCATTTCCGGGGGGCGGTCGGTACGGTCGAAGCCGTCCGGTCTGTCGATGCGCTCAGGGCGTTCGAGTTTCTCGATCCTTTTTTCTTCGTCGTAGTGACCTGCTCGAGAGGTGAGGGAAATATTGTCACGTATAAGTTATAGAATAGAATACATTTATTGCTTCAAAAATATACATTTCATAGCAAGGGTTCGGATGTACAGGTGCTAACATAAGTAACATATGGAATAAAAGAGTAAGTTATAAGCAAATACAAAAAATACAGACAAAAATAATCATCATCAAGTAGAGAAAGAACATGGTGTATGGTGAGGTAAAACTCATTCATTTATCACCAAAGAACGGAGTCTCAAGATGTTCCAGATATAGTTGGAAATGACCTTGGCAGATTTTGCGGAGATATTATCAAGAGAATAGACGAGATTATCAAGATTGGATAGATAGTCGAGATCTTGGGGTTTCATTGCACAATAAAATGGACACTCAAACAATATATCGTGGGCGTACAAGCAGAACCCTGTAAGTCCACTTTTTTCGGAAATGAGGAATTTATCACACATAAGTCCATATTAATGTAACGCTCCAGGCAAATAAACATTCAAGTCCATTTTGCGTTTGTTTCCGGAGATATAGTCAATGAAAATCCACTTAAGTCTAATTTCGTTATAATTTTACAGGTTGATTCGAATATTCAATTGTCAATTCAATTCTGCTTGTACACCCACGATATGTTCAATAGTCCATTGTCACACATAAGTGATAGGAGAGTGGAATATTTTTTTTATATCTTATATCGGTGTCATTCGAGGTAAGTAAAGCGGCTGAAGCATGCTCTCGTAACCCTCCATCTTACTCTGACTGGTCATTACCATCGTTACTCTATTTACTCTAATCAATTTTCAAACGACATCCGAAAATTTCACAACAATGGCCGAAGAACATTCGACAAAAACCAGAATTTATTCAACGACAAACGTCAAAGTCGACAGTGTCGCTTTATTTTGGTTTGTCAATCCTGTTTTTGATGTATTTCATGGTAGGGAACAACTTGTCAATGGGAATATATAATAAGCGAACGAATGAACCGACAGTACTTCTTGGTGTGCTATTCAAGAATAAACATATTTAATTTTATGTACTTCAGTCCTCAGCTATCAATAAGACAATGGTTATAAGAGCAATTAAGCCAGAAATTCTATTCTGTAGGTTGCGGTAACTTTTTGTTGTTAAAGTAGCAAAAGGTAGTGATCGGTAATTCAAAATTCATAATTTTATTTTCAGATGTTTAAATGCAAGAAGAAATGTTGCATCAGGCCTGAATTTTCATTACTAAGTCAGAATATTAAAGTACCTGACTTCCCAGCGTAAGAAAGGTTATTCTGCTGAGTCTCCCTAGCGTCATATACGAACCATCTTGCAAGTGTAAATAATCAATAGTAGAATGTGCCTTTGAGAATCTTCAGAACATTGTTATTCTCACCTTCCTGTCTCATACTCTGCGGCAAATTCTGCGACATCGGTATCACTTGAGGTATATTCAGCGGCTGAGGCATGACCCCGTAACCCTGATTCTCCATCCTGCTCTGGCTGGTCAATTCCATGGGCTCCTCCCTGGGCTCCAGCTTGATCACCGTGTTGTTCACGCTGTCGATGGTGACGGCCGTGGTGGCGTTGGGGTCCTTGGTGGGCGCGGGCGGTGGCTGGTAACCGTAGGGCGGTTCCGGCTTCATTTCCGGCACGAAGCTCGAGTGGTTCATTTGAACTACTTGCTCTTTGTGCTTCTCGATGGGCGGCTCTTTCAGGTTGAGCCCGTGTTTCGACTGAAACACGATGATTATTTAGGATGGCTACCGCTTTTTAATACTTTTGTGGCAGTTATTTTCAGAGATTGGGAGCCGTGGTTTTCAAATTTAGAGCGGTTCCGGCTTCATTTCCGGCACGAAGCTCGAGTGGTTCATTTGAACTACTTGCTCTTTGTGCTTCTCGATGGGCGGCTCTTTCAGGTTGAGCCCGTGTTTCGACTGGAACACGATGATTATTTAGGATGGCTACCGTTTTTTAATACTTTTGTGGCAGTTATTTTCAGAGATTGGGAGCAGTGATTTTCAAATTTAGATGCGGTTAAGGCTTCATTTTCGGCACGAAGCTCGAGTGGTTCATTTGAACTACTTGCTCTTTGTGCTTCTCGATGGGCGGCTCTTTCAGGTTGAGCCCGTGTTTCGACTGAAACACGATGATGATTTAGGATAGCGACCGATTTTTGATACTTTTGTAGGATTTCGAATTGACTCGGCCGTTACTTTATGGAAATCCATGGAAAATGTGAATAGTTCACAAACGATAAGATTTTCACAAAACTCTCAAACACACGACTTGTTTCGCTAACACAGTAGCTTCGTCAGGTGATATACTGGTACGATGAACTAAACTAACCTTGGCTTGTCTACATATCCTACTTCCCAACCTGAAGGATTAGTTACCTAGAGGAAATAAATCGACAAAATCAGATGAACAGTTTGGGAAAAAGCCATCCTTGAATATCAGGAACAATTTTCACTGAGCAATTTTTTCGCAGATAGGTATATTCACCGATCCCAGAAATTAATGAATACTGCATAGTTATGCTAACTCTAACAAAATATTTGAATCCACAATTCCACAATTTCATTACCTGCATATGATTATATTGCG
Source organism: Phaedon cochleariae (assembly GCA_918026855.4). NCBI lineage: Eukaryota > Metazoa > Arthropoda > Insecta > Coleoptera > Chrysomelidae > Phaedon > Phaedon cochleariae. The sequence goes on along the minus strand of OU896717.1, from coordinate 39,622,586 downwards.
GATCCTTGATGCCGAATATGAGCGGATCCTTCATATTCAAGTTCTGAGGCATGAACAGGTTATCCTTGTACGAATTCTCCTTGTAAGGATGCTCCTTATAATGATGCTCTTTATAAGGATGCTCCTTGAACGGATTATCCTTGTAAGCGTTCTCCTTATAAGCCATCTCCTTGTAAGGGTTCTCCTTATAAGCGTTCTCCTTATAAATACTATCATCCTTGGGATTCACGTTGATGTTCAACGAATTCAAATTGATGGCCTCGTTCGAACTGTCCGTTTCTTCCTTGATCAAGGGCTTCTCCATCGTATGCACCTTCGGTATGATCAGCTCCGTCTTGAACGCTTTTTCTGGGACCTGTGCGATGCCCCAAAATAATTAATAGCGATCAATTAAACCCGATTTACGTGATTGAAAGTAGTATAACCAACAAGCGTAAAAAAACCCAAATCTATAAAGGTGGATTCATGCAACATCAACTAAATTATAGTGAATACAAGATTTAAACGAATTTAAAATCAAAAATCAGCTGTTTAATCTTTTTCCAGTGCGACTAGTTATTATTTGGCGATGAAAGAAATTAATTTTTTAGTTGAATATTGGCCATCTTTCGTAGTTTCAATTTTAGTTTTAATTTTTTAGTTTCTTGCATGAGCACCTACATTTCATAGTTTTATATTATTGGTTCGAGTTTTAAATTTGGGTTGCATGAATCTACCTTAAGTATTTTGATATTTTTTAGTGATAGAATGTCCACATCATCTACACATGGCGCAAGAATTTATGATATACTGATCGTTTGCTCCCACCCCTATAACTTTTTTATTATTGAAGATGAAAAAACGAAATTTCGGGGTTGTTGATTATAGTTCCATTAACATGTTTTTACATATTGACTTGCCTTGCCGTACTTCCGGTTTGACCGGAAATGATCTCAACTCTCGATTTTTATATGGGATACCCTGTATATTTTTACTAATTTCGATCGAGAATGACATTCTGAATCGACAAATTACTCACTTGTCAATATTTGACGAATGAAATCATTTTATTTCAATGTTTACCTATCGATCTAGAATGCCGTGGATCATGTGAATCGCTTCACTCTTGATCAAATAAAATGGGAAAAATATGACATTGAGGCTTATCACTTCAGTCACACAGTCGTTTTAAAAATCATTTAAAAGCCGCGAATATGATTTTTTCCAGTTAACTTGATTTTTTCGAAAGGAAAGGGGGTGGCTCGATGGCTTTTTATGAAAGATAATTTTTGAAGGAGATCCTTGTAGATGTTACAATCAGAAGATATAAAAAAATATCAAGAACCAAAAGTTGCATTAGAACGATCACTTTTGAGATACATCTGTAAAATTGAAATAGAAACAACTTTTCTCAGTAAACTTTTCTAAAATTCGAACAAATAAGCCCATTTTCAGCGATTGATTTGAAAAAATGTGACTTTTGACAGGTAGCGAGTCACGTGTCTCCGTCCGAGTATGCCATTTTTCATCTTTTTTGAAGCAAAACTTGACGACCAGTCGAAATTCAAAATAAATTATCATTAAAAGATGTTCCCATATGATGCCGACTTTATGAATGACACTGTAGATCTCACTATGATGTTTTAAAAAATCATTATCTAGTAACGATTCCGCAGTCCATTAGCGATGTCATTCATTTATATGAATGTGTTTGGAGTTAACGATTATTGGCGTATACTTTTTAATTGTATATGAATGAATCGCTGTGTCCATTCTATTGTTATTTTGTCTGATTTTAACATCTCCCTCAAACAGCGACGAATCAACCCACCTGTTGCACCTGGTCCTCGGCTTCCGCCTTTACCTCCCCCAACCCACCCTCCTTCTCGAATTCCCCCCGAAAACACCCGCTGCCCCCCGCATCGCCCTTCCCCACCTCCGGATCGAACTTCGAGGTGTCCGGATGGAACTTCGAACTGTCCGGATGGAATTTCGAAGTGTCCGGATGGAACTTCGAAGTGTCCGGATGGAACTTCGAGGTGTCCGGATGGAACTTCGTGGTGTCCGGATCGAACTTCGAGGTGTCCGGAGGCCCGATCTTGACGTCTTTGAGGTTGATGAGGTTCTTCCTCTCGTTGAGGTCGTCCGGTAGGCGGATCGAGACGTTCAAGGGCGTGGCTTCCGAGTGTAGTTTGACGTTGGGGGGCGTGGCTTCCGGGTGTAGTTTGACGTTGAGGGGCGTGGCTTCCGAGTGTATTTTGCCGTTGAGGGGCGTGGTTTCCGAATGTATTTTGGCGGGGTTTAGGACTGGTATGTGGGGTGGGGGTGAGGGTTGACGGATTAGGGGTTGGGTTTCGGGAGGACTGGGCGGTTCCGATTTAGTGGGCGGTTTGATAGGGGGTTCTTGTAGCACGATGTTGTTATTGTTGTTGGTGGTGGTGTTAGTGTTTATGGTGGTGGTAGTTGTGGTGGTGAGCTGAAAGGAAATAAATGGCTATGGATTGATGAATGTAACATCGTTTTTTCTCGCACGTTGAGAACAATTGGAAAATTCTTAGTTTTGAGAAAATCGACTTTGAACATTTTCAGTTCTCAAAGGCGGTGAATTATCTTCTGGTGTTCATTTACCGTGAAAAGTAACTTACTTGTTAGTTCAAAGTATATACCATTGTCATAAAAAAATATAGTACGATGAAACCCATTGGAAGAGGAAGAGAATATAACAAAGATGAAAGGGGAAATGAATTACGGGCGATCTGAGGTGGGATGAGCTTTCAAGAGTGAAAAACGGATTATCTCGATTTCCAGCAAAACTACAAGGCCTATGAAAAAATGTTGAATGCCAAAGTTGTAGGCAATAAAACGATCTCTAACTTTTATATAAATTTATATCAAAAATTCAACTAACCTTGATTTTTGTTTTATATTTTTCTTTTACGAAAGAAAATCTCACGAAATTTGGTGAAAATTGGTCAATTCTTTCATTTGAAATATGAATTTTTTCACCTTATTTCGATATAATATCGTAAAAGCACCCTTATCGATATAATATTGAAAAAGCACCCTTGAGCTCAATCGAAAATTATCTGGTCATGATATGCGCTTTTTCAAAAAAGTCGATGGGCTGTTTATCTTTGAAATCTCTTCTTTTTGATGGTGTGAAAAATATATACATTACCATGGTAAGTTCTCAGAAAATGCAAAAAAATACCCTTCATTATTGAGAACAACCTATTTTCGCATGTTTCTTGCAATCCTAGTGGATCTGATTTTTTATGTTCATCAATGTAACATGGAATCTTACGTTTTTCGAGTAATTAGTAGATAATTAGTATCTCCAAAATCATTTTTTTTTTGTAAATGTCACGTTGAGAGCAATTCAACGTGGGTACTGATAGTTTCGAAGATGAATGATTAAACTCACAGATGGCATCACAGTAGTCAAAGCGACCGGATTAGCGTCGACACTATCGCCGTCGTTCTCCGCATTCTCCACGTCATCATTGACAGTTTCCGAGTCCGTAGTGACGCTGCTCGGACTCTCCGGTCTCTCTCTCTTCTTCTTCAACTCCTTCTCCTCACTATCCACCTCATCGGATTTGCTCTCCTGCTGCAAGCGTTGGTACGATTGAAATTTCCGAATGAAAATTTCCGATTTTGAAATTTCAATTATAGAATTAAATTCTTTTACAAAAAAAAAAAACAGTCCTTGAAGATCAACATCATTAGAGTCAAATTAGGTTAACTATCGATTGATTTGTTCGTTAGACAGAATAACTTGTCTGTGGTTTTAGACATTTTTGAGGGCTCGTTTTATTCTTCACTCTTATGTCCTGCGGTAAAGTGAGCTGTGCAAAAAATTCTAATATTCTTACAGTTCCTAATTACTATAGTGTGATATTACTGGTAACGTTGAAATAATTGTTGGTGCTTGTATATTGGGTTGTTACATTTCAAAATTGGATTTTGAATCACTAGTTCAATAAAAATGCCTCGAAATGGATCTGAATATTTCAAAACATAATAATAAACCATCGGTCAAATGGAATGCACACTCGAAAAAAGTAGTTTACTTTAATCATTTTCTTCCGCTCTTCCCAAATATCGAAACAGATTCACAAACTTCTGCCATACAGAGTGTTGTTTTCGAAATAAAACAAGTTTTCTGTTTTTCCTTAAAACGGACCTGGATTCTGATCTCGATTTCTATTTAGTTTTGATGTGTAATATAAGTGGAATATTTTCACCAAGTATGAATAGATTATACGAAGTCGTTCAAAAGTTATGACCAGATGAAGATTTTGCCAAAATCAAGATAACGTCCTGTATCTCAGTTATGAAAGACGTTAGACACATCAATCCAAAGTGTCCTCTATCTGCAAGTATCGTGTGTACATTCAAGTCTGAAACACCCTGTATAGTTCATGAAAATTCCAAGTGAGAGTTCATGTCATAACTGGAAGTGATAATATGTTCCCAACCCTACCTGCTGCCGCTTCCTGTTCTTGTTCGGCGTATCCGGTTTGATCTTCTTCTTGGCGGTTTGGTTCGGGGTGGTTTTCTCCGAGGGGTTGCCGTTCTGTTTGACCGGCGTTTTGGGCTCGGGCGTTTCCGTACCGCCTCGTTTCGGGCGAGCTCGGTTCGTCGTCTGTTCTTTCGCTTTGTTTCTGGTGCGCATGCGTTGTGGGGATTCGTCGGGGCTTTCTGGCGTTATTAAATATTTATTTATTCATTTACCCAACACATGACAGTTATAACTAACATTAATAATGTCATTTTAGACAAGTAAACTATCAGATAGCACACATAACTCACTAGTTAGTTATGGATTATAACTCACGTTCATATTGTCCCAATTGAGTAATTATTCCAAAATTATAATCGAAATCATTTCAATATTTTCATAATTTCCAAATCGTGCTTCTTCCATCGCACCGAAAGTTTATAAACATTTGGAACACGTTTGGGCATTGACTAATCAACAACCTAAACGACTGAGTAACCTCCAACAGCAACGTACCAAGAATTACCTACACAATAACAGTACTTCAGATTTCAGATAAATATAGATTTGTGGATATTCCAGGAGGCAGTTGATGATCGGTATTTGAATAGTTGCTGTCGGTGGTGCAAACTGTCGATTTGTACAGTCGGTTAGCACGTTAATCAGTTTAGTTATATATAATCTACCCTATCTGAGCAACCCTCAGAGATGATCCAGTGGTCTTATCCCATCAGGAAGCCAGGGATCGTGACACTATTTAAAGTAGTATTCCATTTATTTAATACTATTACGAGCAGGATTCACATTGATATTGAAATTAAAGGAAAACGCTAACGCTTCATTCGAATTTGAAGTAATTGTAAAATTCGTTGGTTCATTGGAACCAGATGCTCCCATATCGGTACAGCTGCTGATAGTGCTGGAAGACGCCGAAACATTAGAACCTTGCATTTTTTCTGCAATTTGTATTTTGTTATGCACCGATTCTTCTAGGTATCCTTCTGCTACCGTCGAGGACTTCCATCCCCCGTGATGTTAGCCCCTGCATTAGCCAAAAGAGTCGCCGAAGATCTTCTCAGGCAGTGACCGGTGTAGAGCGATGGTTCCTCCAAGTTAAAAAACTTGAAGGTATATTCGACAACGTATTTATTCCCACACACTGGCTGGTACACCTCCCATTTTTGTAAAAAACAAAAAAGCGGCTTGAACTAGTATTCTAGGGTCTCAAAGACATGTATTTTTTACACAAATTGATCGGGTTGACTGGAAATCCTTCTTCAAGTATGGTGAAACTCGTCGATTTCTTTGTTTTAGTGTCTGGCAAAACTACGTGAAAATGTGGCCATTTGTCTTGAATATTTTCTATTTTCAAATTGACCAATTCATCGCATCTACAAGCACCGCTAGTCTCCAATATCAAAGCCACTTTCATCAACAAGTACTTGCCATCGGGAGCTTCGTCCTAAACTTTTCTATTTCAGATCGTTCTAATGTCTTGGACTTCTTTGGTTTTATCCCTGGGATTTGCTTTTCAAAAAACTCGTTAGTTTACCATATTTTGAAATTTCGATTTTTTTATAAAAGTGAATAGTCGAGCGAAGCATCGAGTATTTGGTCCATAACGACGATGGTGCTAATTTTTTTGCAAATGTAAAAAATAAGCCAACGCCTCTTGTAGAAGTGCTAAATGAAATAACAAAATCAAACAGCAAAAAAAAACAATTAACCTTGCCTCAGCCTTGACAAATATGCTAATAAAACAACTGAGTTCTCGATGTTGTCAATAAACTAGCGCCAGTGATAGGCAGACAAATTTCGGGTCAATTAACAGCCCACTAACGTGGTTTTTATTTAGAACGACAATGGTCCGACAAATGATTGAAAACTTTGCTTACTCTGAGATACAAAAGAATTATAAAGAATGAGAATCAATTATAGATAAACGTAGCGACACCGGTAAGGCTTGTAGTGGAGGACCACTATGCATATTAGAAAATGTAATTTAAAAGGTCAGAGAGTAGAAATTTCTTCGATGTACCTCGATAAAGAATCGAAATCGAGATACATTTTTTGTGAGGTCATCTTGAAACAAACAGAAGTGAACTCTTGCTAGTTATCAATATTGTGCTGACCTGCATTCGGATCTTTCCCAGGAGCAGCAGGAGCAGTTAAAGGTGGCAGTTCGTTGGTCTTCTTGTAATGAGATCTGCACTCATAACAAAGCAATTGTTTATCTTTTCCGCCTGGTTGCCAATCTCTGGAATCTAGAACAAGAGAACAATATTGTCCACAAATTGGTAATGAAAAGGTTGGTATCACTTTCTCGTTGAAAAAAGGAAAAGTCAGTTTTTTCACACATATCACTATAAACCAAGAGGGTTACACATATGGAGCGTTTTCAATTGAATTTCGAAACATTAAGAAATCAATAAAGGAAATGCAAATAGTCAGCGAAGATTTCAATTTTGATACAAAAGCAATTAGATGTTCCCTATTCATATTTCAGTAGTAACTTCATGTTCAGCCAGACCTGAGGAAATTCACTACTGACAATTGTAAACTCTAGTTATTGAAAAGTGAATAACAAAATAAAAAATATGTACGTGGTGGCACCGTAAAGTTTAGTAGTAGACGAACAATAATCGTTGTGACAAATGTCATTTGTCGTTTTTGTTGTTTCAGTAACTCATTCACCATGAATCTAAAGCAGAATATTTTGTGAATGGTTCAGATGTGTCAAATCTGTGAAGAAAAGTTAGTTACAAATATCCTGACCTGATATTTCACAGGAACGTAAAAATTTGGACCAGTGATCTTGTTTGATAGCTAGATAGATAGATAGATAATTTATTCATCATTGAAGTTTTCACACAAAGTAGTACAGAAACTTATCAGACTAGTCAAACGGGAATTTAGACTTCACACAAGTCATGCTGAGGACAAAAATATTTGAAAAGAAAGAGAAAATACATTATCAAATTGCTTGCATCTGTTGATGAAAAGCGTGTTTGAAATATTGAAGATATCAAATATCTTCAATAAATCCCGATTCATTAGATATATAAGATATATCTATAAAACATATCAGTTCTCTGGCAATGATTTCGCAAAGTTTATCCCGACCATTCGCGATGTGATTCATACATCCGTGTTTGGCATTTAGAATTGTTGGCGTATAATTTTCAATGATTTATGAATGAATAACGGTGTTTATCTTTATTATGACACAAATATACTACTAGCCCATAAAAACTTAGACAAACTGGTAAACTTGGGTGATTATGCATGCGATGAATTCCGTAAATACTGTAGCAACAATGACCTCGTCTTCAACATGAAGAAAACCAATTTTATCAATTTCTTACCCAAAAACGGTACCTCAAACCCAGATCTAATGAACAACATCAATATGTGTGGGGAAACTCTGGAATACTGTCAGGTAGCTAGATTTTTAGGAATAATTCTGGATCGAAAGCTAACATGGGAGGCACATAGCAACATATTATGTGTAAAAGTTGGCAGTTCAAACTACGCAATTACAGAAGTTAACTCATAAATTATGGACTGGTACAACCTAGGCTACAGTATAGATTGATCTTCTGGGGTAACTCTGCATATACTAACCGCATTTTTATGGTTCAAAAAGGAGTCATTCGCTGTATGGACAAGGCTCGTCCACTGGACTCTTATTGGGTTCACGTTCAAGATTTGTATGTACAACATGAACCAAATTCAAATTTGGTATGTATCAATTAGGAATTAATCAAGGTCAATATTTCTCTTCATTTGGGATTTTCTTTCCTCGTTTCTATGAAATAAAAATATGAGTACTGTTATTTCAATATATTATGTGTAGTATGTCAAAGCGTTCAACAAATATTTCTCATGGCAATCAGTCGATCAATTATTCACCAAGAAATCACAAAGAAACACAAATATTCAAAAGAGTTGGAATTGTAATAAATTTCGAAAATATGTACATGAGATAATCTACATATACTGGGTGTCAACGTATATCTATTAGATACGGTCACTTTTGATTCCACCGGAAATGGATCCGGTTCTGAATATTTAAATGGAACATCCTGTATATATTACCTCGTATAAGCATCATAAAAAGTTACTGTATTCATACATTTCACAATTTTCGACAATGACCGACACTATATATTTCTTCTTCGGCGATTTTCATCACGTTTAAACATATTCTTCTTCATAGGACAATCTGGACATATTTTTTATCGCACCTTGTACATCCATCGTCAAGAATAAAAATATGAATTTCATACTTCTGGGACTACAATCGTAATTTTTTGAATTTCATAATTTATCTTAACAAAAATGCATCATTTTGATTAAAAATGTGTACCTTCATTATATGACCTTCGATCCGAGAAATTACAAAACCATTTCGAGGTCAGACACCAGACATCCTCATGACGAAGTAACACTCCATTATTTCACTAGTAACACAGAGAAAATTATGTTTCACCTACTGAAGACTACGTTATTCTCCATTCCATCATTCAGTATTTCTTGTATCACTTTGTATAGACTTCTTCAGAATTTTCTGTGTTCGAACACAATCACATATCCGACGACTATACATACAACGTTGATTCTTCGAAAAAGAATTCCAGCTTCCAATTTCATTCAATTAATCGTCGAAAAAAAGCATCATTTTGAATGAATACCTATTCATAACACGATAATCAAAGCTCTGAATTTGAAAATTCACCACTATTTGAAAAATTCAGCATCTTACCATTGCCCTGTCTCTAGATATTACAGCTAGTGTTATTCTTCTATGATAATAAACGCCTATATCCAAAAAACTCTGATATACATAATTACGCTACTCGGGGTGAAGATACTCTACTCTCGCTTGAGTGCGAGTCAGAATTCCTCAAAATTTTGGGTATCAAATGCTTCAATAAAATAACAACCTTCATTGGGATCAATAAAAGTAGAACTTTAATGAGAAATGAACTATATGGTTTCTTGTTGGATAACTGCTTCTACAGTATGGATGAATTTCTTGCTTTCAGTGCCTAGATAGTTTCTTTTATACACATGTAGTTTTTTTTAAATTTGTTCAAGATCGAACATTTGTGTTTTCGATTTTCACCCTTTTGACTAGGCCAATAAGTTTTCTCATGTATTTAGTTTTGTAATTGTGTATTATGTGAAAATTTTAGTGAAAAATAAACAATTTTTATTTCTATTCCTATATTTCATTTGAACACCTAGAAGTCCCGATGATTTTAGAAAATTCAACTCATACACCTTTTCAAAATAATTAGACTCACTTGTGGTGAAGCAATGGGAGCACCGATACTGGGCCTCTCTGCTGTCGCTGTCATCCTCGCTGTCATTGTCATCTTCGGTGACAGAACTGGTTTCGCCGGGCTCCTTGCTCGGTTGCGGCGACGGACGATTGTTTTCTGCCTCGGGCGCCACTGTGCGTCCTGAGCGAACCGAAAAGTTTAACCGTCGTTGTCGACCACGAATAACTATCATATACGATAGTGCAACTCACCTAGATGGATTTGACCATGGACTTATTATTCCAAGAAGACCCAATATCTTCTTCAAAAGGCTGTTTGTTTTGTGTACAGTTCACAATGAAACATTTCATACCGAATAGAGTAATGCGAGCTACTATTCAAAACTACGAGAAACTTTTGTGGCCATACCGCTACGCAATGACCACGAGAAATGTTGTAGCTGTTCGAGCGAAATTCCCTTCTCTATGATGGAATCGAAGGAACTCGCAAATAATTCTGTTTCCTTGGGAAAATAAGTCCATGGGTTTGACGTGTTTTTGACGTTTTTGTATTGAGACGGAGACTCTGACAAGCAGTGACAGTTATACATAACCACTAAAAATTAATGAAAAAGCGAGAACTGAGAGTTCATGAACGTACATGACGCCAGATTAAAGTTTGTGAGGTTGAGAAAACTGATAACAATATATTCAGTAAATTTGAATTCTTCATTAAATAAATTCATATCGCAGAAATAGAAACGAAGTACGAAATGGGTACATACATTTTTTGGTAGTTTATGGTGAATATTCAATACTTTTCCATCAGGTGCTCCATAATTTTGATAATCGTAGTCATTTTGTTTGGATTTGGAAATTTATTGTGAGCTGATGCTGATTATATTATATTCATATTATATCTTGTTTTATTGATGTGAATATTACTTGAAAACTCAAATAGATGAACTTTGAATATGTAGAGGAAGATAAAAGAAGCCCTCATCTTAACGATAAGCATATACAATAATTATACATGTCCCTGTTTGAAAAATTATTTGATCTGCTCCAAAATGTTTGTGATTATGTATAACTGTCACATCTTGATGGCGAGTGTCCGTACTCTAATATGAGGAAATCCATCAAGGTACACTACTTTGCACTTGATTCCCAGATATTTGAAACACCATTTGGTCCATAAAGGTGAAAACGTTGAAATTTTTTTGTAATTTCCTTTCAATATGGTGTCTGTTCGCTCACCTTCTGAATATTAAAAGAGTTGTCAAATGAACAGAAGTGTCAATTTGAGATTTCATACAACCACTAGTTGTAACATGAATTGTCATGATTCAACATTGGGTTCATATGGCTACCATTTTGATTCTCAATAGTCCATAGAACGGCGAAGATTTGGAATTCTTTGTCAATGGAAGTATTCCCAACTTAAAACATCCAAAAGTTAAAATAAAAATCCAACACCTACCTCTTCATCCTCCCTAATAGGAATTTCCTTTCGTGCGCTCCAAGAGATATAAAAAAGGTAACAGTATGCAAGATGATGAGTTCTTCTTTAAACATCACAAGAACACTATCATTCTCTCTGATAGATAGATAGATAGAAAAACCACTCAATTAGATTTCAGGATTGATATGACAACCATATCTCGACAAATGGTGGATATAATATGATTCTCCAAAATTTGGATCGACGTATATGATAGTTATTTCACAGAATAGCTCATGTAATTTTCACGGGGTTATTCACAAAATCTAAGAATTCCCAAAATAAATATAGCTACTTGTCTACTTTTCTACTAAAATATACAGGATGACCGAGAAAACGTTATTGAAAATATCGTATCATTAAATTATAAAAACAGCATCAGACAAAAAGTGTATCACAGAACAATCCCTCATGCAGAATACATTTTTATATAATTTCAATATGTCTCTGTTAAATTGTACAAGCCAAACCTCAAGAACAAGAATTACGACTATATTTCGTCAAACATTAGATAAATCTTGAACACATTGTTAACCAATGATGTTTTTTTTAATGATTACACGATTTATATAGAATATTGAAAAAAAAACTCAATTTTGTGAAATACCCTGTATATTTTGTTGGTGGCCTAAAAATTTTGAATTTTGCACCTGAAATTAAATTTGGTAATGAGAGATACCCAAGCTATATGTATATAATCATATAAGAATCTGAATATCACATTAACAATTATTGAAGTGAGACAAAATAAGAGTTAGATAATATCAAGATATGAGAATACTTGATATTGTTTCGACTCATTATACAGGGTGACAAAGTATCTTTCACACAAGCCATATTTTCCAGAGTGAAGGGTATGAAATTCAAATTTGGTCAGATTGATGATAATTATTCTGATAATCACGAAACTTGCCAAGTTTGATTGTCATACTCCTATAACTGAAACTTATGACTTGTCTCAAGAATATGTTGTCATCCGGTATACTTATCAAAACAAACTTCTGACTGGAAAAGGAATTTATAAAGTATAATAATTGTACCTCACAAAAACAAAAAAGAAAAATGCTATGTTTTTTATTGAATAATATTCATTATGAATATAAAAAAAATATTAGGAATTTGAATATCTCAAAGTGACCCCAATATTGCAAATCTACAGCATGCACAAAATAAATTACAATGTACTACCCTCAGACAAATAGCTAACTACAAATATCGCCCCAATTTTGATTATTGAACATACATAGTTACTCAAAAAATGTTACATAGATCAAAATGTTTTTTCTTTGGTGTGTCTTTTCTATACAGGGTGTCTGTAAAAGGTTGGGACATGGCTCGGCAGGGATAAAAACAAGTTGATTTAGGCCAACTTACCTATATCCAAAATCGTTTCGTTGAGTTGGTACAAGGCGTTAAAGTGATCACCTTAGGTCCTGAATAGTTATCGCTAAATTTGTAACGCGTGAGTTCTTGAAAGTTCGCGATGACCAGCAACATATCAGTTTGTTCACATTGTAACCATGATCAATAAACAGTCCGAGTAATTAGATTAATTTTCAAAAATGCGCAGGATGCATCATATTATCAGAAATTATTTATTTGCCAATGAACCTCGAAAAATTAACACGATGCAAAAAATATTTCTGAATGGAATATCTTTCTGAACAAAAACTGGAAGTTTCCAGTAAGACATCTGGAAAGTTATCACGAAATTTGTACGGCAACATGGTTGTTTGAAGCACTTGCAGGTCACTTATGATGATCAAGAACATCTCAAAACGTGACTCACAGTCACAGAACATGCCATGCCAAAAATTATGAAAATCGATCTCAGCCTACTTTTTTTATGAGTAAAATTATTTTTATCCAAAAAAACTTCAACGCCTTGTACCAACGCAACGATACGATTTTGGATATAGGTAAGTTGGCCTAAATAAACTTGTTTTTTTTTTTTCAGGAGTCCACAGTCAAGCCATGTCCCAACCTTTCACAGACACCCTGTATATATATATCCAATAAAAATCTGGGTAATTCAAATTCGAGGGCTACCATTGGGATCTCGGAAACTATAGAAGATACGAAGATGATTGAATTAGAGCAAAGTTACGCATTCATGTGACTAAAAATATGGCTCCGAGAGAATTTTCAAATTCCGAGTATTTCCGGAGATATATGAAAAAACAGAAATGTTGGAATATTATTTTTATTTTTTTCTTGCGTTATTTGTTGGACTATTTCACTCATCACATAGTCTGACCAATCACAAGCCAAAGACAACAATTTAATATGCTATAAATTTATAACATAATTTTATATCATTTTACAGTGACAATCATGAAGCATATCTCCCTGTTCGCACTGTCATCAACTATATGTAAGTAGAAGGGCTATGTATGTACCAGCTCAAGCCAATCAGAGGCCAGCATTTGGTTGGAGGCCACGCCCACTAAAAACCAGCGCGAAATTCAAATTATTCATACGGCGTCACGTCGCCATCGTGGATAAATAAATTAAAAAAAGCTGTCACCGCTGGGGGGGAATTGAACCAGGGACCTTTGCATTATGAGGCAGCGTATATACGCACTGTGGTATTCCGACCTCCGTGATATTTCAATTATTTTAATGCTATTCAAACGGGATATCCATCGCTGGCGCGCGCTTATCTTTGCAACGGATCCATCGAGGTAGAGTGAAGCGAGAGATGCATTCCAGAGATAAGAAACTTCGCGTCGAAAATAATATCCATCGCTGGCGCGCGCTTATCTTTGCAACGGATCTATCGAGGTAGAGTAAGGCTCGAGCGCTCGGCGCTGTAACGTTGTCGGACGTATGTGTTTGGATGTTAATATTGTTACATTATTGTGTGTGGCAACGCTGTCTCGCTTCATGGCGTTCGAAGTTCCAGCAAAGCGAGAGATCCCGTAGAATGATAAGCGCGCGCTCGTATTGGAAACGAATACTTGGATTATTTATTTATTTTAAAGTGGGTGACGTCATGCCGTTACCTTCATGGCGTTCGGAGTTCTAGCAAAGCGAGAGATCCCTTAGAATGATAAGCGCGCGCTCGTATACCCATTCCTCAAACTGTGACTTTAATGACAATAACAAGATTGAATTTTCATATACAGGGCGTTTGAGTTGATTGAAAATTGAAAAAAAATATATACAGAGTGTCCCACGGTTCGCGGTCCCATGTTTTAGCATGGAAGAAGTGTTTGAGTTGAAAGAAATATATACAGGGTGTTTGAGGGATATCGTTCTACCATTGACATATGTCATTAATGGTACATAAATGCGAAATGAAACTACTACGAGGAAAATTATTGTTAGATAATCTATTTATTTAAGTAATCCTTTTCTACAAAAATGACATGCCTCTTGAGAAGATGGCGGTCCATCCCAGTGTATGGTCCAATCGGGACGATTATAATGAACGAAGCATGGCAGTTTGATTTGTAGGTTAAAGTTGCTGCGATATTCTTGAGGAAGTTTGTGCCATATCATTAATAGGTCACAGGGATCTGCATCATGTTCAATGATACAATCTACTGGAATATAGTGCAATTCTTGTTCGGTGAATTTTAGCAGAGTGGTAGCAGGAGATTTCAGGAACTCTAAGAGCACAGCTATTTCAGATTTATAACAGAGTGTCTCAATACTGGAGAGTGGATTGCTTTCAATATCAATAGAACGTGGGAAAGTTTTAAAGAGCGAAAATTTCGCTATAATCGACACCAAGCATTGTGTGTGAGAAATGTGGGAAATTCTTGAATAAAACTAACCTATACCACCATATGTGGAATGCCCATAGAGTGGACGCCACCAATTCGAATAACATAGCTGATTAGCAGATGGCAGTTAATGGATTCAGAAGTCTCCAGATCACACCTATAGAAGTATTCAGAGGTATTCGGAGGTCTTCAGATCACGCCTTAAGATGTCTTCAGATGTCTTCAGAGGTATTCAGAGGTCTTCAGATCACGCCTTCAGAGGTATTCAGATGTCTTCAGAGGTATTCAGATGTCTTCAGAGGTATTCAGATGTCTTCAGAGGTATTCAAAAGTCTTCAGTTGTATATCAGACACCATAGCGTTCACATCATGGAGTCTAAACCACATTCATCAGAGCAAGCATTAGATAAATATCACTGTGCAGATTATGATAATGCTTATGGACTGAAATATGTTGACGGCAGATGGACACTTGGACATAAGAATCTACGCTTTGAGGACCAATACATAGGCGTAGATAATGTCGATTTCAAAAGTACTCTGGGTCTTTTGGAATTATTATTTTCCAAGAACCCTCGAAATTACACGCCTCTGGATCACCAGATGTATAAACAGATGCTAGAAATCAGCTCTATCCATTGAGATCGATTAGGGCGATTACGAGGACAAGCTGATAAAAAGAAATTTGATAAAATTATCAGACCCCTCTTCAAAAATAAGACCAAACCTAAACGTCCAAAGTCGAGCGTGGAGCCTGAAGCCAGTATTGGGAATGAGGAGTACAATATTTTAGATGAATGGACAGATTCGAATATCTTGGTGGATAGACTGAGATATTTAATGGAATCAGATAAAAACAACAACGAGATCGCCTTTATTCTTACTGAACTTGAAAATGTTGGTATAATATCTAAGAAATAAATGATGTCAAAATTATCCGTTTTTTATTCAACACCTGCTAGGCGAGTAGACTCACAATGACTACTCAACTTGGCATACAAAAATATATATTTAAAAACCCTGTATAATGACTGGTAGGTAGTGTGATGAAATCATAAACTTGGTTGACTTGTCACAAAAATGAAAAACGAGGTAGCGACATTTCTTGCTGACCCGCCCTGTATAGCAGAAATATTTTTTAGTGTGAGATATTGAATATTAGGTCTAGGACTAAAAACAGCTCTTGTTTCAGCTTGAACAGCTGTTTTTTGTGTGATTTCGATAGTTCCTTGTATCTCATATGGAACGATAAGAGAATCAATAATAATAGGATTATTTCCTTTATTATCCGTTAATTTTAGTCTATAACTCAGCTGATTTAATCATCTTTCTAGGCTTTGAAAGAATATGATTTTCTGTATACGCCAAATATAGAACAACCAAGATAACGGCATCCCGTTTGAACGCTCCAACTTGAACAGCTGTTTGATTTCGGTAGTTCGTTGATTTCGTGAAAAGACGATAAGAGAACCCGTGTATGTCTTTTATACTAACTCGTTAATTGTTGTCTATAGCTCATCTATTGTAAGAGTATCAGATTTTGAAATATTCGGCGGATTCAGTGGCAGATAAAATGCATAACAATGCTTGAATATAATATGCACACATGAAGACTATTTTTCATATAAGCCTCTCAATGTATAGGGTGAATCAGTCAGTATAGTCGGACAGTGGACTGAGTTTTACAAAAGAATCATATTATGTGATGCATGGAAGAAATGCTCAATAGATCATATTATCAATAAGCCAAAAAGAAGCAACAAGTTGTGTTCTTCTTTGCCATTAGTCGGACACTTGTCTTTTATCGTGCAGAGTGAATGAAAGCACTCAAGTATGCTGCATAAGTTAAATCATACGAGCATTCTGTGTGAGTTATATACTACGCGTTTTCTATGACTACAGCAAAACTCTTCAGCTTGCTGATTTTCTCACAACTAATAGTCTGTCATTTCATGAAATTCGATATTGGAACATGGTGTATGTTTATGTGGCAATTTTTGTAGGAAAATCAATTTTTATCATACTTAACTAGAATACATTGGGCTGATAATTGAATAGGGTGTTCTCCTAGGAAAAAACACCTGAAATTCAATCAAAACTGTATTCGTACTTATTCCTATACCAAAGCCGGCTAATTTCATCGATAACAAATTGGAATGATTATACTAAATATTCCTCAATAAGATTACCAAAGAACCTGCTTAACTTCATGAACCATGTAATAAACGACAAAATTTGAATATATATCTCTTCAGCATATTCATTGCTGAATTTATTTGTTATACCAGCCGATAGATGGCGGTACAACTACGTTGCTAAGAGTTACTAACAGCCGTCGGCCGAGCGCCAACAAATAAATATGAGCCCCAAACAACTGTTATCATCTTCCATTGGTTATTGCACTGCACCGAACTTATATATTTTCGGATTCGAATTGTTACCTTATATCTGCAAATAGGTCGGTCATTCTCAGGATTTCAGAATGAAATTAATTCATACCGTGTCATCCATCACTGTCATCAAATAAAAAACATCCTAAAAGTTTCTTCAAGATGTTCCATATCAAGTACCCTGAATGTCTCTGGTACATCCCGTATCATCCCACAAACATTCTGATGGGATGTTTATAAGACATCGCAAATGCTGACAAGAATGTCCCAAGGAAAATAGGGATTTTCCAGAGTTGTTCCTATCATCCCATATGGATGGTTCTACGACGTCTTACGGATGTTATTGTGTTATTAGGGCATGCGCATGGTGAGCGATGCCACACTCACTAATTCTTAGAAAACATCTGAACAAAACGACTAAGTTCATCATAGGAAGTGTTTCCAAGATCTCCAAATGCGAAATCTCACCAAAAATAAAGATACTATATGAAGATCCTGAACAAGAATTGGAATCAATCAGTATACTACGACACCCAGATCCATCACGAAAGTTTCAACGAAAAAACTATGATTTTTATTTCACGCGAAAAGCTACTACACAAGATACAGATATGACATTTTTCAGAGTACTGTTCCTACATATTATGGGGTTCAACATCCATACATACTCTGATGCTCCTAGATTTCATTCAGAGATACAGTCCATTCGCCTGATTGGTGTTTCTACACTCACTGATTCTCAAACAACATTGTAACATCACCGAAAAGACATCGACCTTCCACTTTTCTACAGATACACAGAAAATAATTTTCAGAGATTTCTACTATCATTCCATCGCTAGCAATACCAGTCAGACGCACTCAACAAATTCAGAAAACGCATTCTGTTGTCACCAATCTTGAATATGTCGAGCAACTCTTTACCAAAACTCATTAAATGACTGAGTTTACTATAGGAAGTGTTGTAGCCTGTGCATGATTTTCTTCGAATATAATAGGTATTTGCTTTGGTGTGCTTCAAGAGATAAATAATTATGATAATCTGACGCATATTGTAGCACCAAACATTCAAACAACGTATACCAATAATTATGAATCAACTTCTAAGACGAAAATATCTGGAAAATCATCTTTCTCTTATCAAGTGAGACATTCCCAGTTAGATTGAATATCCTATCCCTTTTAAGGTATGCACGACGTTCTTCGAACATTGTTAGGATCTTCTGTCGTGCGCTCCGAGTGATAAAAAAATATGAACTGGTGAAAATGTACCAGAACATGAAAAACGTGAAAAAATATTCAAATAGGCTATTATACATTATGGAGAATCGTATCCCAGCTATCACTCGAAATATTGACCAACTTCATCGATATAAAATAATGATAATGAACTAGATTCTCCACCTGACATATAGAAAATAAAAGATCAGAATCATGAAGAAAAAAACATTGTCAGAGGAAAAATATTCAAATAGGTTGTTATCCTGTACACTATGGAAAATATAGTATCTCGGCTATCATTTGAAATATTGCCCAACTTCATCGATATAGAATAATCACAAGGTACCATGCTTTTCAACCGAAATAAAGATACCCTATGCGGATTATGGATAACTATTGAATTCAATCAGTATACTACGACACCCAGATCCATCACGCACGCTGCTTCACAAAAACTAGGATTTGCAAATACATGGATATACGCAGAGTTTCAATGCTTGCGAGATATCAATAAAGAATGGAGAGCCGTGAATAACCTATATTCTTATGTTATCTCCCATAAAGCTAGTTTTGGGCTTTTTAATGATACTGACAATAGATGCGCGAATAGAATACTCTACTTTATGTACGACATCGTCACAAATTATGCTAGATAGATGACACTTGACAGATGCCATGTGACACCTGAAGCGTTTTTCAGATGATGTATAATTAAGGTTCATGTAAACCCACGTGAAAAAAAACGGCAAGTTCAAAAATTTTGAAAAAAATCTGGTATATCAAGGTTTTTAATTGAAAACTTCTGTGAGATTTTGATGAAAATCTATCGAACGAATTTTGAGAAAAAAAATTAAAACTCCTTTTTTTATAGGTTTTTTTTAGTTTTCACAAAAACTGTTCGATGAATTTTTGTCAAAATCTCACAGCAGTTCTTAACAAAGAATTAAAATATGCCTGATTTTTTTGAAAATTTTTGAACTTACAGTTTTCCTACAATAGTGAATTAATCATTGAAAGTTGCTGTAAAATCTATATTATTCGAAAAATATGACATATTTTGATTATTCATGTAAGATGTAACGAATACGGATTACTTGAATCCTACTTCAGTCATAAACAATAATTTATTCTATTTTAAAATAGGGTTTTCAAAACCCCTTACCAAATTCCTCTCAAATAGATTAATCGCTCCAGCAGGTGCTGCCTCTGCTGGTAATAGTCATAATCTAAAGTAGTTTCGCTACTGTCCACGAGTATCGCATAAAATGTCTGACCATCATAATATTTGTCGTACAGCGTTGCCAATACGCCTAGACAAAGACAACCGATAAATGCTGATTTTCTAGCAAATCCTTCAGAAAATCGTCTATGGAGACATTTTCCCTTTTTGACTTGTGAATATTGAATACATTCGCGGGCCTAATGAAGGGGGGGATGGGTCGTGTTGAATTATTTCATATTCATATGAAGATTAAGTCAATTCAGTTGATTATTGTGATGAACAATGAATGCTTCGCAGAAGAAATTTTTTATTAATAAAGAAAATGCCTTTCGAATTAGAAGTTTGGTTTTTCGGACATGCATCATGCACTTCATGTACCGGGAAGTGAAAATTTCATCCGAAATAATAATCTTCATCTTCATTGTGTCATCAACTTGCTCATGGAAGTGCCCCAAATGTTAGGGGCCTCTTCAGATTTTTATTATCCACCATAATGCCCATCTATGGAGGTTTTCAATCATGGTTATTCCTCTAGAAAACAACTAACCATTTAACTTTCATGTTTTTCAATTCTCTACGGTTATTATAAAAAATTTTCCATCTTCATGTAAGCTATCTCTATGGTAAGGATTCCTCTTGTTACTTAATTAATTTTTCTCATTGTATATAGGACTATGTAATTTCTTATTAGGCTGATGATGGACATATGTATGCTCCCTTGATGTGATAATTCACAATGAGCATTAGGTTGAGCATTTTTCTCAAAAATATGTAATTTCTGGTTTTAAGCCTAGCAGCACCTCGATTTCCTAGAAGTGGTTTGAATTCCACGTAGGTCTCGCTCACCATGACCCCGCACAAGTTTCGACTTCTGGGGTGTTGATTCCCATCGAAGTAGCGATATACAATTTTTATAAAATTATATAAAACACTAAAAATTAACAATAAAACGAATATGTATTGAGAAGGTACAATATTTTCTGATCGATTTTCCTCGAAAATGATACATCTCTGATTGATTCGGAACAAGAGCAAATCTTGGAATGGTTTATTTTCACTGCATTGGGCATGAAAAGCTCGATGGAAAGTTTAGTTCTTGTACCGAATTGCATTATTATATCACATGGCGTTTCGGAAATATTCAAGAAATATCATATTTAGGACCCCCCTTCCAGGGGGCTGTAGCTTCCTCATATAAGAGACATTTATGTTCATCTGAACCAATGATATATAATAGTGATGATGTAAATATTTCCGAAATAAGGCGATTCTCATCAAGAACAGGATCTTTATTAAACCAGACCCCTCCTCTATTCTATAGGTATATAACTCAACTATTATAGTCTTGCGATTTTCACCAAATTCTGATCGGTATCAATAATCATCAATATGATCAGTTTTTCAGAGATGAACATATCCTTTTGGACATTTGAACCTTTCAATGGAAATGAAAAGAGGTTGATATTTTATGAAATTATATTAGGATTTTTTGCAGGGAAACTAACTTCATAGTATTGCTCCTCATGTTTTCTGCCTCGAAAATACTGAGTTTGAATCAACTGCAAATTCTGAAACGTTCAATGATGATTTGAGACAAAAAAACAGGATATACTTTCATTTTTGTGCTCTCTGTTTCCGAGTAAATAATTATTCACGCGTTCAAAAACCAAAAACAGTCTGTATATGTTTAGATCCTGTTCCTTTGAAACCTTTTATAGAAATTATATGAAAATATTCATATGAAGGTTTGAAACCATTTTCATTTCAATAAAAATACACGGCACTGTCCAAAATGATGATTGTCTTAGAAAAATTGATCATATTGATGGTTATTCAGTATAGTTATTCATACCGGTCCAAATTTGGTAAAAATCGTAAGACTAATAGCTGATATAATTATAAAGGAGAAACCGTTTGAAGTGGGACAGGCTGTATAGAATCATCTTGTTACACCTCGTTGGCTGAGTAATGTAATCAGGAATTCAGCTATATACCTATGTAATTTTCAGGGCTGATTAATGACTTTTCGCGAAAGTAAGTCGAATATCATGAAGTGAATGACTCATCTTCTGAAGCCTCATTATGATTATTTTTATGCCCGTTACCACCGAACATAAACATACATAGTATGGTAAAAGGATAGGATTTTGATTCAAAGACATATGAGTTCTTAGAAAATTACTTATGTGTGCTTCTTTACATTTCTCGGGATGGAGTTGTATGGAATTGGCATACTTAAGTATTCCTTTCATGTCTAGAACTATCGACTAGCTCTACTAGCTGCGTAATGATTCAAGTAAAACTGTTTCAATTTCGACATCATATTTTGTACAAAAAACCCTCAGATACAAATTTTGAATATATCATAATTACAAAATTCATCTGCCATATTGAATCCGACATCTTGAATTTCTTTATTTTGACTAAGGAATCATAATTTCCGATGCCGAAAATCCCCTGATATAAGGTTTGAATAGAATCGGATCATAATTACAAAACTCGTGTGTCACATTGGATCCGCCATCATAAATTTCCGAATTTTGATGGTAAAATCATGATTTCTGATCCAGGAAACCTCAGATATACAATATTTTTGAATTGGATCTTAATTACAAAACTCGTCAGCCATATTGGTTCCACCATCTTGAATTTCCAAATTTTGATGACACAATCATAATCTTCGACCTCGAAAACACCCAGATACCAATTATGAATACAGTCGGACCATAATTACAAAACTCGTCTGCCATATTGGCTCCGCCATCTTGTATTCTCAAATTCTGACAGAAAAATCATAATATCCGTCGATCCCCGAAAACTCCTAGATACCTATACCAGTTTTGAATAGAACCTGGTCATAATTATTACAAAATACACTAGTGTATAATCAAGGATGGAATAAGATACTCTTCGGATTTTTTGATGTTCATTATCGTTCAGTAGTGACTTCGGCGACAGGACGGAACGGGTTCGGACGGACGGATCAGGACGGAAATTCAATGTTTTTTGGTTTTTCCTCACCCAACAAAGTGCTGAACGCGCCTAAAGTTTTCACTTGAAAAATTACAATAATGTCATCAAGAATGTATTCCCCCAGAAATACATCGGAAGGCAATTTTGGACCACCGTGTATATTATAAATATCATACCAATTTCATATCCATACAAACAAATAAGTATATGAGCCACACTAGTGTTTCTCCATTTACCCCTGTAGCGAACGTTATCACTGAAATATGAACGATTCATAATAATAATTAACCCTCGTAAAATCTCCTAAATACCCGATACCCGAAACAGAAGAGGCGGCCGACGCCGACGCTCATTAGCGCATCGCTTCGAACCTCAGAGTCAAAGCTTCCGCCTAGCCGCCTTGAGCCCGAGAAAATGACCTTGAAGGCGATTGCCGATCTTTTCATCTATGCGTTCGCGCTCCGACAACACATCGTCTCACTATGTATAGAAATTGTTATTATATTTATTGTGTGTTTATGTGTCGCCTTTTTTATTTGCATCGAATCCTCACGAAATATACATGTATATTCTCATAGATGCTTACATAAAATTCAATTCTACTCCTTCACCCACCGGAGACAATAAAGATCAGATAATTATAATGTCGCGCAATATCAGTATATACCATGCAATTTGCAAAAAAATATCGCAAGTCTAAGACTTATTACCAGCTATGGCAACAATGGTATGTATTTTACAGAGACAACGAAGGAATCTGCATATTTCGGAAGGGTTCTGCAAAATTTTTACCCTATGAAACACAAAAGTAGGGCAATTATGGTTGCATACATCAAGTAACACCTGGAGCACTAGCGACATCTGACAGATCAGAAACGCGAAATTTGTCGCTTTACATGTACCTTAAGAGGAGTCATATTACGCATGCGTCAAAACGTGACGGAAACATCACAAAAACAGCACGATTGAAATATTGCTTCGATAACATAATATAAGGATGGCACACCATTCTGACCGAATAAAATATGAAGAACATAAACCAATTATGAATTATTGAGGTCTTAGACAAAAATACTCGAAATGACTAATGTACACTACGAAAATTAATATATCTCTTACTATCATTGCCAGACAGTTTAAGTATCCTATCCTATTCAATATCGTATCTAGGCTATCATTCGAAATATTGTCAAACTTCATCGATATAGAATAATCACAAGGTAGTATTCTTTTCGAACTGAAATAAAGATTCCCAATGCTGATTATAAATAAAAGCTACTCTACGAAATACAGATACAACCTGTTCAAGAATACTGTTTACTCATATGGGTTCAGCACTCACACATATACGTTGATGCTCCTAGATGCTATCCAGAGAGACTAGCTATGCGCCTGGTGGACGATGCTACACTCACCAAGTCTTAAAAACATTGAAACATCGCAAATGTGTCGGAGAGAGTCGGAGACCTTTCCTTATTCTACAGATACTTCCGCTCCATTAACAAAATTGAAACATCACAGAAAAGCTGTTACTCTTCAGATATATGTTGAACAACTCTTTACCGAAACTCATAAAACGACTAAGTTCACCAAAGGAAGTAGTTCCAAGATACACCAATGTTCAATACTGCACCTCCTTTTTGGCAACCTCCCTAGGCATGAGCGGTGTTTCACGAACATAATAAGCATTTCCTTCAGTGCGCTTCAAGTGATGAAAGAATAATAATCCGACACCAATCATAGTACCAACCATTTGAATAACGTATAACAATCAGGAATTAACTTCATAGACAAAATAGTTAGTGAATTGGACGTCCTGATTCCGAATCCGAAGTGATTTTCAACCTATTTTGACTCCTAATATCATTTTCAGGAAATTGGGGTGGTTCCATGGCTGTTGGCGAGCTGTGTATATCACTGAAGATGACCCCACTTGGTTATAGAATTCCAGACAACATGCTACTCTACAAAATACAGATACAACCTGTTTTAGAATACTGTCTCCGCATATGGGGTTCAGCAACCACATATACGTTAATGCTTCTAGATTCCATCAAGAGAGACAGGTCATCCGCCTGTTGAGTGATGCCACACTCACTAACAGGATAGGTTAGAGAGTAGGTTGACATCATTGGTTGAGATTGATGCTATATCGGCCTGGACTATCCAAGCTACGATAGGTTAGATCAATTTTTTGGGGCGTGTTTGTTTGTTTGTCGGACGAGCGGAGCGAGTCTGATAATCTCAAACGAGCGACCAAAAATCGATCTAACCTATCGTAGCTTGGATAGTCCAGGCCGATATAGCATCAATCTCAACCAATGATGTCAACCTACTCTCTAACCTATCCTGTTAGTGAGTGTGACATCACTCAACAGGCGGATGACCTGTCTCTCTTGATGGAATCTAGAAGCATTAACGTATATGTGGTTGCTGAACCCCATATGCGGAGACAGTATTCTAAAACAGGTTGTATCTGTATTTTGTAGAGTAGCATGTTGTCTGGAATTCTATAACCAAGTGGGGTCATCTTCAGTGATATACACAGCTCGCCAACAGCCATGGAACCACCCCAATTTCCTGAAAATGATATTAGGAGTCAAAATAGGTTGAAAATCACTTCGGATTCGGAATCAGGACGTCCAATTCACTAACTATTTTGTCTATGAAGTTAATTCCTGATTGTTATACGTTATTCAAATGGTTGGTACTATGATTGGTGTCGGATTATTATTCTTTCATCACTTGAAGCGCACTGAAGGAAATGCTTATTATGTTCGTGAAACACCGCTCATGCCTAGGGAGGTTGCCAAAAAGGAGGTGCAGTATTGAACATTGGTGTATCTTGGAACTACTTCCTTTGGTGAACTTAGTCGTTTTATGAGTTTCGGTAAAGAGTTGTTCAACATATATCTGAAGAGTAACAGCTTTTCTGTGATGTTTCAATTTTGTTAATGGAGCGGAAGTATCTGTAGAATAAGGAAAGGTCTCTGACTCTCTCCGACACATTTGCGATGTTTCAATGTTTTTAAGACTTGGTGAGTGTAGCATCGTCCACCAGGCGCATAGCTAGTCTCTCTGGATAGCATCTAGGAGCATCAACGTATATGTGTGAGTGCTGAACCCATATGAGTAAACAGTATTCTTGAACAGGTTGTATCTGTATTTCGTAGAGTAGCTTTTATTTATAATCAGCATTGGGAATCTTTATTTCAGTTCGAAAAGAATACTACCTTGTGATTATTCTATATCGATGAAGTTTGACAATATTTCGAATGATAGCCTAGATACGATATTGAATAGGATAGGATACTTAAACTGTCTGGCAATGATAGTAAGAGATATATTAATTTTCGTAGTGTACATTAGTCATTTCGAGTATTTTTGTCTAAGACCTCAATAATTCATAATTGGTTTATGTTCTTCATATTTTATTCGGTCAGAATGGTGTGCCATCCTTATATTATGTTATCGAAGCAATATTTCAATCGTGCTGTTTTTGTGATGTTTCCGTCACGTTTTGACGCATGCGTAATATGACTCCTCTTAATTATACATCATCTGAAAAACGCTTCAGGTGTCACATGGCATCTGTCAAGTGTCATCTATCTAGCATAATTTGTGACGATGTCGTACATAAAGTAGAGTATTCTATTCGCGCATCTATTGTCAGTATCATTAAAAAGCCCAAAACTAGCTTTATGGGAGATAACATAAGAATATAGGTTATTCACGGCTCTCCATTCTTTATTGATATCTCGCAAGCATTGAAACTCTGCGTATATCCATGTATTTGCAAATCCTAGTTTTTGTGAAGCAGCGTGCGTGATGGATCTGGGTGTCGTAGTATACTGATTGAATTCAATAGTTATCCATAATCCGCATAGGGTATCTTTATTTCGGTTGAAAAGCATGGTACCTTGTGATTATTCTATATCGATGAAGTTGGGCAATATTTCAAATGATAGCCGAGATACTATATTTTCCATAGTGTACAGGATAACAACCTATTTGAATATTTTTCCTCTGACAATGTTTTTTTCTTCATGATTCTGATCTTTTATTTTCTATATGTCAGGTGGAGAATCTAGTTCATTATCATTATTTTATATCGATGAAGTTGGTCAATATTTCGAGTGATAGCTGGGATACGATTCTCCATAATGTATAATAGCCTATTTGAATATTTTTTCACGTTTTTCATGTTCTGGTACATTTTCACCAGTTCATATTTTTTTATCACTCGGAGCGCACGACAGAAGATCCTAACAATGTTCGAAGAACGTCGTGCATACCTTAAAAGGGATAGGATATTCAATCTAACTGGGAATGTCTCACTTGATAAGAGAAAGATGATTTTCCAGATATTTTCGTCTTAGAAGTTGATTCATAATTATTGGTATACGTTGTTTGAATGTTTGGTGCTACAATATGCGTCAGATTATCATAATTATTTATCTCTTGAAGCACACCAAAGCAAATACCTATTATATTCGAAGAAAATCATGCACAGGCTACAACACTTCCTATAGTAAACTCAGTCATTTAATGAGTTTTGGTAAAGAGTTGCTCGACATATTCAAGATTGGTGACAACAGAATGCGTTTTCTGAATTTGTTGAGTGCGTCTGACTGGTATTGCTAGCGATGGAATGATAGTAGAAATCTCTGAAAATTATTTTCTGTGTATCTGTAGAAAAGTGGAAGGTCGATGTCTTTTCGGTGATGTTACAATGTTGTTTGAGAATCAGTGAGTGTAGAAACACCAATCAGGCGAATGGACTGTATCTCTGAATGAAATCTAGGAGCATCAGAGTATGTATGGATGTTGAACCCCATAATATGTAGGAACAGTACTCTGAAAAATGTCATATCTGTATCTTGTGTAGTAGCTTTTCGCGTGAAATAAAAATCATAGTTTTTTCGTTGAAACTTTCGTGATGGATCTGGGTGTCGTAGTATACTGATTGATTCCAATTCTTGTTCAGGATCTTCATATAGTATCTTTATTTTTGGTGAGATTTCGCATTTGGAGATCTTGGAAACACTTCCTATGATGAACTTAGTCGTTTTGTTCAGATGTTTTCTAAGAATTAGTGAGTGTGGCATCGCTCACCATGCGCATGCCCTAATAACACAATAACATCCGTAAGACGTCGTAGAACCATCCATATGGGATGATAGGAACAACTCTGGAAAATCCCTATTTTCCTTGGGACATTCTTGTCAGCATTTGCGATGTCTTATAAACATCCCATCAGAATGTTTGTGGGATGATACGGGATGTACCAGAGACATTCAGGGTACTTGATATGGAACATCTTGAAGAAACTTTTAGGATGTTTTTTATTTGATGACAGTGATGGATGACACGGTATGAATTAATTTCATTCTGAAATCCTGAGAATGACCGACCTATTTGCAGATATAAGGTAACAATTCGAATCCGAAAATATATAAGTTCGGTGCAGTGCAATAACCAATGGAAGATGATAACAGTTGTTTGGGGCTCATATTTATTTGTTGGCGCTCGGCCGACGGCTGTTAGTAACTCTTAGCAACGTAGTTGTACCGCCATCTATCGGCTGGTATAACAAATAAATTCAGCAATGAATATGCTGAAGAGATATATATTCAAATTTTGTCGTTTATTACATGGTTCATGAAGTTAAGCAGGTTCTTTGGTAATCTTATTGAGGAATATTTAGTATAATCATTCCAATTTGTTATCGATGAAATTAGCCGGCTTTGGTATAGGAATAAGTACGAATACAGTTTTGATTGAATTTCAGGTGTTTTTTCCTAGGAGAACACCCTATTCAATTATCAGCCCAATGTATTCTAGTTAAGTATGATAAAAATTGATTTTCCTACAAAAATTGCCACATAAACATACACCATGTTCCAATATCGAATTTCATGAAATGACAGACTATTAGTTGTGAGAAAATCAGCAAGCTGAAGAGTTTTGCTGTAGTCATAGAAAACGCGTAGTATATAACTCACACAGAATGCTCGTATGATTTAACTTATGCAGCATACTTGAGTGCTTTCATTCACTCTGCACGATAAAAGACAAGTGTCCGACTAATGGCAAAGAAGAACACAACTTGTTGCTTCTTTTTGGCTTATTGATAATATGATCTATTGAGCATTTCTTCCATGCATCACATAATATGATTCTTTTGTAAAACTCAGTCCACTGTCCGACTATACTGACTGATTCACCCTATACATTGAGAGGCTTATATGAAAAATAGTCTTCATGTGTGCATATTATATTCAAGCATTGTTATGCATTTTATCTGCCACTGAATCCGCCGAATATTTCAAAATCTGATACTCTTACAATAGATGAGCTATAGACAACAATTAACGAGTTAGTATAAAAGACATACACGGGTTCTCTTATCGTCTTTTCACGAAATCAACGAACTACCGAAATCAAACAGCTGTTCAAGTTGGAGCGTTCAAACGGGATGCCGTTATCTTGGTTGTTCTATATTTGGCGTATACAGAAAATCATATTCTTTCAAAGCCTAGAAAGATGATTAAATCAGCTGAGTTATAGACTAAAATTAACGGATAATAAAGGAAATAATCCTATTATTATTGATTCTCTTATCGTTCCATATGAGATACAAGGAACTATCGAAATCACACAAAAAACAGCTGTTCAAGCTGAAACAAGAGCTGTTTTTAGTCCTAGACCTAATATTCAATATCTCACACTAAAAAATATTTCTGCTATACAGGGCGGGTCAGCAAGAAATGTCGCTACCTCGTTTTTCATTTTTGTGACTCTTAGAGTGATTATCATCGTAAAAATGCCAGTCGACCAAAGACAGTCAGCAAGTCAACCAAGTTTATGATTTCATCACACTAGCTACCAGTCATTATACAGGGTTTTTAAATATATATTTTTGTATGCCAAGTTGAGTAGTCATTGTGAGTCTACTCGCCTAGCAGGTGTTGAATAAAAAACGGATAATTTTGACATCATTTATTTCTTAGATATTATACCAACATTTTCAAGTTCAGTAAGAATAAAGGCGATCTCGTTGTTGTTTTTATCTGATTCCATTAAATATCTCAGTCTATCCACCAAGATATTCGAATCTGTCCATTCATCTAAAATATTGTACTCCTCATTCCCAATACTGGCTTCAGGCTCCACGCTCGACTTTGGACGTTTAGGTTTGGTCTTATTTTTGAAGAGGGGTCTGATAATTTTATCAAATTTCTTTTTATCAGCTTGTCCTCGTAATCGCCCTAATCGATCTCAATGGATAGAGCTGATTTCTAGCATCTGTTTATACATCTGGTGATCCAGAGGCGTGTAATTTCGAGGGTTCTTGGAAAATAATAATTCCAAAAGACCCAGAGTACTTTTGAAATCGACATTATCTACGCCTATGTATTGGTCCTCAAAGCGTAGATTCTTATGTCCAAGTGTCCATCTGCCGTCAACATATTTCAGTCCATAAGCATTATCATAATCTGCACAGTGATATTTATCTAATGCTTGCTCTGATGAATGTGGTTTAGACTCCATGATGTGAACGCTATGGTGTCTGATATACAACTGAAGACTTTTGAATACCTCTGAAGACATCTGAATACCTCTGAAGACATCTGAATACCTCTGAAGACATCTGAATACCTCTGAAGGCGTGATCTGAAGACCTCTGAATACCTCTGAAGACATCTGAAGACATCTTAAGGCGTGATCTGAAGACCTCCGAATACCTCTGAATACTTCTATAGGTGTGATCTGGAGACTTCTGAATCCATTAACTGCCATCTGCTAATCAGCTATGTTATTCGAATTGGTGGCGTCCACTCTATGGGCATTCCACATATGGTGGTATAGGTTAGTTTTATTCAAGAATTTCCCACATTTCTCACACACAATGCTTGGTGTCGATTATAGCGAAATTTTCGCTCTTTAAAACTTTCCCACGTTCTATTGATATTGAAAGCAATCCACTCTCCAGTATTGAGACACTCTGTTATAAATCTGAAATAGCTGTGCTCTTAGAGTTCCTGAAATCTCCTGCTACCACTCTGCTAAAATTCACCGAACAAGAATTGCACTATATTCCAGTAGATTGTATCATTGAACATGATGCAGATCCCTGTGACCTATTAATGATATGGCACAAACTTCCTCAAGAATATCGCAGCAACTTTAACCTACAAATCAAACTGCCATGCTTCGTTCATTATAATCGTCCCGATTGGACCATACACTGGGATGGACCGCCATCTTCTCAAGAGGCATGTCATTTTTGTAGAAAAGGATTACTTAAATAAATAGATTATCTAACAATAATTTTCCTCGTAGTAGTTTCATTTCGCATTTATGTACCATTAATGACATATGTCAATGGTAGAACGATATCCCTCAAACACCCTGTATATATTTCTTTCAACTCAAACACTTCTTCCATGCTAAAACATGGGACCGCGAACCGTGGGACACTCTGTATATATTTTTTTTCAATTTTCAATCAACTCAAACGCCCTGTATATGAAAATTCAATCTTGTTATTGTCATTAAAGTCACAGTTTGAGGAATGGGTATACGAGCGCGCGCTTATCATTCTAAGGGATCTCTCGCTTTGCTAGAACTCCGAACGCCATGAAGGTAACGGCATGACGTCACCCACTTTAAAATAAATAAATAATCCAAGTTTTCGTTTCCAATACGAGCGCGCGCTTATCATTCTACGGGATCTCTCGCTTTGCTGGAACTTCGAACGCCATGAAGCGAGACAGCGTTGCCACACACAATAATGTAACAATATTAACATCCAAACACATACGTCCGACAACGTTACAGCGCCGAGCGCTCGAGCCTTACTCTACCTCGATAGATCCGTTGCAAAGATAAGCGCGCGCCAGCGATGGATATTATTTTCGACGCGAAGTTTCTTATCTCTGGAATGCATCTCTCGCTTCACTCTACCTCGATGGATCCGTTGCAAAGATAAGCGCGCGCCAGCGATGGATATCCCGTTTGAATAGCATTAAAATAATTGAAATATCACGGAGGTCGGAATACCACAGTGCGTATATACGCTGCCTCATAATGCAAAGGTCCCTGGTTCAATTCCCCCCCAGCGGTGACAGCTTTTTTTAATTTATTTATCCACGATGGCGACGTGACGCCGTATGA
Organism: Phaedon cochleariae; assembly: GCA_918026855.4. Classification (NCBI taxonomy): domain Eukaryota; kingdom Metazoa; phylum Arthropoda; class Insecta; order Coleoptera; family Chrysomelidae; genus Phaedon; species Phaedon cochleariae. Next base: position 39,590,619 of record OU896717.1, on the reverse strand, counting down.
ATAATTTGAATTTCGCGCTGGTTTTTAGTGGGCGTGGCCTCCAACCAAATGCTGGCCTCTGATTGGCTTGAGCTGGTACATACATAGCCCTTCTACTTATGTACTATTTGAATATCTACTTTTCTCATTTACATAACTATGATTCTGTCTATTGGCTGTTCCTTCACCACTGAACTTTGATCATTCTAATAAATTTTGTGGAGATGAATCTGAAAATGTCGTCGTATAGCAGAGAAAAAGTGGCTATGTGAATGTGACTATCAATTTCGATATTCTTCAACGAATAACGCGAGAAAAAAATAAGAATGAATAGCCAAAATGTCTGTTTTTCCTTATATCTCCGGAAATACTAGGAATTTGAACATTTTTTCGACGACATATTTTTAGTCACATAAATGCGCAACTTTGACCTAATTCAACCATCTTCGTATCTTCTATAGGTTTCGAGATCCCAATGGCAATCCTCGATTTTGAATTAACCAGTATAAAAGTTATGTCTTCTATTTTTTGAATAAACATGTACACGACGTGGCATCGAAATTCGAAAAAAAAATTACCTTCACGTTCCTCGAAAGTCCAATTATCGAAAACCGACAATTTTTAGGCCACCCGCTAACCACACAAACAACTTACCTGTATTAGATGAAGTATTACCTCCTCTACTATTGCGAGTATTCCGGATTCTCCGAAGGGAGCCCTGCCGCCTCCTACGATGGGGGCGGTTGTTGTTCGCTCCCGGAGTTTTCTTCCAAAGGTAATAGAACTCCACCAGCTCGGGCTGTGGAGAAACACTTTTTTTGGGGGGAATATTTTAAACAAAATGGTTAATGAGTAGGGATCACACGGACTCGGCACCCCCACTCCTGCATTGTTTCACGTGACTACTCCTGCTCACTCAGGTGTCTCTACCAGCCAACCACAGGCCGCCAATCTTTCAAAGTTCCGCCTACTTTAAGATTGGTCATTCAGTGCTCCCAGGTTTAGTGACCAACTGTTATAAATATAATTCGAAATATTAAGACATAGTCTAAAGATGATAGCTTTAATGAGAAGAAGATCCTTCCTGATTCGGAAGAAGTTTATCTCCAACTGTCTCTCTCAACTGAAGAAACACATTCCTTTGAGAATATTCAAACTGATATGGTTGATGAGTAGGGAACACACGAACTGGGTACCCCCTCCCCACTGCTCCATTGTTTCACCCGATTCCTCCTATTCACCCACGTGACTTCACCAGGAAATCACAGGCCGGCAATCTTACCAACTCCTGCCTACTTTTAGATCGGTCACTCAGTGCTCCCAGGTCTAATGACCAGCTGTCAAAACATTTCGTTAATCTTTGAAATGTGAGAATTTCCAAAGTCAATTCGAAATATTGAGACAAAGTCTGAAGGTGACAACTTGTGATAAATGAGAAGAAGATCCTTCATGATCTGGAAGATGTTTTTTCCAGACTGTCCCAACTGGAAATACACTTTTTTTGGGAATATTTAAAATGAAATTATAAATCAGTAGGGATCACACGAACTCGGCACAACCCCACTCCTGCATTGTTTTACCCGACTCCTCCCACTCACCCACGTGCCTCCACCAGCCAATCACAGGCCGGCAAACTTCACAAGTCCCGGCCACGTCAACATTGGTCATTCAGTGCTTCCAGGTCTAATGACTAGCTGTCATAGCTTGTCATGCATCTTTGATGTGAGAATTTACAAATTTAATTCGAAATATGAATACAAAGTCGGAAGGTGATGACAATAAGCAAGAGATTCATCCTGATCCGCAAGAAGGTTTCCCAAACTTTCTCAACTGGAGAAACACTTTTTTGGGGGTAAATATCTAAAACGAGATTGTTGATCCGTAGGGATCACACGAACTCAGCACACACCCACTCCTGCATTGCTTCACCTGGCTTTTCTCACTACCCCACGTGATTCCAAATGCCAATTATGGGCCGGCGTCTTCCTAAGTCATGTCTCCTTTGAAATTGATCATTCTGCGATCTCAGGTCTAATGACCAGCTGCCATATCTTTTCGTGAATCTTCTAGTAGTAGGAATTTAAAAATTCAATTCAAAATATAGAGATAGTTTGAAGTTGATTGCTATAATGAACTAACATAAAACAGGTTCTCAAGGTCCTCAATTATTATGTATTTGTGTGCGTGAGAAAATATGTTTACCGTATCTCTATGAGGAAGAAGATCCTTCCTGATTCGGAAAAAGTTTTTTCCGAACTGTCGCAGCCCTTTGACAAATCTTTTGGTTTCTTCTTCGCTCCACTTCTTGTCTATCCCTTTGGGAACAGGACATTTGACCAAGGCTTGGAGAGCTTTGCCAGGATCGTATCCAGAATCGTGAAGCTGAAACCGGAATTCCCGTACAATTACAAGAAAAATCAACGAACTAACAAATTGTGTGCATCGTGATGATGCCGATGGCACTCTTGTGAAATAACATGACATATACAGGGTGTTTTCTCATAGGTGAGGCATTTTTTTGAAAGGATGTAGAATTCATTGAAATAGACAGATCCACCAAATATCGCCTGAATAAAAGTTTCATAATGAGGGAGATATTATCAATTGCACGATTCATGAATTTTAAGAGAAGTATATTACGCTCCTGACCGTACGAATCTCTGATCGGTGATTACCCGACTTATCCTCCCTTTCCCCTACTACTGCCCATTGTAAAATTTGGTTTTTGTGGCGCTACTTATGGGATCCTCATTCTCAGTTGTTTTTTCTGTGCATTGTCATCAAACAATGTAGCACGTTTACGAGAACAAAAAACTTGTTTACATGATTTCAAGTTATGGTCAGTTTCGTCAAAATGTAGCAGCAGCATTTCATTTGTATACGTAAAAATTTCCGTCGAGAAATCATCCAACACAGCGAATGTTCTTCAATTTGGTGCAAAAGGTGCGATGAGACAGGGTGTTTGATGGAACAAAGAGGTGTAGAAAGGCTTGAATCACCGGAAATGACCGAAATCGGATAAGACATTCTGCTAGATCGATGACGATCCAATATTGAATACTAGGTCCATAGCAGGACAAATCGGAGTGGCTCACAGTGAAGTATGGAGGGCAATAAGACAAGAACCATTCTATACATACCATTATCGAAGAGTACAAGCGCTAGAACCTCAAGATCGTCCTGCGAGAGTTGGATTTTGTCTGTGGCTTCTGAATCAGCATCAAATTCACAAAATTCATTTTGGCTTCAGACGAAGCGAAATTTACACGAGATGGAATAACTTTCTCATATATGGGCAATGAAAAATCCTCACACTGTACGCAGAAGACATTTCCAGCAAAAATGTGTATTGAATGTTTGAGCTGGGCTTGTCCATGGTATGCTTATCGGGCCATTCTTTCTTCAGCCCCAACTATCAGGTGAACATTATTTAGAACTTATACAAGGCAATTTTCCCGAATTACTTGAAAGTTTGACTTTTAATGTGAGACAATGTGTACTTGCTGTTTCTACACGATGGAGCTCCTACACATTTCAGACGAGAAGTTCGCGATAGGCTGATATGCGTTGACGGAGTGAGTGACATGGAAGAATTTAGACAGCAGATAGAAAACGCTTGTGAAGTTGTTCGTGTTATTATTATTATTAATTATCAATTAACAAGTGATGAGAATATTGACATTTATGCAAACCAAATCAACAATTGATGGATAAATAATACGCAAGCGCACATGCCCTAAATCTGAACTATCAAAGCAATAACCTTACAAATTCGTTGTTAACAATTTACATGAGGAGCTAAAATTTCGAATTTCATAATGTTTTCTGATCTGGAAGAGCCTGGGTTACTTTTATCCACAATTATTCTGTTGATTGAAATTGTTTTATGTTAAAACAAATTTCATACCATCTGTCAGATATCAGGTCTGACATTGGTCTGACCAATCCATGCCTTCTCTACCAGTCGATGAAACCAATCCGCGATCATCTGCGTATTAGTTGCACACTAGAAGAAAACCTGGTTCAATCAAAGTAAGAAAGTTAAAAGTTGGCCAACTTCTTTACTTGTTACTAAACTTGTTAATTGATAATTGTTAAATGATGAATGTTATTTGATAATAATGGTTGAATGATGCTTCATAAATTCACCTTTACATCAAACGAATGGGGATAACTTCGAGCAATCTCTGTAAATATACCACGACCTTAGTAGGGTTTTTTAACTCCGATATTTTGCGATTTCAATAACGTCAATTCTCACCTTCGAGAACACCCTGTAAATAGACTATATTATATCTTTATTATCCCAATACCGACCACGTCCAGCGCGTTGATCGTCGTATCGTCCCTGGACGCCGCGTTCGCCCCGTCCTCGGGACACCCTCCGTCGCACATGCCCGCGAAGGCGGCCATGGAACGGGCGGCCCGCAGGTACATCAACAGGTCCGCGTCCAAGGTCACCGAGGGCAGCCAGCGCAGCTCTTCGCGCACGCGCGTCTGCTCCGGATCGGCGGGCAGCCGGTCGGGCGACACGGCGGGCCGGTAGTCGGGCAGGCGGGCCTGTGAGAAGCGCAAGAATTCGAATGACCATGAAATTGATAGATAGATAGATAGATAGATAGATAGATAGATAGATAGATAGATAGATAGATAGATAGATAGATAGATAGATAGATAGATAGATAGATAGATAGATAGATAGATAGATAGATAGATAGATAGATAGATAGATAGATAGATAGATAGATAGATAGATAGATAGATAGATAGATAGATAGATAGATAGATAGATAGATAGATAGATAGATAGATAGATAGATAGATAGATAGATAGATAGATAGATAGATAGATAGATAGATAGATAGATAGATAGATAGATAGATAGATAGATAGATAGATAGATAGATAGATAGATAGATAGATAGATAGATAGATAGATAGATAGATAGATAGATAGATAGATAGATAGATAGATAGATAGATAGATAGATAGATAGATAGATAGATAGATAGATAGATAGATAGATAGATAGATAGATAGATAGATAGATAGATAGATAGATAGATAGATAGATAGATAGATAGATAGATAGATAGATAGATAGATAGATAGATAGATAGATAGATAGATAGATAGATAGATAGATAGATAGATAGATAGATAGATAGATAGATAGATAGATAGATAGATAGATAGATAGATAGATAGATAGATAGATAGATAGATAGATAGATAGATAGATAGATAGATAGATAGATAGATAGATAGATAGATAGATAGATAGATAGATAGATAGATAGATAGATAGATAGATAGATAGATAGATAGATAGATAGATAGATAGATAGATAGATAGATAGATAGATAGATAGATAGATAGATAGATAGATAGATAGATAGATAGATAGATAGATAGATAGATAGATAGATAGATAGATAGATAGATAGATAGATAGATAGATAGATAGATAGATAGATAGATAGATAGTGACTATGCTGGGGGGAGTTGTCCATTCAATCATGTAATACGGATCTCCAGTTAAAGTAATGAAGTGAAACTAATGATGAACATCCTGAGTGAAGAAAGAAAGTCAAAAAGTGAGCAATACTACTTCATGCTTTGCTCATCTGATAGTTCGAGGACAGAAAAGATTGGTCATGCCTAATATGTGGAATTATTGCTCGTGGGTATAAAAATTTTTTGAATACTAATAATACAAATTCGTCTTTCTGATCTAAATTGTGAAGCATGTCGGAATGATGTATATGTTAGTGACATTCTTAATACGCATGAAATTAAATATATTGAATGAGTTATGTGGTGTAGTAATCCTGAGATTCCTGAGTAACCTAATATTATTGTGTTGATGTGGTTCTTTTTACTTAGTACACCACAATGTGTTAACATAGATCAAGATGGATGCTAAAGGAGCTACAGCTGTTTTGAAAATCTCCACTAAAGATGTTTGCAATTATTTTCTTGAATTCTAAATGCTATAACTCAAGAAGATGAAAATTGCTGTAGAAGCCGAAAGCCATTCAAACACCCTGTATGATTTAACAAAATTTGTGTTCACAAAACACTTGTAGGGACTGTACACAATTAATTTTTTATTTAAAACGAGAATGGTATGGCGAATAATGCAAAACGAAATAATGTATCTGTACAGGGTGTTATGCTTCGAGTGTAAGCATCGTATTTTGGGGTGAAATGAACGATTCCTGTAATCAAAGTTTCATCACAAAAATGAGCAATCCGCATTATGAAATATTTTATTCTGAAAACTGATAGATTTTTGTTTTTGTTCATGTCTCAGATACCCGTATAGAGAATTTCATCAAATTCCATGTACAGAGTGGATCAAACTGAATACTTTAAAAACGATAGTACTATTAATCGGATTTACGAGGGCTCAAGTCGGTGCCAAAGGGTCAATTTTCAACAAACTCAATGACGAAAACTGTATACTATTAGTGTTTATCAAAAAATGTGAATTTTTGAATAGCGATAAACTTTTTTGGCAGAAATTTCGTCCTTTTTATGATAATCTCGTCTGACTTTGATGACTTTTTTATAAAAGTCATGACTTATTACAATCCTGGTAATGTGTAATGTTCAATATATCATAACAATGTGGTGTGATATTCAAATTTCGCAAAAAATTAATGTTTACTCAAAGTAAACGTATTTCTAGAAATCATAATGATAAATTGCAATGTATTTCATGTTGCGTATTTTGATATTAACAAGATTATTATTATTGAGGTCAAGATTTCCATTGATGTTTAATCTTGAGGATAAATAATATAAAACATAAGAATAATCTCAATGTAATAACATGCATAGCAATAAACAATTTCCTGAAACGATTTTGGGCACAAGTTTCAAAATTCTTATACCCTGAACAATAAACAGGAATATTATTCTTGCCTGAACAAAATACCATATACATTTCATGTATGTGTCTGTTGAACAGAATCAACCTCATCCCTCAAATAAACTGCTCAACCCTGGAGACGTAAAATCGAAAATGTTCGATCCATTTTGATTCATCTCAACTTTTGACTGCCCCAACCGTTTTTCAATTTGTTTCTGTCATTATCCAGAGTTTTATCAATACCTATAAATTATTGAAAAATTGCACAGCTTTGATTATCATCCTGTAGAATCTAATTCTGAAGAGATGCAACAATCATTTTCATAGGTTCAATAGTCAATGGAACGAACCTTCAGAAACTGGAAGGAAATTGAAAATCGATTAGGGCAGTAGATGTAGATATGATGAATCAGAATGTTGTGTTGAGCAGTTTATACAAGGTGAGTCATGAGGAACTGTACAGGGTGATTCACCATAAATGTCCCCCCCTCTAGTTCAGTTATATTTGTACAGATTTCAAAATTTTAAATATCATCTCAAATGATTTTCGATAAAGTTGTTTTCCGCTACATAAAAAAATACAGGGTGCTCGAAACAAATGATCTACAGGGTACTATTTGATTTTTTTTAATGGAACACCCTATTTTTCATTGTATTTTCAGATTCTCCCTGAAGAGCTGATTTGATCAATGCATCACACTTGGGGTCTAGCGGGAATGATTACAGAGATATAGGGTGTTCAAAATCGAGATTTTTCAACTTTAGGATTTTTTTGAGACGAAACTATTCATCATCGGTCAAAATGGCTTTCATGTCCATGTCTTAACTTTTGATTCACTATCTACTGACATTTAATGATTGGGACAGATACAGGGTGATCAGAATTCTGAATCTTGAACCACCCTGTGAATGTTCCAATTAAATGTCAGTAGAGAGTAAATCAAAAGTTAACATGGAAACATAGAAGCCGTTTCGACCAATAATGAATAGTTTCGAGACAAAATAATCCTAAACTTGAAGAATCTCGATGTTGAACACGCTATATCTCTGTAATCATTCCCGCTAGACCCCAAGTGTGATACATTGATGAAATCAGCTCTTCAGGAAGAATCTAAAAATACAAATAAATACAGGGTGTTCCATTTGAAAAATCAAGTAGTACTCTGTAGTAGATCATTTGTTCCGAGCACCCTGTATTTTCTGATGCAACGGGAAAAAAAATTCTGAAAAATCATTTCAGATTATTTTTCAAATTTTCAAATTGGTTCGAAAATAAGTGAGCTAGAGGGGGGGACATTTATGGTGAATCACCCTGTACAGTTCCTCATGACTCACCCTGTATCATAAAAAAATGGGGTCACAATGTTCTCACATAACGAAGGATATTTTTTGTGTAGAATTTTTTTGAATAAATAATAATATGTAGCTGCACGATGGATTCGCTTCAAGGCAAAAATAATATTGGCTCCACTGATTTTTTTTCGCAACCCCGCAACCCTACTGAGAAATTTGGAAAGAGCCTTTAAAATTTTGGAAATTTACCGTGTTTTTCGTCTGTCAACGTACATAAATGTCTTTTACCTGGTTTCCTGGACCCACCCTAATTTCGCCTTGCGTAGTCGCCATCGTATGACGTTGCTCGTTCGATTTTTTTCCACTGTTCACAGACTGCACCTAAGAAGGTAAGTACCGGTTCGCTCCATTTTTTTCTGAAACGAATAATTCGATCAATCTGGTACAAAGCCATAAATTCTAGTTAATCGAATGGATAATAATTCTATGATCATTTATAATTACATTGAGATCACAATAACAGCAATAACATTTCTACTGGCAGTCGTAAAAGTTATGGAACGATTTGATGTCCTTGTTGATGGAATATCTTGTTTTGCAGGTTAAAACGAGGAAGGTGAATATTAGAGTCACTGAATGGTATTAGTTAGAGTTCCTTAATGTACTTGACACTGCGCTGTTTTGACGTTTTTTGTATATAAGAGTACGGACACTATAGGTCGCGTGCAAGAACTGTCAGATGACCGACCCTGGAGGCAAAACATATTTGTTTACAAGTGATCGAAATAGTTTTCCACAATTATTTTGGCATATGAATCGTATTTTTCCGCTATTCATCAATTCGCTAATGCCATCACATTGTGCTGTTGTAAAATGCACAAAAACTGCAGCGGAAGATGAAGAAATCCGGATGGTACAATATGATTCAAAAGTAAGTACCTACTATAGTCATTCACATAGTTTTCATTTTTGAAATTTGGTTATTTCTGATTTCTCATCGGAATTCCTTCTGCAATAGGATCAGCTAATAGAAATATACCTGAAATTTATAGAATAATGCAAGAAGATTGGATTCATGCAATCAATCGGTAGGACTGGTCTGACATGCTGACGATCGTGTGTGTTGTAGACATTTTCAATCTATTAGCAGCATTAGCTTGTATTGCAGAAGTGGCAGAAGGCAGAAGGAATTTTAATAAGGAATGACAACATTTCATAATGCTAACTACCTATGTGAGATTACTATTTACCTGAAAAATCATATACCCTAGTCTCTTGCTGCATTTTTTGTGCATTGTACAACAGCACAATGCGAAGGCATGCTTGAATTGATGAATAACGCAAGAAACACGATTCGTATGCCAAAATATTGTGAAAAACTATTTCAACCTTTTGATTCCTCTGTAACCAAATAAAAAAGTGAGGTTGTGTTTCAATAATTCACAGAAGAATGAGGTTGTGTTTCAATATTTTGCCTCCAGGGTCGGTCTTCGTGCACGCGACCTATAACAAGCACTGACCTCAGATGCACTGACAATCAGACATAACCACAAATAAATTGATGGAAAAGCGGGAACTGACAGTACACGGACGTACATGACATACATTTCAAAAGTTTTTCATATTGAGACAAATACGGGAAAGATGCAAGTTTCTGCAGTTTCCAACTGTGAGAACACGGGAAATCAATTCACTCTATACGAATTTCCATCGGATAACGTTATTCTATTATAAAGGTTCAGGCCACAAAGGATATAGAATATTTTTCTACGCATTTTTATCAGGTATACTTAAGAACGGAAGATTTGATGTTGAAGAATAGGATCGTATTGAGAGAAAGTGTCGAACCCACAATTTATAAGTACATACCAACTTGATATCGACCTCCATTGAGGTTCTTCAGCCTTATCATTCAATATTTCGACAAGAAAAAATTTTCTAATCAATTTATAGTACCCTTTTACCCACTCGAGGAGACGCTATGTACTCTCATACAAAAATCAAAGACAGAGAAAGATATATGGATGTACTCTTCCCAGGACTTGTGAAGGAAGGGAGATGCGAGGATCTTTTTTCAAAGCAAAAAACATTTTCTTTTAATTGTCTGGTAAAACATATGATTTGCTTCGAAATCGTTTGTGGTTATGTTTTATTGTCACTGCTTGTCCAGTGTTTGTACTCTAATATACAAAAAACGTCGAAACAGCAGTGTCAAGTACATTTAGGAACTCTAGGGTACAGTTTCACCTCGAGTTTCACAAACAATAAGGAACTATAGCTATAAGTATATCTATATGTGTCCAGTAGTGAATTCGATGTTCCGAATTCGAATACAATGAAATTTATTTTAACATTGTCTCCTCAACGTCGATGATACCATGGCGACTGGCGAGCAGTGTATATCACTGAAAATTAGGTCAGCGAGTGTATTGGTATATCTCTCGCTTCTATGAGTTCAACAATAATTATTTCTTAATAATCACGGATTTTACTAGAGTGTTTCCATAAGAACACACTGTAGAATATGAGAAATGTATGGCTGAGGCATTTATAAGTACAAGGTGACCCATTTCGGCCATATTTGTACTAAATTCAAGATCGAGAACGCTAGTTGATGTAAAACATCCAAGGAATTCAATTATGAATATCTTTTACCTAGTTATTGATTTCATTCCATTTCTCAGTAACTTGAGTCGAACCATCACAAAAACACGTAAATCTACAAACAACTGTTAAGTACAATTTAACGAGTAGATACACCTACTTAATTATTACAACAATAATAATAAAATATCACTATCTGTTCAAGTCGTTTGATGATAGCTTGTAACGATCATTAGAGGAAAAAAAGAGTCAATTATCAACTAACATGAATACTTGATCGAGATAAATTGGTTGGCTTATGCTAAAACGTGTCTACAGGGTGTCACAGTGAAATGGCCAAAGGTATGGGAACAATATTGCAGGTAGACCTACAGTGTGTACACCCCTGTATCTTACGTAATCGTTGGTTAAGGATCCTGAAATTTGCTGGAGCGAGAGATATACCAAAAATGCACTCTATGACCAAGTGGGGTCATCTTCAGTGTTATACACTGCTCGCCAACAGCCATCAAACCAACCCAATTTCCGGAAAATGATATTAGGAGTCAAAATAGGTCGGAAATCACTTCAGATTCTGAATCAGGACGCCCAATCCACTAACTTTTCAAAGTTTTTAAAAAAAATTCCAGATCAGAAAAATCAAATTTGGTCTCACTTCTCAAGGAAGTAACCCCGTATTTCACGTAATTATCGAGGTAGGGTTCTGAAATTTGCAGAAGGAAGAGAAATTCCCAAGACAAAGTCAATTGTGTAAGATACGGTGGTGCTTTCGTAATTTTTTCCTGGAAAAATATGAATAGTTAGTGAATTGGGCGTCCTGATTGCGAATCTGAAGTGATTTTCGACCTATTTTGACTCCTAATATCATTTTCCGAAAATTGGGGTGGTTCCATGGCTGTTGGCGAGCAGTGTATATCACTGAAGATGACCCCACTTGGTCATAGAGTGCATTCTTGGTATATCTATATCTATATAAGTGGGACACACTGTATATCAACCCATACAATTTGAACGGAAAAATCACAGCTGTAATACATTTTAGAGAAACAAAAGATACCTCGAATGACAAAAGAATCATAATCTCCGATTTCAACAATACTCGTCCGCCATAATGGGTCCGCCAGTTTGAATTTCCAAATTTTTACGAAAGAATCATAATCTCCGATCCCGAGAACCACCACATACCAAATTCGAATAAAATCGGAACCTAATTACCAAATCCGCCATCTTGAATTTCTTAATTTTTACGAAGGAATCATAATCCCTGATCACGAAAACCCCTAGTTACCAATTTTGAAAAGAATAGGATTATAATCACAAAACTCGTCCGCCATATTGGTTCCGCCATCTTGAATTTCCAAATTCCGCCCGAATTTTCAAATTCTGACGAAAGAATCAAAATCCCTATTTCCAGACTCGTAATGAAATATACTATGGATGAATCAATTCAATAGGCTTTCGTTCTGTGCTGCAGTGATAGCAATAGCTTGTTCAATTGTTCATGTTGTCGTTCAGTTGTCAATTCGTTTGTTTTCTTCCACCACACGATCAATTAAGTTACCATGCTCGACCGAAGAGCTTATTCGATTTTTATGGAAATTTGGCGCGACAAAACCAGCATTCTGGAACCGTGACAGAACTCGAAACAACTCTCATTTTATAAACAATGGGGAAGTTTCCTATATTGAGGTTTTTATCTAACTGTGAAGTTTGTAAAAAATTAATATATACGTATTTTTTCTTTTTTTCGTAAGATGAAATTTCACTTCAGAAAAAAATTAATAAAAGAGGAACTTGGCTCCTCCACCATTCCTATGACGTATTTTCTGAAAATCCACATTCACACAGAGTTAAAATATGATTGCCTGTGTCAGTACGACGTTGCCGACATTATCATTATGTCTAGATCTTCGGAAATTGTTCTTTGAATGCATAATAACTATATCATAACAGCAATGGGATGTAAATAGGTTCTTCAATCCTGCTTTGTCAAGTATTATGAGTAATTCCCATAAATCTCTCGTTGGCTGAATGAAGTTGATTACTAATATAGATAAATTGAGATATTTTGCGATAGTATCTATGATTTTTCACTATCGTTATATTACAATATGTTATTCATAACTTGTCAGTCATTTTTTTGCTAATGAATTCGTTCCTTAATAAAACGGATCTATTTTCTAGGATTGTTGCAGATTATATCTTGCAACAGCGCATAATGGGTGCCGGCTCCATTCTGTTCTGACCGATGGCAGTAAATTAGGAAGGATAGTATCATTGAATGTAGCCGATAGTGATTCATTGAATCAATGACATTTCCGTTTAGGATCGAGCTCTATTCGAGATATTTCAATGCATGAATAGAAAAACCATATCTTGTCAGAATGAAGCCAACTACCCTCATGTATGTTTTTGTCTACCAATTTTACTTCTTCTTCTATTTTTTTCATTCGTTTTTCATTCGATACCTATTCGCTAGCTATATTCTTCACCATCAGCTATTTTCAGACTAGATTCAGAATGTACGTCACAGTTTGCCGCCCCGAAAATTAGAAATTGCTTGAATTTGAAAATGAAAACGACTTGGACTTTATCGTTCGCCATTCCGTACAGTGTGGACATAAAACTGGATAGTTCCGAACTTATTTTATGAAAATTCATCTGAAGGAAACTTCCTCATTACGAATAGTGGACGTGAGAAGACATTAAACTAACGGATCCGTTTTTTCCCTAACGTGATTCTACACCGATAAGAGCGACGGCAATTCGGAAGCCATCTTGGGAGGTTTATTATGCCCCAGGGAAATTAGAACTATTGGGATGGACTCGGATGGGCCTTTTGAAATGTTTGACATGGGTTTATAAATACTGTCTGTAGGTTAATCGAGGTGGTGATACTTTTATTTTTCCAGATTTTTTTGGGTTTATATCAACTGAACAGGAAGAAATGCTATGTGTCTCCGTTCATAGGAAAAGAAGATAACAACCAAGAGAAAAACCAAGGAATCTGCTTGCCAGTGGCGGCTCGTGACTTTCATGACAGAGGAGGCCGAATGATATGAGATTTAATGTGAAAAACAACTCTCTACTCACCCAAATCAATAGCTTTAATGATATTCTGTTTACCAGTTAACCTGAACTTAATACTTGAAGAGATGTGTTCCTGTGATTTGCAGTGTCTATCCAATCCGCGAGGCAAATTTTTCAAATCATTATATCCTAATCGCCCCCAACATGATGACTTATCGGTTGAAAATAATACGCAGTACCAACAAAATAGCTTATTCCTTACCTCAGATCCCGTCAACCAGATATATTTTTTATAATTATCAGAATTGAACGAACGATTTTGTTAGGGACCACAATCAGATTTTTTAATTCCGGTGTCAGACGTTTGTTTTTCACAATCAATTTATCTTCATAAGACAAAGCACTGAATGGGTTCACCAAAAAGTATTCCACTAAATAGCAATCGTTCAAAACACTCATTTTTCAGAAATTTATAGAGCCCCTAACCATTAACCTAACATAAACATAAACAATGCAATACACGTGCTATTCGGGCGTATTCGGGCATTTGCATTGGGCGCGTAGGTTGCGCGATGTGACGGAGTCTAGCCTCCCATAGATGTTACCAAGTTGAATATTTTACGCGTGATTTGCAGACTTCAACGAGTGATGCGTGGGCAAGCACTGTTGCCAATTTAAAAATATTTACCTAAAGACAGGAAATAAAATCCAATCGCAAATAAATTAGTATCGTTAGATTCGTCAAAATATCCTTTTTTCGGAAAGTGCTTGTCAAAAAATGGTCGCCATTTGAAAAATTATAGTTAGACACGAAAATGTTATTTTGCCAACTTGTCTTATTCATATCTATCATACTTGTCACTAAAACTTCGCGATTGTAATTTTCTGATATCACCTGAGGTCTTTAGATTAGTTTACTTCCGATCATGGCCACCTAGATGTAATTTCAAAAGTGACTCCAAAAAAATTTAGTAGGCATAAAAACTTTCGAAAATGTCACATTCCGATCTAGAATTGTGTCAGAAATCCAAAAATGTTACAATATACAGGGTGTTCTATTCAAAAATTTAGAACCGGAGCCATTTCCGGTGAAACCGGAAGTGACCGGGGAGTGAAAAATATGTGAAAACTCTCCTCTTCACATACCATTTTCCTATACCAAATCTTATTTTGATACACCTAATGGTCTAGAAGTTATGACTTGTCTAATAGATTCGTTGACACCCGGTATAACATTTGGAAAAACACATTTTAGTCCAGGATGTGCAAAAAAAGAATATTAATGTGAACCAATACCCTCGCCAACACCATCAATCGGTTGGTAGGAGGGTGCTAGAGGATGAATTACCAAGATAAATGAAATTGAATTACCTACAGAGTGTCCTGTAAAGACAGGTCGAATACTTGAATTGTGAAGGTAAAAATACGAGCAAAAATAGGTACAAATAATACTGCGATTTTGTTTTTTTCCATAATTGGTCCCATTATAGAAAATATTCGCCCATTGAAAGGTTGTTGCAAAGGTTTGCGTTTTTAGTATAATCTTTAGTCACGGCCAACGCTGATTGGATTTTGAAAATTGGTGGGTCCAAGAATCTATACCAAATTGTTCATTAATTTTTGACGAAACAACTTTTGTTCCACTTCTGGTTTCACTGGAAACGACCCCGATTTTTCATTTTTAAATGGGACACCCGGTATTTCATTCCATAATCGGTTAAGTATTATCATAAAGAATTCAACGATGTACCGGATTTGATAGGGATATTTCAAACGATTACGAAGATATTCGCGTAAGTTTCCATATGCTCAATGAGTGTGACAGAGAAAGAAGTTTCGATATCGCGCCGTCACACCTATTACCCATTGAACATATGGAAACTTCGAAAATATCTTCCGGATCCTTTGAAATAACCCGGTAACAAATTCAGGGATACCGGGTTTGATCGCCAAATATCTTCGTGATAATCCCTAACCGATTATGGAATGAAATACAGGGTGTCCCATTTTGAAATCAGAAGTTACGGTCGTTTCCGGTGAAACAGAAAGTGAAAGAACAAAAATTGTTTTGTCAATAAATGAGCGACTTGATAGGTATATACTTGCTACAATTATTGCTACCCACCAAATTCCAAAATCCGATGTGGAATGATTCAGAAGTTACAGCACTGTTTTGATGAGAATGGAATTAACTTGATAATATTGGATTCATCCATCAGCTCCTTTATGACAATGCGAATTTCTAATGGAATATAATAAAAATTGATTCAAGCATTATCTAACTAGGTACTTAATACCTAGCATGGGAGTAGTCCATTATGAAACAAATTACCTGTCTAATATTGAGGAAATAAAAAACATAAGCATGTATGTACCTACTCATGTACTTACCTAATTAGTATATATCCACTATCTCTGTGAATTTCAAATATTTTCGAAAAAAACAATCTCACAAAATTGATTATAGGGACGACAATAATTAGGTAGGTAAATAAAACATTTATGGCTCATTTATTGCCATTTCCTCATGTGAATATGAGCCTAATAGGTGCCTACTATCATGAGTGTGATTAGTAGGCACTTAAAATTAATTGATAATTCATTTACATATTGTAACAAGTTTTCAACACTGATGTACAAAAAACATCAATCCATGAAATCAATAAACAAACAGCATACTTTCACAGTAGGAGCTCTGTGGTATCATTCCAATGAAAATCATAATAAATGCATTGACAAATAAAATAAGCAGTACTGAACGAGCTAATTTTAATTTTATGGTGCTTTCAAAGTTTATGGACTATCAAAAGGATCATAAAATATTCAAGAACGGTACACTTGCCAAGCTGATTAAACAGAATTATCGAATTACTCATTTTGATTTTGACGCCTTTTTACCTCAGGATTCAGGAACAAAGGCGACACTAGTTAATAAATGCCATTTAATAAATTCACTCAGATTCCAGTTTGTTGCCAAACGATCCTCTAAAGTGGCCTAATAAAGGACAACAAAAAGAAAGGTGGACAGTTTGAGTTTGGGAAATGTGAATGGTCATAAACATTTGTCAAATTACTACACCCCCCACTACCAATCAAGTTGTATACATTTCAATTGAACCTGCCATTACCCTAATCAGCATATTATCAATTACAAGCTGTCTGGAATGTTTAATAATACTTTATACATAAATGTGTCCCAGAAATAGAAGATAAAGCCCTGAATTTGATCTCAAACATGAACCACTCACCTCTGCTAACAGCTTCCATAAATTGAATTATTTCTCCATTTGCACCACTAGCAATGTAATGGAAAGTCACAAAATTATGTTAGAACAGAAAACCACTACGTTTACTATAGAATAAACGCTCCAGAGCATTTATTTATGAGAAAATTTCAAGAAAATCCTCGAAAAACACACCACTACTTTTATCGATCTTTATACAGCCATTTTGCTTAGCTTCCTTCATTATTCTAGTTTTAAGTTGTCCATAACAGCGCCATCTGTTGGGTATCTGTCAGTTTGTTTCATTCAAATTCAAACATATTTGTGTTTTGTGAGTACCTAGCAGTGTTGCCAGATTGTTATATGAGTTTTTTATAAAATGAGAAGAAGTCAATTTGTCAAATGTCGAGGTCGAAGCAGAAGCACGTCGAAGGTCGAGTTTGTTTTTAATCTTGACGTTTAGTTTTAGTTGCCTTGGGGTTTTCTCTGTTTACAATTTACAACTTTAAAATAATCCAAATGAAAATAAGAGAATCACCAGTTTTAGTTGAATAATATCATTTGAAGCTTTTTATAATCCATACAAAAAATGTCCAATAAAATTGATGAATTCAAACAAAAACTGCTCACACTTTTAAATAAACAGGTAAAGGGATCAGCCAGCATGGCTAGCCAATAAAGACAACTAGATTCCATCAAAAACCTCACATAATGTTTATTTACAATCAGTAATGCCTGTTGTTGGTGATTTCAGCCTGCAAAAATTCCTTCTATGGGATTCAATGATGCAAACTATCACTTCTCTCAAGTTCCAACCTTATCCATCAACAGTAAGACAGTTGCAGATGCAGATAGGCCAGCAGATCAGGAAATTTTGGAAAGCATTGAGGCTGCCTTTTTCTCAATGAAGGAAGATTTCGATATATGTAGATTTGAACTAGAAGTAAATTATCATACTTGGGTTTTGATTTTGAAGTTTCTGACTTGAATGTTCTTTTTTTAAGTATAGTATGGCAATTTTGTTATTGTAGAAGTCAAACTCATTTTCAGAAACTTCCAGAAGTTCTAGATTGTGACCAGATCCAGAGAGATTTCAAAATTCTAAAGCAGCAACACCAAGTTGTGTCACAAAAAGTATTACAGTTGATATTGGAACATCAAAATGGATGTAATACTGAACTAGAGAAAATCACAGAAATTCTTGAGCAAGTTAAAGAAACTCTAGATTTATGTCAAATAAGCAGAAAAGAATTGAAAGTTGCTGGCAAACAATTCAGTGCTAGTCTTGGAATATTAGCCAATTACAGAAAACGCAAGCTGGCACAAAATTTATTGAATAATTTGGATATGATAAAAAATCTGGTAAATTCTTGTTTGACAATCCAATTCAAATTTCCTTGTAATAAACTTACCAAGTTTGAATCATTTTTCAGCACAGTTTTGAAAAAAGATGTCAGAATTGGATGAATGATGAAGATTATGCAGGAGCTATAACAGAGCTTAAAGTTTGTCAAAAAACTGCCATCAAATACAGACATTTCAGTTGTGTTGCAGCATTAACTTACAAGTTACAAGAAACATTAGAAAATACAGATTCTCAGCTAGACAGAGTTCTTGCACAAGTCAGTATAGCTATAAACTAAAGATTTGTACTGAAATTACTGGATTTTGTTTAATTTTCTTTCAGACATGTTTTCATTTTGATAAAAATCGTTACAAGAAACTACAGGATGCTTATAACCTATTGGAAAAATCACCAGTTTCCATTATTGATAATTTACATGTTCATTATATTACAGCTATATATAATTCATCTTTCAATGTAGTACATTCTTATATTACCTCAGCTGAAGTCCTGGATTCAACAGAAAACTGTGGGAAAAATCCTTATAAAACCTTATGCCAGGTTAGAATGTTTTTCATCTAATGTCTGGTATATTTTGTAGTTGGATACCATTCTTCTTAATTATTGTTTTCATAGTACTATATGGAAAAACAAGTTTATTTCATGAATTCCAGGCAATAGATCAAGATGTGTTCATTCCATGTCTGATCCAGCTGTGTAAAGTTCTTTTCAAAATTGTGTTGAGCTATCATCAGCTCATGAGGTGGCACAATGACAGTGAAAATGAAAATGATGTTCTCAACATTGAGACCAACATGACCAAGCAAAAACTTGAACATAATCTAGTCAAAATATGGGATGATGTGCAGAGAAAGGTCTCCAGTTTACTCTTGAATGCTGACCTGGCTAGTTACAAGTTTGATCAGTTTGTTCAAATTTTAAGGGTGGTACACAGGTAGGAGACATGAGAAAACACATATTCTCGAACAATTCCATAGCTTTTTTGGGTCTTAGGTTGATACAAGTTGGAGAGGAATTTTGTTCCAGTAAATCTGAGGATTTGCAGGAATCTATAAGAAAGCAGAGTGTGAACTATTTCAAAAACTATCATGGGCAGAGGCTAGATGAGCTGAAAATCTTTTTGGAAAATGAAATTTGGGGAATCTGTCCTGTCAAACCATCTTTTGACATTTTACAATTACAAGTGAGTTATTGATAATGATGATAATGTCATAATATCTGTTTTTTTCCAAAGATTTGCTCTAGGTATTTTTGTAAGTCCTATGTACCTTAACTCTTGAGCAAAATTAATATTTTTTGATATACCTCCTTTGCTTCTCAAAACCTACTTATATGTCCTAATCATTGGAATATTTTGTTGAATCATAGGCCTGTCATGAAACATTTACCATAGCTGCTGGTATATGCAATTTTCAGTCTATAAACATTCCAGAAAATATGATTTGTATTGCATTTGCTTCATAGAATGTTTTTTTGCTTACTATTCAGTTAACATTGGAAAAAAAATGACATCTGCACCTGTTGATAGTGTTTTTCTAGCCATTGAATTAATTTTCTATTGAAATCCGTTCAATATACCGGCGTTTTTCATAAAGTAGCAATTCAAACCTTTTATCTTTATATATCTCCTAATCATTTGACTATTTTGTTGAATCATAGGCCTGTCATGGAAAATTTACAATAGCTGCTGGTACATGCAATTTTCAGTTTATAAACATTTCAGAAAATATGAATTCACAAAATGATTTCTTTGCTTACTATGCAGTTAACATTGAAAAAAAATGACATCTGCACCTGTTGGTAGTGTTTTTCTAGCCATTGAATTAATTTTCTATTGATATTCATAAAGTAGGAATTCAAATCTTTTATCTTTGTATCTCCTAATCATTTGACTATTTTGTTGAATCATAGGCCTGTCATGGAAAATTTACAATAGCTGCTGGTACATGCAATTTTCAGTCTATAAACATTTCAGAAAATACGATTTTTATTGCATTCACTTCACAAAATGATTTATTTGCTTACTATGCAGTCAACATTGAAAAAAATGACATCTGCACCTATTGGTAGTGTTTTTCTAGCCATTGAATCAATTTTCTATTGAAATCGGTTCAATACCGGCGTTTTTTCATAAAGTAGGAATTCGAATCTTTTATCTTTATATCCCCTAATCATTTGACTATTTTGTTGAATCATAGGGCTGTCATGGAAAATTCACCATAGCTGCTGTTACATGCAATTTTCAGTCTATAAACATTTCAGAAAATATGATTTTTATTGCATTCACTTCACAAAATGATTTATTTGCTTACTATGCAGTTAACATTGAAAAAAAATGACATCTGCACCTGTTGGTATTGTTTTTCTAGCCATTGAATTGATTTTCTATTAAATTTGGTTCAATACCGGCGTTTTTTCATAGAGTAGGAATTCAAATCTTTTATCTTTATATCCCCTAATCATTTGACTATTTTGTTGAATTATAGGGATGTCATGGAAAATTTACCACAACTGCTGTTACATGCAATTTTCAGTCTATAAACATTTCAGAAAATATGATTTTTATTGCATTCTCTTCATAAAATGATTTTTTTGTTTACTATGCAGTTAACATTAGAAAAAATGACATCTGCACCTGTTGGTAGCGTTTCCCATATATCTACTACTCATATATGAAGCATAGCTGTCCTCAAAGCGGGACCAACTTCTGTGTCTATAGGAAACGAAGTCGACCAATAGGCGTTGATGCCGACGTAGGGAAAAAATGATACGAAGCTTGTCAAACCAATATGGCTGTTTCCATCCTCCACTTTCCGTCCTTATAGATTCAAAAAGTACCTGTCATTTTGGTCCCATTTTTGTTGAGATCTCGTACAGGCGATGCGCCATATATAGAAATAGTAGATACAGGGTGTTTCTTAAGTACGTGTAGAAAATCCAAGAGCATGTTGCTGACGTCAAAATAACAAGAAAAGTTCGTATGAACATAGGTCCGAAAGTTATCCGTTTCTGAGATACAGAGTGTCAAAGTTGAAAAATTCCCCTAGATACCAAACTTCATTCACATGAATATCACAATTATTTCGAAATTCATTAACAAAAAACAAAAAAAAATAATTCAACTTTGACACTCTCTGTATCTCAGAAACGAATAACTTTCGGACATATATTTATACGAACTTTTCTTCGTATTTTGACGTCAGCATAATGCTTCTGAATTTTATACACATACTTAAGAAACACCCTGTATATCTGTTTTCCTATTTCTCGTTTGCCATTGAAATCGGCTAAAAACCGTTTTTTTATAACCTAGGAATTCAAATGTTTTCGCTACTCCCTCAAAAACTTCAAATTCAATCCACCTATCAGCCCCACCATGGTAAATTATTCCACCGCTTCAACCGAATGCTGTTCCTCCAACCATTCGCAGGATGGCAGCAGCATCATCGGAAATTATTTTTCGAGATACGCGGACCACGGTAGTCCTTTCGATTCCGGTATGAACGACGCGGTTTTCGAGGAAGATATCTTGGTGGGGGAAACCGATGCTTCCGGGTATTTTTCTGAGGACAGCGAGGAGGAATCGGAGGAACTGAGAAGGGAGTTTGTGGATGAATATGGAGAGGAAAATAACAAGTCCAGGTAGGTTGGATTGATTGGGACAGGATGATTATATCTTTTGGAATGATAGTGACTTCTGATCCGGTGCTGTTTCTGAAGAAAACTACGTCTTGAATTAGTTGAAATTCACTTCACCCTTTATAGGGCAGATTAAGAGAAATGAAACATATCGATTTTTTTCACATAAAATGGTTTATTGGTTCATTGAGAAAGTAAAAATGGCATGAAAAAAATTAAAATGAAATTATTTCTATTTTTCCCGAGCAGATCGATATATCGACCAGTATCTCACTAGGCAAAACATTAAAGCAAAAAAACACTGGTTCAAACAAACAATATAAACAGCAAAAAATACTGTTTACTTATTTACGCAGGTCACAATACCTACGTTTTCCACGAGCGTTGTCAACAAACAGCGGCAAAGCCGGCAAAAATGAATTCACAACCTGTTTTACTGAATAATTGAGATAATTGAGGTTATATTGGGGTTACTACTAAATATTATCGTAGCGCAAAAGTTCAGCAACATTATGATTATTTCATGATGATGTCAGACTATTGTTGGTTCTATGTCCCAATTTTCATGAACAAATTATGTCAACTAACAGAAAAAACAGATATTTTTTTCGCAGGTGTACAATACACCTACTTCCGCGCTTCCGTGCTTGACGTACGGTGGTTGAAAATTCATCTGGATTTTTTATATCTCGCGTAAATACAGAAACCGGTTCCATTTCTAGCCAGTGTTCGTTTGCACTAAACAATAGGTATCTTCTGGCGTAATATCAGAATATTCAGAATACATCTCAAATGCACTAGACAATCGAGCACAGGTGGACTCGTTGTACACTGATTTCAGTAAGGCTTTTGATAAGGTTGATCATAACATCCTTATCTCGAAGCTTGCTGGAATCGGTGTGCAGCGAGACCTTTTGAGATGGTTATCATCCTATTTACACAATCGAAGCCAACTCGTGAATCTCAATGGATATAGGTCAGCACCGTTTGTGGTCACTTCAGGAGTTCCACAGGGTTCACACCTTGGCCCATTGTTGTTCTCGGTCTTCATTAACGATTTGATAGGGTGCTTTGAACAATCCAATATACTTTTATATGCGGATGACTTGAAAATTTTTGGAAAAGTAACCTCTGTTAAGGATTGTACGAAGATTCAAGAAGATCTATCAAAATTTTCAATTTATTGCAATCGCAACAGATTGAAACTAAATGTTAAAAAATGTGCTTGTATATCATTCAGCAGAAGCAGTACGCCGATTGAATTTCAATACTCCATAAATGATATTGTAATAAATAGAGTAGATCAAATCAAAGATCTTGGAGTATATTTTGATTCTAAAATGAGTTTTAATCCACATCTAGACTATGTAATCAACACCTGCAGTAGAACCTTAGGTTTCTTTTGCAGAATGTGTAGGGATTTCAACAATGAGGTGGCAATAAAATCAGTTTACTACTCATTCGTTTTCAGCAAATTGAATTTTGCTAGTGTCATATGGAACCCCTATTATAACATTCATAAAGTACGTTTAGAAAGGCTTCAGAATAGATTTGTGAGATTCCTTCATTTTAAAATGACTAATATGTATGTAATAACAGGTATTAGTGAAATTCGCACCCACTATAAGATACAACTTCTCGAACAGCGAAGAATTATCAATTATTTACTCATCATATTCAAAATATTAACAAACTGTTATGACTCACCGAAATTAGTGTCGATGATTTCCTACCATGTTCCTCAGAGGTATACCAGAAATAGAAAATTATTAGCGTGCTCCAATTATAATACAAATTTAGGTAAAAATTCTCCAATGACCAGAATGTGTGATTTATTCAACAAATATTGCAATGATGTAAACATTTTTTCCATATCTTTATATTCCTTTAAAAGAATTACAAAAAATATTTTTATCTCCTAATAGCACGATGATGAGTAATCAGTATTCATTAATGAAAATGCTTACTATTTTTCCCGTATCGTATATATGATTGTCATTTTCATACCTCCTATGTAATTAGGCGTATTTTGTATTTTTGTATTTGTTAGGACATGAATGTTAGCTCTGTAACGGATTGTATTAGTGCATGCTTGTATGGGTAACAACCTGTTAGTATCCCAAATTTTGAATAAATAAATAAATAAATAAATAAATAAATAAATAAATAAATAAATATCAGACCAGTATCTCTTCAATACGATTTTATTTTGGGATTGGTTGAAATGTCGACCAGTATCCTATAAAGGGTTAAGGTTACTTCAGCTCTTTTCTACATTGAACGAGAGAGAGGAAAGTTCTGTCCTCTTCCATCGTTCTCTTTAATGCTACCAACGTGGCCGCATTGAAATATAGAGAGGTCCGATTAATCTTTCCTTGTCTAACATCATATATCTACTACTCATACATGAATCATAGCTGTCCTCAAAGCGGGACCAACTTCTGTCTCTATAGGTAACAAAATCGACCAATAGGCGTTGATGTCGACGTAGGGAAAAAATAATACGAAACTTTTCAAACCAATATGGCTGTCTCCATCCTTCACTTTCCGTCCTTATAGATTCAAAAAGTACCTCTCATTTTGGTCCCATGATATAATCTGTAATTCCATTTCAAAAATTTGAAAGGTTACCAGTCAATGACATTTATGACATAGACATATCACTCATTATAATCTGAACTAACTGAAATATCGCACTAGAACTGAACTGAACCAGTTATTATGTGTTCTTTCCAAAAGAATTTGATTAGAATATGTCAGTTGTCAGTTCAGAAGGAAAGAATATCATTATTCGCGATAGAAAATAAGCTTACGCCACCTATCGGAGTTCTTGAAAGCTATCAAAGCAGCATGCTTACTTTGTTTTCATTAGTTTACTTTTGTTTTTTGTTTGTGCTTATTAGTCACATCATTAAAACAAACCGCTCAGAGTTCAAGTTGTTACCGTCAGGTGGAGTGACCTGTTATTTTCTATCGCGAATAACATCGAAAATAGTTCAGTGGTTCAGGTTAATAGAAACTTTTTTTGGACGAACTCACATCCTGAAGTCCTGCGTATATATTATGAAACATCCTGTATATCTTGATTATTATTAATATTAATGATCTGGTTTGGATTGGCGATTTTTGGTGAAACGGTTGTTGAAGAATATGCACCACCTTTGAAAACGCTCTGTATGAATCGGATAATTTCGGCTGATCAAAATTGAACGTCAGAAAGGTGAGTAATTTTTCCCTTTTTTTCAGCCAAATGAATGCTAAGGAGAGGAAAGAAAAACACCTTCATAACAATTCAATTTTGACAAATACCACCCTTACTGTATTGCGGCAAATGGGGAAATATATCCAGATGTCCAGACTTTTGAAACCTATTGCATATCAGATTATTTCCTGCATGAATCAACTGTTTGATTATTACCTGTATTCCGTCCACTTATTTTTCACTCAAGATCTAGTAAGTTTATATATTTTTATATCATATATCTGAGTTAGAATTACATATTTATACTTTTGATAATCAAAAAATTATATTTATTTGGAATTTCAAGTCAAGATTTGTATTAAAATTGTATGATCTTTTATTTTGACATATACAGGGTGTTTCAAAAAAACCTGACCCTCTTGCTAGGGTAGGTAGAACACTGCAAAATAAGTTGGATTTGCTCAGTAAAAAATGTCGTAACGGCATCCGTTTTCAAGATACAAGGTGTTGAAAAAATTATTTTTTCACACATTTTTCACGATTACGTCGAAACTACTGGCAACATTGTGATAAAATTTTGTATGGATGTTTTTTGGAACCTGACACATCGCATGAATTTGTTTTTCTATCTGACTCTCATAGATGGCGGTAGTTACATGGTACATACCAAGTAGTTTCAAACATACATTTTTTGAGGTTAGATTTTTCAATCCAAATATGATATGAACTTGAACATCATTCAATTTTACACCAAAAAGGTACTCCTGGTGAAACTCGATACTATGTTCCGTTTTCGGAATATTTCGATTTGAAAATGATGAAGTGGTAACTGTTGCTGGTATAAAGCTATGTATTAGAGTGAGTATTATGAAAAATTATCACCTATTTATTGAAAACCGAAAACAACAATACATTTCTCATGCAAAACTCATTGATTTAACAATGAATCACAAGAATAACATCGAAACAGATTTGACTAAGAACATGGATTACACAGTTTTGTTGTATCTTGAGCAGAAAGTCTATGCTACATAGGTAAATTCACGTCAAGCGTTGTGAGACATAATTGAACATCACTTTAATGACCTAACAGCTGCTCCTCAACTGTTCAGAAGAATAATTCATTCTTAAAAAAAGAACATAGAATCGTGTATTCCTCGAAACGTAGGACATTTGGAACACTTACTCGCTAACTGATTCAATATTTCATGTTTCTAGTCAAATATCTCTTAATTTTCTACTCATGATTCTTTGTTCCATCAATAACTTCAGCACAAGAATAATTTTATTGTTTTTGAACCTGAATAAATAGGTAATTGAACTCAATAAAATTCATTTTATACCAGCATCATTACTACGCCATTATTTTCAAATCGAAATATTACGAAAACGGAACATAGTATCGAGTTTCACCAGGAGTACCTTTTTGGTGTGAAATTGAATGATGTTCAAGTTCAAGCTCTATGAGATTCAGATATAAAAACAAATTCATGCGATGTGTCAGATTTCAAGACACATCCATACAAAATTTCATTACAATGTTGCCAGTAGTTTCCGAATAATCGTTTTTTTGAAACACCCTGTATAAGTCAGAATTCTGAGATATACATGTAAAAATTCTGGCATAAAGGTATGTTCATGCTTTTACGAATTCCGCAAAATTTATGCGAATCGCAAAATATGAAATTTCCGACAGAATTTGACGTTCATACTCATGCGACAAAATATGCAGGAGATAAGGGTTCTGTTGTGATATTAATTTCTTTATTTCTGGTCCCTCCATTGATAGAAGTTCATCAAATTGAAGGCACGTTATACGAAAGTGAAAATATTTATTAGGGTAATTCATAGTCGCCTTTATCGAACGAGTCTGTACTAATCTCCATTAATTTTTCGGCTTTTGAAAATGCTTCGACAGTTCAGCTCCTTTTTATGCTTCTGGATACATCGATCATTAGTTCTATATAGAGACGATACAGATGATACTTTGAAATTAATTCGTCCAGAGAATCCATCCTGCGAAGAAAATTTAATCAAATGAAGAAATGATGGAATTTTTAATTATAATTCTGTACTTACCTGTAGTCTATTGTCTAGTCTCGTCTTTTTTCGACCTCTGCAGTCCGCTCTCTAATTACCCAATTTTGATGTTATCAAAATAACAATACATTTTATGTGGTTATGATTCCATCCGAATTCGCAAAAAAGTTCAAATATTCCAACTTCATTGCGATATTCGCAGTCGCCATTTTATTCGCATAAATTTTGCGGAATTCGTACAAGCATGAACATACCTTAAATCAAATCATGATTCTGGCATCTATATTTGGATTCTATTCTGAGTCCTCACATATGTGTCTTGAGATGCAAAATAATCCTCTTTGAATGGGAATGAGAATAATTTTGATCTGAATTTTAGATTTTCCTAATTATTGTATGTCAGAATCCTGACTAATAAGTCAGGACTCTGATATATGTCACAATTCCATGTTAGAATAATCATGACAAACAATTATCAGGATCAAGTCAAACATTCTGACTAACATGGAAAAATTCGGACTTAATGGTTTTGTTATGCATGTCAAATTTTTGACATATGTTTGGGTTTGAAATCCCAAATTTTATGACATGTATGTCATTATTCATAGCTGCAGAATCATAGCATTTTAATTCTGAATTGTATGTCAGAATGTATGATGAAATTATTAGTTACAAGTCAGAATTCTGAGTTATCTCAGAATATTCAATTCTTACATGTCCCCTGTTAATCTATGGTGTATCTAACGGAATTTTTACTCGTATAAATTTTTTTGTTGTTGAGATGATTGCCCTTTGAATTTGAGTTATTTTTCGATTGCTTTTTTTAGCCATCATTTTTTTCTCAACTGTCTTTTTGCTATGGTAAACAAATCATTTGGCTTCATTGTTGTAGAGCGTGTCTAGTAGCAGTTTGTATTCACAAGAACTGAACATAACATTGAAAAAGATATTGGACAATTTGATATTAGAAGATGAATTTAAAGACTTGGAAAATAACATCGTTGAAAGCAAAGTACTTAAACCATGTCTGTCGTCGATGGTAGACCTTTCTAAACCTGATGGGCTTTATGGTTTGATGGAGAGAATTGTGGCAGTTGAAAGTTTGGTATTTTTAGCGAAACAGTACGAATTTTTGCAAGATTATTTGGAGTATTTGGTACCCCCGAATAATAGGTTGATGTTGCAACAGTTTTTTACTCAGGTAAGTGTTGAACTTTGTGAAATGTGAACAGGAAGTCTAGAAGAGATTTTGACTCAATGATGTTATTTTGTTTCCAGTTTTTCAACAATTTTTTATCTTCAAATTCATAAAATCACCTATGAAAATATCTCTGTTAACATCATTTGATTTTTTACATTGTTAAGAATGTATCAATCCCAAAATTATCAAAAATTCATAGAATTCTTTATGGAATGTAATGTTTCATTATAAATTGATAAAAAATGTGACAGTTTTTTATAGGAACCTCAACCATATTGATAACATTTCTGAAATTGGATTATGATGAAACTTGAAAATTCATTGACCTACATTATAATGCAACTATACAGTGTGTCCCACTTACCATGCTCACCATGGGTATCTTTTTAACGGTAAGAGATACGAGGTCGGTTAAATGACACCAAATGTGGAGTTTGTCGAGGCCAACTATAATGTGAAAAAATATTTTGATAAAATCTATTCGTTTTTGTTTTATACGCAGAAAACAGATTTTGATCATTTTCATGTCTCCTCCGTAACTTCTTTATTTATGAAAATATTCAAATAGGAATTTCACATTCTCATGGCAGTTTTTCAAAGTGATTTCGAAAAAAATATGAAATTCATATCAATTCTTCTAGAATTTGAGATATCAGCACCAACTTTAGTTTTTCAAATGTAGGTCATAGCTCTCTTACAGATGATATGTCGCACTAATAGTTTTGTGTTGATAACAACGGAGTTATCGTCATTTATACGAAAACAAAAAATTATTTGGAAGCCGCCATCTTGAGTTTATAAATTTTAACAAAAAAAATCATAATCTCCGACCTCAAAAACCCCCACTTACCAATTTTGAATGGAATCGGACCAAATCTTGTCCGCCATCTTGGAGCAACCATTTTTTTTAATTTCAACAAAAATTCCATAATGCATTGTCATTCAAAATTGGTAAGTGGGGGTTTTTGAGGTCGGAGATCATGATTTTTTTGTTAAAATTTATAAACTCAAGATGGCGGCTTCCAAATAATTTTTTGTTTCCGTATAAATGACGATAACTCTGTTGTTATCAACACAAAAGTATTACTGCGACATATCATCTGTGAGAGAAAAAAGTTATTTGTAATTAAATCATAGTGAGCTATGACCTACATTTGAAAAACTAAAGTTGGTGCTGATATCTCAAATTCTAGAAGAGTTGCTATAAATTTCATATTTTTTTCGAAATCACTTTGAAAAACTACCATGAGAATGTGAAATTCCTATTTGAATATTTTCATAAATAAAGAAGTTAGGGAGGAGACAAGAAAATGATCAAAATCTGTTTTTTGCTTATAAAACAATAAGGAATAGATTTTATCAAAATATTTTTTCACATCATAGTTGGCCTTGACAAACTTCACATTTGGTGTCATTTAACCAACCTCGTATCTCTCACCGTTAAAAAGATACCCATGGTGAGCATGGTAAGTGGGACACACTGTATAGTCTTAAAAATTTTGTAAATCTGGGAAAGACTACTTTCTTAATGGAAAATATATATTTTTCCCAACATTAAAAATGGAAGATTCCAAAGGAACATAAATTCATATCTTCCCTCAGATTATAATAAAATATATTCATCATTCCAGGATAAAAAACCAATTCACAATGTATTTCAAAACATTATATTTATTTTGATATACTTAACAGATCAATTTGAAGCCTGTTAAAATATAACCACCATAATTCATATTAACTTCTGGATGAGTCCTATCTGGTAAAACCTGATAATCTCTCATGAAATTATTTGACAATTTAATAGAAACAATATCAACTCTGCTTTTCAAGTAGAAGTACAGGTCTTGCAAAGGTTCCTTCAGCAAACTGAACACCACTAGGCTTCTATTGCCTCTCAAGAATGGCAGAAGAGCTTTCACTATATTCACAGGGTGCTCTTTTGCTGTTACAATGAGAGAATCTACTTTTTGGTCTAGGATTTTACAGGCTCTTTCATTGTCCAATTGCCAAGACTTTTTCTGATTAGGTTCTTCCAGTCTAGCTTTCTTTGATGTTGGTTCACTTTCCTCATTGTTTTTAGCACCATTTTCCAAGTTTTGGTCTGTGTTTGTATCACTTTTTGTTTCACTGGAATCACTGAAGCTGTCTTTTTGTTGATAGTAACATCTCAGTACAGAATATAAGTTGACATTGATGCACCTTTCTGCTTGTTCAATTGGGAATTGCATTGCTACAAAACCATTTTTTTGACATTCATTTCCAGGGTGCATATGGATTAGACACCCTGTGGTTTGGGAACCAATAGAATTTGTTATTGCAGCAGGCATCAATCCTGATGTTCCACTGTCATACAACAAATGATTGCCTTAAAAAAAATCATCATGATACTTATATAAGAGTAATTATGATATAAGACATACCTTCTTGATGAATATTGGCATAGGTTAGAATTTGTGATAGATCATCAATCCTGATTCCAAGAGTTTTTGTTGGATCTTGCCTATAAAACATTTGCCCCATGATCCTTATACTTGGCTTCTTAATTTGTATGTACTCAAAGTATTTTTTCTCTTTTTTCTTTATATATTTCTCTTGACTGTAACCTGTTCTCAAACTGAATGTCTTTGAGTTGCTTATCAGCTGTTCCACTATTATATTAGAACTCAATTCTTCATCTTTGAGCTTATCAATATCATCTTTTGTTAAGCCTTGAGATTCTGCATTGTTTGGTATGTGCCTGTTGTCTGCCCCTGACTGTTCTATACTAAGGCTTTCCACGGCAGAATTTGTCTGTTCTACCTTTTCCACTGTGTACAATTTCCGGTTGCCTGGCATGTTTTTCATCTGGAAAGTATCATAATATTTTTCTCCAATTACATTGTCCATTTCTATGTTGAAAGATCCCAAGATCAGCCTGCTGTGTGCTTTCACTTTGTGTAATTTGGTGTAACCCTGTCTTTGGACGACCACAAAATCACCCACTTTTATGGTGTTGGACATGTCACTATCTATTTCCATTTCGCATAAACATACAAATCGTGGACGTGGGGGCAGAAACCTTTGGTGATTATAGGATTTTTTCGTGGTTTTAGCTGATTTCTGAGATGTTTTGTGATCATGAAATGTTTGGTTAGTTTTAGGTTAGGTTACCTCTTCTGTTTTTATGGCCATTTATTACGCTGACAGTGTTGCCAGATGACTTTGCTTTTCAAACGCTCATTTTAGTTCAGGTTCTTACATGTAGGTGGCGACGGGGGCGAAATTGGAACTCTACAGGTTTTGCTCCATCTAAGTATACGGCTAAGCAGTACAAGGAGATCAAATAATTTTGTTTCCCAAAATAATGGTGAAAATTACACTAGGAGTTTAATTAATTATGCAAAAAACTTCAGTAACAATAAGACTTTCTCATTATTATTATAGATGGATTTTGGATTTCCATTAACTACAGTTTGTCACACTCTATATCTCAGCTATTAGTCGTGTGATTCTCACCAAATTCGGACCGGTATGAATAACCATCGATATGACAAGTTTTTTATAGACAAATTCAATTATGAACAGTGCCGTACGTTTTTATTAAAATAAAAAGGCGGAATTTCTTTATGGAATTATATTAGGCATTTTTTAACAAGAAAACTGACCTCATAATATGGTTCTTCATGGTTTAAAACCCTCTTATATGATTTATATATGAAGGGTTTCTATAAACAGGCACATCCAAACTATTCCAAACAGCATTTTATCGACCGTAAATGATTATTTTTAGTCGAGAACCATACAAAAAAATCAAAAAAATATGTTTCCTTGTCGGTTCTTTTCGGAGATAGTCGCCTTTGAAGGTGGGTTTATTCAGGGGACAAATTTATTGTGAACGTCATCCTAATTCGAATAAGATTTGATTGGACAGACTAGCCCTATATATATCAGCTTCTGTTAATATCAAAATTTCCAACGGTAGGTTTAAAAAATGAAGGTCATACCACCAGAAAAAAATATCGATATCGCTTACCTTGCCGTTTTCCATAAAAATTGGTTCTCAACTGATAGTGATGAGTAAATCCTAAAATATGTGCGTTCACCAAAAATGCAAAAGAACAGTGTTGTCATGTTTTTGTCTCGACAATTATAACGGTTGGCCATATACTTATAGGACATACTTTCTTTCAAGAAATACAGTCTCGATCTCCTAAAATATGTACAGGGTGCGTATTCAAATTGGTCACGAATCTTTCCAGAATATCGCCAGTGCTATGGGATTGAGGTATCCAGTGTATATGGCTGTGGTCGCACAAAGTTTTGACCTTAGGCAAATCCTTATTTTGATGTCTAAAATTGATTGGGAAGTAAGAGATGTGAGGTCAATGCACAATTCTTATATTGATTTATTGTTGAAGGTAATAATCGAGATAATAAGAAACTCTCGCAAGAAGTCTTAATGTGGAATTCTTGTATTTTAGGAAGTTCAAATGTTCTCCCAAAGGCTTGAAGACATTTCATTGAGAGTTCCAATATCTTCAGAAGTTTCCAGAAATATTTGGGAGAATGTCGCTCATATAATTACACATACACTAGTTCAGGGGTAATATCCTTTCTTAATCTCATTCAATCTACCTTTTTTCTATTCTGAAATAGAAAGTCATGCTAATTTTCACATGATGGTAAAACTGCTTTTATCATGCGATGGTTTTTTTTTCGGAATTTTTTTTGGTACTTTCGTATTTTTGTCTGTAAAACACGAATTTGATAATGAAAATGTGAACAAACCACTTTTTATCGAGATATTTCAAGAAAAATGTTCGAAATTTCGCCTTTTTTCCCCTTGTGTTGGATGCATTTACATCAGGTACTTGCTCTTTTTATTTTTTCACCTTAAGGACTTACCACCCCTGTAAAATCGTTATTATCCGACCAATTTCAAAAAACGTTTTTTTGTTGGATAGGTATTTGAAATGCCCATCCAACTAGAGAGTGATCTACTTCTTGGACTGTTATCGTGGCCAACTGCGACAAATTTCGATGACCGATATTCCAGAAAATACTATTAGGGATTTTTTTCCACGAAACTTGAGGATGGATTCTCAATCAGTACCACTTGAAATATACCTGTACCGATTTTCATCATCATAAAACACAGGGTGTCCGAAAAAACGAATCATCATTTTCTTCAAATAGGTGATCAGCAAATGTAGTTCTGTGGTTTTTCTAGAAAGAAATAATCACAAATTATCATTGAGGATTATTTCAAATATACCTGTACCAATTTTCGTCATTTGAATATACAATGTGCCTGAGAAAAAAATTAAAAAGGATAGGTAAGCAATATTTTTCATCCTGATAATTCTTCATTTAAAATAAAAAAATGAATCAGGATCACTTGGAACATACCTGTACCGATTTTCATCATCATTAAACACAGGGTGTTCGAAAAATCAAATTAATATTTTTTTTGAGTTGATGAAAAAATATTGCCTACTTTTTCTTTTTAATTGTTTTCTCATACACATCGTATTTTTGAATGATGAAAATCGGTAC
Source organism: Phaedon cochleariae (assembly GCA_918026855.4). Lineage (NCBI taxonomy): Eukaryota > Metazoa > Arthropoda > Insecta > Coleoptera > Chrysomelidae > Phaedon > Phaedon cochleariae. The sequence continues at coordinate 39,556,626 of OU896717.1, read as the reverse complement.
AGACATGTTCAAAGTGATCCTCAATAATAATGTGTCATCAATTCTTCTCAAAAATACCACAATACTACATTTTCTGATCACATATTGAAAACACCCTGTGTTTTATGTTGATAAAAATCAGTAAAGGTGTTTTTCAAGTGATCGTGATTCAGAATCCATTTTGTGAAAAAAAATCCCTAATAGTACTTTCTCAAATATGGGTCAATAAAGTTGGTCGCAGTTGGCCACGGTTTTAGTTCATGAGTAAAATCACTCTCTTGTTGGAAGGACATTTCAAATACCTATCCAACAAAAAAAAAGGTTTTTTGAAATCGGTCAGATAATAAAAATTTTACAGGGGTGGTAAGTCCTTAAGGTGGACACACTGTTGAAAATAGTGAACAGGCATACCAGATGACGGACATTTAATCAATAGTCAATCCAAATACATTACATACGCCATTATTTCAAATGATATTCTTCTTCTTTTCACTGAATATGGATAAATCTCGATAAAATTATATTTCTAGTTGAGTCAAATAATAGGAAAAAATGTGTCATACATTGTGATATATATTAATTGTCCAATGATGGAAAAAGAAGGGCAAATTGTTCTAAATGCGATCCAGAAGACAGGCGGAAAAGAAGGTGAAATTTGTAACATTATAGTGAAATATCTTGATAAATAATGGTTTGTTCACACTTTCATTATCAAATTCATGTTTTTCAGACAAAAATACGTAAGTACCAAGAAAAATTTTCGAAAAAAGGCCATCGCATGGTAAATACAGTTTCACCAGAATTCCAATAGTTATATGGGATTATAAGGTCATGTTCATTCTCAGATTTTCTGATGCTAAAAAATGTACAAATGGTGGAAGAGCCCTAATGCAGTTGGATTTCGCACAATTTCTTACAAAATTTGAGAAAATATCTTCCCTGAGACCAGTGCCGCACAAGGAATATGTAGAAAATTATGTTAAAGCATACTATCTTCCGGATCCAGAGTTGGAAAAATGGATCAAAGAACATAAGGTAATACAGAGTGTAACATTGGTTCATCCTAGCCATCTATCTCAAAAAAAGTTTCAAATTTTTTTTCTTTGCATTCTAGGAATATTCTTCTAAACACCTTTATGGTTTGGTGAGTTGTGCCTGTCAGAATAATAAAAAAACGAAACAGAGACTACTTCAAGTTATTGAAGACTTTGAAAAAAATCAATTTATCAGGTAACGTTGCCTAATTTTTTCTTGGACTTTAATCCTCATATGTTATTTTCGGAATCATTCTCTCATTACTTGTGATATTGTTATGACATTTTTAATATTTTTCTGTTTATACACCACTCTAGGTATTTATTTATTTGTTAGAATCACACAAGATTTTATGAAGATAATGACAATTGTTGTTTATGTATTTTTTGTCACTTTGGAGTTTCTATTTAGTAAATAAAAAACGAATATGTTTCATTGATAATTATTAATTTCAGCGAGAATATCCTATAATGTAATACAAATATATATGCGTGGCATCCTCTCATTACGTTGTTACATTCTCTCGTAAAGTATTTTGTTCACCTTTTGTTTTTACTCAATGTTATACAGGATGTTTCTTTGGGAAAGGAACATACACTATAAAATCTACAGTTTTCAACCGATGAATTTCTTTGTTATTGCAGCAGAAAGAGTATCAAAAAGTCTAAGTTCAAACAAATTTGCAAAATATAATTCCGATTTTCAGGGCCTACTTTTTTTTTTTCATATATCGAAGACTGGAACCTTTGGCACGATAATACACTACACTGTTTTACCACTAATCAAACCGATTTTTTAACGCCTCGACACACGTGAAGAGGCGTTAAAAAATCGGTTTGGTTAGTGGTAAAACAGTGTAGTGTTTTTTTTCATGTTGAAAATGGTAAAATATCATTATCGATTTCAAGATTATTTTTCAAGAAAATTCGACTACAACTGGTTTCAGCATCCATCATTTAGGTCAATAGTACAATTTCATTGAAAAATTGTGATTGGCAACAAAGTCATAACCATTCATAACATTTGTGCTTACAATGTTGCCGTTTCTTCGAATTTGTCTAAAATATCCATCAAAAATTCTATGTAACGAAAATTAAAGTTGTCAATCAAATTTATTTGATGAATTCTAGTGATTAACCGTATCGAAAGATGCAAAATCAAGTAGTGGAGTCGAATTTTCTCGTTTATAGTTTTTATTTTTAATATTTATATGGTACAGGCTGATTCACCATAAATGTCCCCCCCACTGCTCACTTATTTTTGAACCGATTTGAAACTTTGAAAAATAATCTAAAATGATTTTTCAGAATTTTTTTTCCCGTTGCATCAGAAAATACAGAGTGCTCGGAACAAATGATCTACAGAGTACTACTTGATTTTTTCAAATGAAACACCCTGTATATCATTGTATTTTTAGATTCTTCCTGAAGAGCTGATTTCATCAATGTATCACACTTGGGGTCTAGCGGGAATGATTACAGAGATATAGGGTGTTCAAAATCGAGATTTTTCAAGTTTAGGATTTTTTTGTCTCGAAACTATTCATTATTGGTCAAAACGGCTCCAATGTTTCCATCTCAACTTTTGATTTACTCTCTACTGACATTTAATTGGAAGGCTTACAGGGTGGTTCAAGATTCAGAATTCTGGTCACCCTGTATCTGTTCCAATTATTAAATGTCAATTTATAGTAAATCAAAAGTTAAGACATGGACATGAAAGCCGTTTTGACCAATGATGAATAGTTTCGTCTCAAAAAAATCCTAAAGTTGAAAAATCTCGATTTTGAACACCCTATATCTCTGTAATCATTCCCGCTAGACCCCAAGTGTGATGCATTGACCAAATCAACTCTTCAGGGAGAATCTAAAAATACAATGAAAAATAGGGTGTTCCATATAAAAAAATCAAATAGTACCCTGTAGATCGTTTGTTCCGAGCACCCTGTATTTTCTGATGTAGCGGAAAAAACTATCGAAAATCATTCAAAATGATATTTCAAATTTTGAAATCGGTTCAAAATTAACTGAGCTAGAGAGGGGGACATTTATGGTGAATCACCCTGTACCTACCTAAATTGAGAATCACCTCATTGATCTCTATCTACTGTTGCCGTATATCTCTTTCTCCACGAAAGACCTTGAATTTTCATTTGGTCTTAGAAAACAAATTCTCGGAGGATGCAACAGAAATGATCTAATATGCATTCACAAACAAATAAAAATAACAGATGGTAAATCTAAAGACACATTTATTTGTTTCATGGAATATGCATGAAGTGGAATATTAATTTTACAGTTAATTGAATTTGATTTTCCAACATTCAGCAATGCTGAAAAAAGTCCCTACTATACCTATTACAGGTGTTCGAACTCATCCTTAGAGCTAAATGTTTTACAGTATATTATAATAATATCACAACAATTTACGATGACCTAATATTTCAACGCTAAAACGCGTTACTATAACCCTCTTCTGATATTGGAACCGAATTTTCTCCGCAACATCTGCTCTAGTATGACGTACCTATCTAAAATGTCAAACTACAAACATATACAGTGTGTCCCACTTACCATGCTCACCATGGGTATCTTTTTAACGGTGAGAGATACGAGGTCGGTTAAATGACACCAAATGTGGAGTTTGTTAAGGCCAACTATAATGTGAAAAAATATTTTGATAAAATCTATTCGTTTTTGTTTTATACGCAAAAAACAGATTTTGATCATTTTCATGTCTCCTCCGTAACTTCTTTATTTATGAAAATATTCAAATAGGAATTTCACATTCTCATGGCAGTTTTTCAGAGTGATTTCGAAAAAAATATGAAATTTATATCAACTCTTCTAGAATTTGAGATATTAGCACCAACTTTAGTTATTCAAATGTAGGTCATAGCGCACTATGACTTAGTTACAAATAACTTTTTTTTCTCTTACAGATGATATGTCGCAGTAATAGTTTTGTGTTCATAACAACGGAGTTATCGTCATTTATACAAAAACAAAAAATCATTTGGAAGCCGCCATCATGAATTTATAAATTTCAACAAAAAAATCATGATCTTCGACCTCAAAAACCCCCACTTACCAATTTTGAATGGAATTGGACCAAATCTTGTCCGCCATCTTGGAGCAGCCATTTTTTTTAATATCAACAAAAATTCCATAACTCCGATTAACTTAAAATTTGGCAGGTGTTCATAATTTCGGTGACAATACATCATGGAATTTTTGTTGAAATTAAAAAAAATGGCTGCTCCAAGATGGCGGACAAGATTTGGTCCAATTCCATTCGAAATTGGTAAGTGGGGGTTTTACGAGGTCGGAGATCATGATTTTTTTTGTTAAAATCTATAAATTCAAGATGGCGGCTTTCAAATAGTTTTTTGTTTTTGTATAAATGACGATAACTCCGTTGTTATCAACACAAAACTATTACTGCAACTTATCATCTGTAGAGAAAAATAAGTTATTTGTAACTAAGTCATAGTGCGCTATGCGACCTACATTTGAAAAACTAAAGTTGGTGCTGATATCTCAAATTCTAGAAGAGTTGATATAAATTTCATATTGTTTTCGAAGTCACTCTGAAAAACTGCCATGAGAATGTGAAATTCCTATTTGAATATTTTCATAAATAAAGAAGTTACGGAGGACATATGAAAATGATCAAAATCTGTTTTTTGCGTATAAAACAAAAACGAATAGATTTTATCAAAATATTTTTTCACATTATAGTTGGCCTTAACAAACTCCACATTTGGTGTAAATAACCGACCTCGTATCTCTCACCGTTAAAAAGATACCCATGGTGAGCATGGTAAGTGGGACACACTGTATAGCAAAAATTGGTTCATCAATTTTTCAAAACTAGGCACCAATAAAACTTATAAAATGAACCAGAGAAGACACTGCGTTCTGATATAACAATCCTACAAAATTTCATTGACACGTTTTCATTAGTTGATTCGAATAGCAAGATATTTCGATCTTCTAAGGAATATAGAAAAAATATTTCACTGCATCTGCAAGTGATTCTTGATTTTTTTGCAATCAAAAACAGCCACCCTGTATATCGTCCCTTTGTTAAACTAAAATCACTAATACTAAATCCACATAGGGTACCTACCTACCACAGATACCATTTTCAACCCTTTTCTTTCACTTGAATTGGCACCAAGGGACCATCTACAGTGAAATTACAATAGTTCTCTTAAAAATATATCACTAAGTGGTGAAAATTTTTTAGGTATAGTTTATCCAAAGGCAATTAGTGCGCCTCGAGCAAAAAAAGTCCGCACTTGCAAGATGCTGCAATTGACTTTGGATAGACTATACAGGGTGTTTCAAAAGAACCTAACCCTCTTGCTAGGGTAGGTAGAACATTGCAAAATAAGTTGGGTTTGCTCAGTGAAAAAATGTCGTAACGGCATCCGTTTTCATGATACACGGTGTTGAAAAAATTATTTTTTGACACATTTTTCACGATTATTCCGAAACTACTGGCAATTTTGTATGGATGTTTCTTGAAATCTGACACATCGCATGAATTTGTTTTTATATCTGACTCTCATAGAGGGCGCTAGTTACACGGTTCGTACCGAGTAGTTTTGAACATAACTTTTTTGAGGTTAGATTTTTCAATCCAAATATGATATGAACTTGAACATCATTCAGTTTTACACCAAAAAGGTACTCCTGGTGAAACTCGATACTATGTTCCGTTTTCGGAATATTTCGATTTGAAAATAATGGAGTAATGATGCTGGTATAAAATGAATTTTATTGAGTTCAATTACCTATTTATTCAGGTTCAAAAACAATGAAATTATTCTTGTGCTGAAGTTATTGATGGAACAAAGAATCATAAGTAGAAAATTGAGAGATATTTGACTAGAAACATGAAATATTGAATCAGTTAGAGTAAGTGTTCAAAATGTCCTACGTTTCGAGGAATTCACGATTCAATATTCTTTTTTTAAGAATGAATTATTCTTCTGAACAGTTGAGGATCAGCTGTTAGGTCATTTAAGTGATATTCAATTATGTCTCACAACTCTTGACGTGAATTTACCTATGTAGCATAGACTTTCTGCTCAAGATACAACAAAACTGTGTAATCCATGTTCTTAGTCAAATCTATTTCGATGTTATTCTTGGGATTCATTGTTAAATCAATGAGTTTTGTATCAGAAATGTATTGTTGTTTTCGATTTTCAATAAATAGGTGATAATTTTTCATAATACTCACTCTAATACATAGCTTTATACCAGCAACAGTTACCACTTCATCATTTTCAAATCGAAATATTCCGAAAACGGAACACAGTATCGAGTTTTACCAAGACTACCTTTTTGGTGTGAAATTGAATGATGTTCAAGTCCACATATAATTTGGATTGAAAAATCTAACCTCAAAAAAGTTCTGTTCAAAACTACTCGGTACGAACCGTGTAACTAGCGCCCTCTATGAGAGTCAGATATAAAAACAAATGCATGCGATGTGTCAGATTTTAAGAAACATCCATACAAAATTTCATCACGAAGGTGTCAGTATTCTCAACATAATCGTCAAAACTGTGTAAAAAAAAATATTGCTTCAACACCTTGTATCTTGAAAACGGATGGCGTTACGTCATTTTTTACTGAGCAAACCCAACTTATTTTGCAATGTTCTACCTACCCTAGCAAGGGGGTTAGGTTTTTTTGAACCACCCTGTGTAATGTTATTCAAATATCCAACTTTTCAAGTCATCTGGATCCATCGAATTAATAAAATAAATATAAAATCACAAAAATAAATAATAAAATTATATAGAATATACTTCATTGATGTAGGACTTGAAAAAGCATAAGTAACTCAACTAAAATCTAAGATCTACTCCCATTTCCCCAATTTCCCATGTATATTTGAAGAGTTTGTACTTTTAGTCGTGTCTTTTTCAAATTTGAAAGGATGGGCAAACTAATTTCTCAACATAGGAATTGAAACAATAATTATTGGTGAAAAATAATCATAATGAATAGATATTTCAGTTCATTAAATTCATTTCTCTAACCTAACATAACTTTTTTCGTGACGTTTCTTCTCCGTCGTTCGCGCTGTTGCCAGGTTAACAAAATGGTTTAGGACATTATGAAAAAGTGACTCTTTTTTCTCCCACTATCAAGTAATTCATGGACAACTCCATTGTTCTGGAGTATATTTTCACCCACCCTATACATAGTGTTCCATTCTATAAACCACCGTGGAAACGCTCCGAATTCAACTGTCGACAGTGTTATAGTAATGCCACTACACTGATGACATAATATACAGGGTGCTTCAAAAAAACCTGACCCCCTTGCTAGGATAGGTGCCCTTGGTAAAACTCGATGCTGTGTTCCGTTTCGGAATATTTCGATTTGAAAAAAAAATGATGAAGTGATAAATATAAAGCTATTCATCAGAGTAAGTATTATGAAAAACTATCACCTATTTATCGAGAACCGAAAACAATATATTCCTAATGCTAAACTTATTGATTAAATAATGAATCACAAGAATAACATCGAAACTGATTTAGACTGAAAAAATGGATTATACTTATTGCACAGTTTCGTTGTATTTCGAGCAAAAAGTCTATGCTACAAAGGTAAATTCACGTCAAAAGTTGCAAGACAGAATTGAATATTACTTAAATGACCTAACAGCTGATCCTCAACCGTTTAGAAGAATGATTATGATTAATTCTTGTGTATTCGTGGAAACGGGGGATATTTTGAACACTTACTCTAACTGATTCAATATTTCATGTCTTTAGAAAAATGTTTCTCAATTTCCTACTTGTGATTCTTTGTTCAATCGATAACTGCAGCACAAGAATAATGTTATTGTTTTTGAATCTGATTAAATAGGTAATTGATCTCAATAAAATTAATTTCATCAGCATCAGCTATTACTTCATTATTTTCGAATCAAAAAATTGCGAAAACACTACACAATATCGAGTTTTATCAAGGGTACCTTCAAGATGTTGAATTAATGATTTTCAAGTTCACATCTAATTTGGATTGAAAAATCTAACCTCAAAAATGTTGGTTCAAAACTACTCGGTAAGAACTTTGTAACTATAGCGCCCTCTATAACAGTCAGATATGAAAACAAATTCATCCCAAACAAATCCATACAGAATTTCATTACAATGATTCCGGCAGTTTCGACATAATCGTAAAAAACAACACCTTGTATCTTGAAAACATGACACGTTACGACATTTTTTCACTGAGCAAACTCAACTTATTTTGCAGTGTTTTACCCACCCTACCAAGGGGGTCAGGTTTTTTCGAAACACTCTGTATGAGTATCTTATGATTTCAATAACTTTCTTTCGTATATTGCTTATGCTGCAAACTCAATTCTCGTGGGAAATCACTATCATTCCGTGCTCGTTAAACAATATACTATTTTCTACGGCTAATACAGGGTCGCGCAGAATTCAGAATCTTGATCACCCGGTATATGTCCCAATTAAATATCAGTAGATAGTTAATCAAAAGTTGAGATAGGGACATGTAAGCCGTTTTGACCAATAATGAATAGTTTCGACAAAAAAAATTCCTAAAGTTGAAAAATGACGATTTTTCACACCCTATATCTCTGTAATCATTTCCGCTAGACCCCAAGTGTGATACATCGATGAAATCAGCTCTTCAGAGAGAATCTGAAAATGCAATAAAATACAGGGTGTTCTGTTTAAAATAACAAAGTTGTTGCTACTTTTCGATAGAAGCGGCAACGCCGCAGAGCTGAAAATATTTTAGATCGATAGACCAAGAGCAACTACGTGAGTAACCAAAATTTCAGAATGATTCTATGTCCCATTCTCCATAAACGTCTAACGTACCATCGACCGTGAGTTACCCTGTGTATCTCTGCTCTCGAGGTCTATCACTCAGAGAATTTTGTTGATTCCGGAATGGAAAATCAGCAGATTCAGTATACCGACAGTTGAATTCGTAACTATAGCCCCTCTATACTGTCTCAGAATGAAGTATATTCTCGAACCGATCGTAGGAACTTCAAAAAGGTAATCTCAAAACCCCAATTAAGCCCCTTCGCGACAGCCTCTCGTCAGAGGCACCACCACATTGTCCAGATAAGCTCGCATCTCTTTGGGCAATCGATCGCCCCCACTGGGAATGTAGTTGCTCAACTTCCTGTCCACGTTGAACATGAGATCGCCTTCGGACCACGGGTACTTTTTGGCGCTTTTCCGCCGCACCTGGTTGAACTTGTAGGTGGAGGCTAGGAGGAAGAGGAGGCCTCCGATGAGGAGGCCGTAGACGCAGTATTTCTCCAGCATCGGGAGGATGTTGAGGTACAGACGGAAGCGAACGCCCAGGCTGTCGGGGAGTTTGTCTAGTTTCTGCAAAAGAAGGAGGGGTTTCTTGTTATGAACGATTTATTATGAGTTGCGTGCAAGAACTGTCAGATGACCAACCCTCGAGGGGAAACATTGAAACACAACCTCACTTTTCTTATTCGTTTACAAATGATTGAAATAGTTTTTCACAATTATTTTGGCATACAAATCGTGTTTTTTGGTTATTCATTAATTCGCACATGCCGCATCACATTGTGCTGTTGTACAATGCACAAAAAATGCAGTGAGAGACGAAGGAATCCGGTTAATACATTATGATTTAGAAGTAAGTACCTACTATAGTCACTCACATATAAACTGGTCAACATTGATAACGTCGTGGTCCAAAATACAGTGTGTCCCACTTACCATGCTCACCATGGGTATCTTTTTAACGGTGAGAGATACGAGGTCGGTTAAATGACACCAAATGTGGAGTTTATCAAGGCCAACTATAATGTGAAAAAAGATTTTGATAAAATCTATTCGTTTTTGTTTTATACGCAAAAAACAGATTTTGATCATTTTCATGTCTCCTCTGTAACTTCTTTATTTATGAAAATATTCAAATAGGAATTTCACATTCTCATGGCAGTTTTTCAAAGTGATTTCGAAAAAAATATGAAATTTATACCAACTCTTCTAGAATTTGAGATATCAGCACCAACTTTAGTTTTTCGAATGTAGGTCATAGCTCACTATGACTTAGTTACAAATAACTTTTTTTTCTCTCACAGATGATATGTCGCAGTAATAGTTTTGTGTTGATAACAACGGAGTTATCGTCATTTATACAAAAACAAAAAATAATTTGGAAGCCGCCATCTTGAATTTATAAATTTTAACAAAAAAATCATGATCTCCGACCTCAAAAACCCCCATTTACCAAATTTGAATGGAATTGGACCAAATCTTGTCCGCCATCTTGGAGCAGGCATTTTTTTTAATTTCAACAAAAATTCCATAATGAATTGTCACCGATATTATGAACACCTGCCAAATTTCAAGTTAATTGGAGTTATGGAATTTTTGTTGAAATTAAAAAAAATGGCTGCTCCAAGATGGCGGACAAGATTTGGTTCGATTCCATTCAAAATTGGTAAGTGGGGGTTTTTGAGGTCGGAGATCATGATTTTTTTGTTAAAATTTATAAAATCAAGATGGCGGCTTCCAAATAATTTTTTGTTTTTGTATAAATGACGATAACTCCGTTGTTATCAACACAAAACTATCACTGCGACATATCATTTGTAAGAGAAAAAAAAGTTATTTGTAACTAAGTCATAGTGAGCTATGACCTACATTTGAAAAACTAAAGTTGGTGCTGATATCTCAAATTCTAGAAGAGTTGGTATAAATTTCATATTTTTTTCGAAATCACTTTGAAAAACTGCCATGAGAATGTGAAATTCCTATTTGAATAATTTCATAAATAAAGAAGTTACGGAGGAGACATGAAAATCATCAAAATCTGTTTTTTGCGTATAAAACAAAAACGAATAGATTTTATCGAAATATTTTTCCACATTATAGTTGGCCTTGACAAACTCCACATTTCGTATCTCTCACCGTTAAAAAGATACCCATGGTGAGCATGCTAAGTGGGACACACTGTATAGCCTAAATTCAAAGTAGAATAACACGAATTTCCTTTCCAATTTGGAATCGGTTTTCACCGATGATTAGCCTAATCTCTTGACAGTTTGTTGTGGCAATATGAAACTTCTGTAATTTCAGATAACATTGCTACAGGGTGATAATTGGATGGGTGTAAAATTGCATCGTGGTCGTCACCTTACCGTTTGAACATATAATTTTGTTCATTATTTTCCTCACCTGTATCCTCTTGATTGATGCTTTTCTCTCGAAACCTTTTCGGAATTTTCAAATTCAGAGCTTTGATAATGGTGTTATGAATAGGTATTCATTCAAAATTATGCTTTTTTTCGACGATTTATTGAATGAAATTGGAAGCTGGAATTCTTTTTCGAAGAATCAACGTTGTATGTATATAGTCGTCGGATATGTGATTGTGTTCGAACACAGAAAATTCTGAAGAAGTCTATACAAAGTGATACAAGAAATACTGAATGATGGAATGGAGAATAACGTAGTCTTCAGTAGATGAAACATAATTTTCTCTGTGTTACTAGTGAAATAATGGAGTGTTATTTCGTCATGAGGATGTCTGGTGCTGGTGTCTGACCTCGAAATGGTTTTGTAATTTCTCGGATCGAAGGTCATATAAGATGAAGGTACACATTTTTAATCAAAATGATGCATTTTTGTTAAGATAAATTATGAAATTCAAAAAATTACGATTGTAGTCCCAGAAGTATGAAATTCATATTTTTATTCTTGACGATGGATGTACAAGGTGCGATAAAAAATATGTCCAGATTGTCCTATGAAGAATATGTTTAAACGTGATGAAAATCGCCGAAGAAGAAATATATAGTGTCGGTCATGGGCGAAAATTGTGAAATGTATGAATACAGTAACTTTTTATGATGCTTATACGAGGTAATATATACAGGATGTTCCATTTAAATATTCAGAACCGGATCCATTTCCGGTGAAACCGAAAGTGACCGTATCTAATAGATACGTTGACACCCAGTATATGTAGATTATCTCATGTACATATTTTCGAAATTTATTACAATTCCAACTCTTTTGAATATTTGTGTTTCTTTGTGATTTCTTGGTGAATAATTGATCGACTGATTGCCATGAGAAATATTTGTTAAACGCTTTGACATACTACACATATATTGAAATAATAGTAATCATATTTTTATTTTATAGAAACGAGGAAAGAAAATCCCAAATAATCAAGTAAAGAGAAATATTGACCTTGATTAATTCCTAATTCATACATACCAAATTTGAATTTGGTTCATGTACAAATCTTGAACGTGAACCCAATAATGTTACTTACGATTTCTGTCCACAGCAAAGGCAAGATCATGTTATCAAATCTTTCACAGTTTGCGATTGTTGCTATGTCGCCCAATGCCATGTTGATCTGGTATCTCACAGCCAATTCTATCGGCAAACCTGAATCCTATTGAAAAAAGAAAGAAAATTTAGTCTCCAGGAATCAGCGGTAATAATTATAATTCATGATATCATTACGGACAAATGATAGTACTCTTGGAAACAGTGTTTCCCTTTATCAATAGTATCAGCGAAGTTCAACTCTCATTTGTTTTTTGTGTGTTGACATTTTCGAAATGGGTACGCTAAATCAGTAGGTTCTAGTTTTAGTTTGTGAAAAGTGTTATACAGTGTCATTCATAAAGTCGGCATCATATGGGAAAAACTTTTATTAATGACTTATTTTGAAATTCGAGTTGGACGTTAAGTTTTGCTTTAAACAAGATGAAAAATGGCCTACTCAATCGGGGTCACGTGACTTTCGCTACATGTCAAAAGTGACATTTTTTCAAATTAATCGCAGAAAGTAGGCTTATTTGTTCTAATATCGAAAAAGTTTACTTGAAAAAGTTGTTTCTATTTGAATTTTACATATGTGACTCGGATTTTATCTTTCTATTACATTCTTTAGATTTCGATATTTTTTAAAAATTTTCGAATTTTCTGTAATATTAAAAAAATTGTAAATTCGATAAAACTACCAGTAGCTTCATCATGCTACTTAATTTCAATTACTAATTATCACTAATTATCGACAAACATATGATTTTCTTCAGAAAATGATAATCTCCGCTTCAAAATTCTGTTATGGTTGATGCAAACATAACATCAAAATTATGTTATGTTTGAGTCAATCATTTAGAAACGAAATTCATTTAAATTTATTTTTTCAGTACTGGAAAGATCAGTTTAAATGAATTTCGTTTCTAAATGCTTGACAATATATCAACTTTGCATCAAACTTAACAGAATTTCGAAGCGGGTATTATCATTTTCTGAAGAAAATCATATTTTTGTCCATAATAAGTGATGATAATTAATTGAAAGTAACTAGCATGAAAAAGCTACTGGTATGAAGTAGTTTCGTGGAATTAACAATTCTTCAAATATTACAGAAATTTCGAAAAATTTAAAAACAAATCAAAATCTAAAAGTTGCAATAGAAAGATCAAATTCGAGAAGCATGTGTAAAATTGAAATAAAAACAACTTTTTCAAGTAAACTTTTTCGATATTCGAACAAATAAGCCTACTTTCAGCGATTAATTTGAAAAATGTCACTTTTGACATGTAGCGAAAGTCACGTGACCCCGATTGAGTAGGCCATTTTTCATCTTGTTTGAAGCAAAACTTAACTCGAATTCCAAAGAAAGTCATTAATAAAAGTTTTTCCCATATGATGCCGACTTTATTATGAATAACACTGTATAGGGTCGTGTTCCTTGAAGACATGCTAATATTTGGAAACTTCATATGAACGTATGTCCTCTAAGAGTCTTAAAATTTGAGATACAGGGTGATGAAGTTTTGAAAAATTTTCAGTTTCTAATGAATGAGACAATATTTTATATACATCTTCATGAAATTTGGAACACGTCTCTTATGCATCAAAGTGCATTTTTTGATGTACACAAATTTTCATCTTCTCTACCGCAGTGGCACCGTTACTTGAAAGTGAGCAACGACGGAACATTTTCAAATTTCGTAAAATGCTATGAAAGGCTATTCAACAATGTACAAAGAAGATCCTTTTGTTGATATTTGATAGAACGCTACGTTTCACAGAAAAAAAGGAAAAACGAGACCAGACTTCAAATTTTGATGTCTGCATGATGAAATTTTCATACACATTCAGTCACATAGCAGACTGAATTTCGCCATCACCAAAAGATACAGAGTGGACAAAAAAATAATCTATGCATATTTTCGACATTGACTCCCTGTATCTCAAAAGTTAGGACGTATCCGAGATATGTCGATATAAAGTTTAATTCTTGAAATGGGTCGAATAATCGGCCACTTGAATACTAGCATATCATTAATAGGGACACCCGGTATAAGTATTCGCAGACGTTCAGTACCGTCAAACGGGGCTAAGTGAATCAAAAATGGCACTTTTCACGATATTTCACCGAAAGTAATTGAACAAAAAATATGGAAAAATTAATATAGGTTCTCTGAACATTTCTGTAGCCAATGACATATATATCATAATTTTCCCATCATATTAAGTTCGCCATTTTTTTTATTGAAAGGTGATTCACTTTACCCACCATTGTGGGGTAAAATGAATCAGCGCTTGAAATTCGTCTTTTATTCATGATAGAACAAGATATGGGTAAAGTGAATCGATTTATTTGAAAAAATATTATATTCTGTTGGAAATAAAAAAAATCGGGAGAGAAAAACGAAGTATTTTCATTAGGAAACGGTATATTCAAACATCAATGTACGAATAGATGCAAAACTCATCATAAAAATAAAATAAAAATAAAAAAAAACGCAGTTCTTAACTTGAATCTCACTCATAAAATCACAGAAAAATAAAAGAAATTTCTTCGATATAAAAATCTAATCCTAGGTAGATATAAAGATTATCACAAAAGAACGAATATGAACTAATAGGAACTATAGAGACCCATTGAAAATCCTCATTCCAGAGTTTGGAAGTCTTCGAAGCTGGTATTGAAGAAATGTTGTCCCCTTTTGACATATTTCAGCTTGACTTTTTTGACAACTTGGTTATTATCAATGAGGGAAATATCCTGAATTTCAGGATAAACAAAATATCCTTTTTCAATTCCTTTCTTCCTTAAGGCGTTAATTGTCAGTTCCTGCCCGTCAATATTTTCAATTTTGCCAATGAAGAGTCTCGTCCGCTTCACCATTGGGAATTTGACAATGATGAAGTCCCCTATATCTGGTGTTTCGTTTCCATCATCAGAAACCTCTGTCTCACTTGGCTCCTGTGACTCATCACTGTCATGCGATATGGATGGTCCTGGCATCGGATCCTCTTCATTTTCTGATTCGGATAGTTTATCTGATATTGAGACGGACTCTTCGCTGTCTTCTTCTGCTACTTGGGTTTTTTTCTTCGATCTGGTTTGTTTTCTTTTTGGAGTTTTATCAATCAGAGACGAAATGATTAGGTCCGCTGTGGAAATGCTTTTTCCGGCTGTAATATTGATTTTTTTCCCTCTTTTAACAGTGGTTCCAGTAGAAGATTTCAATCTTTCCAAGTGTTCTACTATTGATTGAGTCCATGCTTGTTCATCTTCGTTGTCTATATTTACTGTAGGATTGTTTCTTGGCAATTTGTGGAGGACAATATCTGGATTCCAAGGAGAAATGCCACAGGCTTTGAAACCAGCAATAGAGTTTTCCTTAGATCGTATGCCAATCTTTTCAACTGTCTCCCTCAGGAGCCTTGGGAATTCCGTTTTTGGTAAGACACCACGATGTTTGATTTTCCATTCTTCCAGAATTCTTCGCCAGCACGCCTTAACAGGTCTGAAGTATGCCACATCGAGTGGTTGCAATAGATGTGTGGAGTTGGGCGGGAGAAGAACAAATTTTATCTCATTATTCGCACACTCCTCTATTACACTCATAGTGATATGGCTATTCAGGTTGTCACCTATAAGGACTTTGGGACCATTTAACTTCCTGAAAAATGGCAGAATGATTGTTCTGAACCAATCTTCAAACAACTCTGAATCAAACCACCCACTCATAGATCTATTGTATCTAGCATTTTCGATGCCGCCTTCCGTCCAACCTTCATATGAATGTTTAGCTTTATACACTGTGTACGGCGGCAATAAAGTGCCATCAGCCGCGATAGCAAACATAACAGTAGTGCTGCTCTTTGAACTATCAATAGTCCTATGTGTGTGTTTTGCTCCTCTTTTTGTGACAACTTTAACAGATCCAGGATCGTCGACGAAATTGGTCTCGTCATAATTCACTATGTTTGAAGGAGGAATGCCTTCTATGGTTCGCCCTAGATTCTCAAAATATTCTTGAATCACCTCATATGATAATGCAGCCCTGACGCGCTTCGTGTTCTCTGCCAACTTAATTGTTAAATCCCGATTTCTTTTCATGAAATTCTTGAACCAGTCCAATCCAGGAAGATTATCTCTGAATCTTCTCTCTACCACCCCCAACTTGTTCAAATATTGTTGCACGATTCCCCTTATATCATTCGATTTCATAGGAAACCCCCACTTTGCGCAGACCTCAAGACTATCTCTGATTCGCATCTCTTGATTTTCGGTGAATACTGGTTGGCGGCCATACTTTAAAGGATGGTGTCCATGAAATCGTCTTTGAATTGTGGAGAAAGGAACTCCATAATGCTCCGATGCTTTTCGCATGGACATGCTACCCCTACGGACCGCCGCCACTGCCCGATGCACATACGCTTTATCATAATTGCATTTTCCCTGGGGCCCTAACTTCCTAACATATTTTCGTGGCATCCTATGAACAAAAAATCAATGAATAAACTGAGACTATATTGAGGGGGGATGGGGTTCTAGGGGGTACTATCAATTGAAATATACCATAACTTTTTTTTGTCAAAAGAAGAAATTGATTCTTGATTCAATCATTAGGTCTAAATTATGATTCAAATCCCATGCAATCAAAGATGATTCATTTTCCCCACTATCTAGTTCATTTTACATAAAGAATATTCTGAATTCTCAACTAAATCGAGACACAATTTTTTTTTCATGGAATTGGATTCTTAGATGACTGATCAAATCATAACATCAATAGTAGTATTTCTCAATATAACCCACTCCCCCTCACAACTGAACGATTTCGGCTTTTAATGACATTGCAAAATAAAGCGTATCCAGAATAAACAGAACGAGCACTTACCTATTAGCAGAATCGAATGTATACGTATCGCACCACGGCACAGATACAACTGACTAACGAATGGCGTACGAAAGCAACCTTAAAAAGAAAGAATGTCGAGTCTGCGCGAGAGAAACCGTTGAATTAACGGATTGATTCACTTTACCCATACCGATTCACTTAGCCCCGTTTGACGGTACCGGATTGAATATAGCGAGTGGATTGTATAGCTGAAATATCATCTGAAATACTCCCAGTTCAGAAAGGCGGGTTGGTCAATTAACCCTTCATTATTTCTGATGTTCAAGTTATCGTCTGTACGATATAGGTTATTTTTCTATAGAGATAAGGTGGTAATTTATTCATAATAATTTTATGGAAGAGGGAAACAGCATCATATATTCGTCTATTATTCATAAATTCAGTCAGCCAATTTCACGAAGTATATGGGATAAATCTGCCGTCTTCGAATGCCATATTTTATATCAAACGGAGACACGAATTTTGAACCTTTAGATTTTTTTTCTTATGGAGAGTTGTTCGCCTCTTCAGAAGGTTCTCGCTCTAGTTACTTACTAAAAGAATAAGGAAAAAGAAGGAAGGATATAAAGAGAATAAAAAGAAAAAAGGAAGGAATAACAAAAGGATAAGAAAAAGAAGGAAGGACGAGAACAATAAAATACAGAAAAAAGGAAGGACCTACTCACCGGTTGAATAACAAAGTAGGACATGTGCTTCCTTCGCTCGGGCCGCGTACCCTCGACTTTGGCCGACAACTGCCGACCGCCGTCGAGGAAGTGCGGGTAGCTGAGCGCTATGGGGAAGCCGTAGTAGCAGCCGCGGACGTCGAGCAGCCCCGGGGGCAGGCATGGCCTGTCTGGCTTGCAGAAGCAGCGGTTGCGCTCGTTGGTGTGGCCGTTGTCATCTGCTTCGGGGTCGAAATGGTACACGTATGCTTTGAGGCCGTTGGCGATCGTTTCGTTCACTTTGACCTGCAGAAAAAAGGAACTTGCTGAGCTGGGTTCATCAGATTTCGTACAGCCCAGACAGCACCAGATATTCTATGAATCACCCTATCATTTTCCATTCGAAATATTGGAATATCCTATAGGAATAATCTGATATATTCTAGATTCTCTGCGAAATATTCACAGAATTTGCAACTAGGTATTCCTGAAACATTCATAGAACATGTCCAAAAGAATATTCTATGGATCTCTAGAATAGATTCTAGTAATATTCCTTGAATGTTCCTGGAATATTCCAATAAAGATATTCTTAAGTGAAAGAAGGTGGCCCAGGATGAGCTCGAATCCGTGACTTCCTGACTGTCAGCAACGCCTCAACCAAAAGTCCCCGGACTCACGAGGAGCCCCAAGTGAAAGGGGGGCGAAGGTCCCTTTTTTTTATTTATCGTTCATATTTCGAAAACGGCACGTCACAGCAAAAAAGTCTATGAATTCAAAATTGTAGCTGATAAAATTCTCTACGAAATTGTATCAGAGGGTTTTGTCCCTATCTTTGATAATTCTCGAGATTTTCGCTAGCGACTCATGTGAATTTTTGAAAATCGCTCTTTTATCTAGCGTGTTTTGACGGCTCATTCGTCAGTTTTTCAACGAAGTATTAGACGAAGAAGTCGCAAAAGATTTAAACATCTTCAAAATGTTAGGTCACATGTACTTTTTTATACAGCGTGTCTCACTTTAACGCCCCCCTCTATATAACTTAGCTAGTGATCAGACAATTCTTGCCAAATCTGGACTGGCATGAATAATTCCATGAAATCATATTGGGCATTTTTTTACGGGAGAACTAACCTCATAATATTGTTCTCCATGGTTTTGAACCCCCATATGTTAGTTTTCATGTAATTTCTTTGGAGTGTTTCGAAAAAACAAGCACTTTGGAATGAGTCGAATTCTTGCATATGGACAATCTGAAGCAAGAGGAATAATAAAGTGGAGTTAGTTTTCCTGCAAAAAATGCCTAATAGGTATGATTTCATAAGAAAATCGACTCGTCATTTCAATTAAAAAGCACGGCACTGTCGATAATGACGTTTGTCTCTGAGAAAACGATCATATTGATGGTTAATCATATCAGTCAAAATTTGATAAGAATCGCACGACTAATAGCTGAGATAAAGGGAGGGGCCGTTTGAAGTGAGACAAGCTGTAAAAATTAGTATTATTCAAAGGAAATCTGATTTTTTCGTCCCAAAATGTCGCAGTGTTTGAAATTTCACTATTAGCAACCTTGAGGAGAAATTCAATTCATAGTCGATGACACCTGGTTGTTCGACGAATGTTTGAAAAGAGGAATATAGGTGAATCAAAAATCGCCCCTAAATTATTTCTCCTTTCATCTTTGTTATATTCTTCTCCTTTTCCAATGAGTTTCATCCTACTATGAGTTTTTCAACTTTTTACCATTCTCAAAAAGGCTTCAGCACTGGTCTAGTTGGGCATAATCAAAACTCAACATAACCTAACCTCAACTACATAATAGCCAAACAGCATATTCACTGATGAGGGTCAAGAGCACGAGACCGTGGTCTGTAGGTGTCAAGCGTTGGCCTGACTACAATCTAAACACGATCGGCATCAGGGAAAGAAACACTACTATAATTCTTTTCGGTATCAAAAAGTATGAACCTCGGTCTCTAAACGATTCCTTACCAGTTTTTTGGCCCTGCACATGCTCTTCCTGAAGAACATCAGCGTATCGTTGGGCTGGATGTAGCCGGCGAATTTGGTACCGTCCGACGAACCGCTGATGTCCCCGCATGGGCTGTCCCACTGGGGGATCTTCGTGGATCCTCGGTATTTCTCGATCAGGCCGATGTTCTCTAAGCCGAGTTTCTGACCGTTGTACACCGTCTCGTAGTCACCGTCAAAGTCGTACATCTGCAATAATCAAAATTCAAGATGGCGGCTTCAAGATGGCGACTTCAAGATGGCGCCTCCAAGATGGTGGACCAGTTGGTCATTTATCGTCCGATCCGAGCGAACAATTATATCTGGGAATCTTTGAGGTTGGGAAACAGAAATGTATCTTCAGAATTTGAAAATTCAAGATGACGGACGATTTTGTCATTTCTCTCTAAAGATTATAGAATTTTTGTGGATGTGAAACTAGTTAACATGGGAAAGACCACTGATTTTTTGAAACGACATCATCGTGAACTCTATACTGAAAAACTACCAGTGAAATAATTTTGAATTTTTTCATTCACGCTAAGACAATGAAAAAAATAAATTAGTATATGTCCATTTCAAAACATACAATTCCTGCGCCATTTGCAATTTCATCAATTCATTGGTGTGACTGGTGCGACGTCTTAGTCCCAACACGCCTATTGTCCTTGAACTGACCAATTACACTGCAACACTGCAGAATGACGAGGTATTAGAGAGAGATAGCTACAGTTCGGGACTAATACGTCACGACTCCATCATCATATTTGGCTGTTTGAAATATCAAATGAAATATGCTGATTTCAAAACGATATAGATTCGATTCCCTTCAACTTCAACTCATAATATTGATTGTACATAAAATGTAAATCATGATTCGTCGATTGAAAGAGGTTTGCACGGATTTCTTCCCTCAGTGGTCTTCCCCAAATTGAAATAATATATACGACCCAGTTTTCGTACAACACTCAGTAGAACACTTGGTATTGATTGAGGCATCCATCAACATCCTCATTACCTTTCAAAGATGGTAATAAAGCAGGTATTATAATCTTTTTGCTATGTTCTGATGAATTCTCTTTGAATACAGATACTTTTCGTGTTACGGATAACATAATTAGCATACCTAAATTTTTTTTATTCAAGCACTACAAGCAGATTTTTCATTCTGTTCTAGAAAAAGAACTTGTTCCTCGACTTCGTTAATGGAAAATCAATAATCTTCTGACAGTAAATATTTTTAATTGGCGAATTAAAATCTGTATAGACATTCATAATTCTGGCCATTAAAGATTACCATATTATATTCAGCCTTGTTAAGCCGAAATTGATGTGAACAAAAAAATTGTTTTTTTTTCTCGACCAGATCATGAATCTAATATTAATTTTAAATGAGAAGAAGTTCTTCACGATTTTTTCGAATTGACCTATGTCGTCACTTCCTAACAGGTTATTGTGAAGCATACCCTAAAATCACCAATATTGTATTTATAACATAGAAGTGCACATACAAGTGCTGTACCTTCTGAATCGTTCGACATCGTATTCTGAAAATTGGTGGGTAGCAAGAAGTATACCAAAGTTGCTCATTTATTGACGAAACAGTTTTTGTTGTACCGAAAACGATCCTTGCTTTTGATTTTTATATGGGAAACCCTGTATTATATTCAGGGATCATCGTAAAACGAATTCAACGATGCCGGGTTATTTCGAACGATCAAGAAGATATTCTTCTAATTTTTTATGCATACGACGAACAGTGTAAGGTTCGATATTTTCTGGCAGCAGCTCTGCCATTTTGTCCAGCAACTCCTGAACTGAAATTGGTTCAACATTTTTCTTGAGCCACCTGCATATTTCTAAGAAGGCATCTTCTTTATTTTTATCAGAAGGACGTCCTGCTAACTTTGTCCATTCATTGGGAATATCATGTTTCTTAGGTATAGAGTCGCCTTTTCCAAAATTCACACTACATTTCTGATTATACAGAGCATCTGCTGCTGGCAAGTATCGGTAACGGAAAGAAGACGTGCAAGGACATTTGATGATCAAAAATCGTTTCTTGCGTCACACACATCAATAATAGTTTGTCGAAACGCGAAAGTTCGTACTGGTAAAATTGCAGATTTAATTATTTTCTCAGTTTCCTTGATCAATTGTCCACAAAACAAGCAATTATCTTTGAATGCGAATGTCGGCAGCTCAGATCACAAAGCTCTGTTGCTGCTGCTGCTGCTGCTACTATAGTTGATGCTTCTCTATCAGGATCTGATTTAAACCTGAGATCATCTTGTTCGGATTTACGTACAAACGACGACATTCGACGTGAACAATTAGAGGATGAATAGGCACTGGTTCCAAGAGTTCAACTATTTTGTCTTGCTGCTACTTGCTAGCACTTATAATTCCTTGGACACCTTTAGCAGCCAATTTGACACAATTCGAACCATCATCAGTACTTAACGAAAATAATAAACATTTATTGTCATCTTCCATCACTGCTTTTAATTCACTATATTTAGGTATACCTGGAATAGTATATGAAATAATGGAATCTCTCATTCACGATCACAGAGAATAGTTTCAATCACATACCAAAATGATTCTTTCACACCTCGACACGAATTTTGAGATCTGCTAACCATATTATCATTTTTAGGAAAATTATGAAATTCGTTTGAATTTTATCCTGAAGATCCTAACATAGGTAGCGGAACATGTGTTGAGTTGTGAAACAATCATTTTGGTTTGGGCACCTGAAATATGAAAAGTTGCATTAAAACATTTTTGCATAAAATAATGCTTCTATATTTTTTATATAGTGTAAGCGGTCGAATGAGGCTTCAGAAAATGAAAACTGCGTTTTTGTGGAAATTATTTCCACCCCAATTCCTCCAACTGCTCTACTAATATCTTCGTTCTGGCTATCGCTGAATTCGTCATGATGATCCCGAACCGATTATGGAAGAAAATACAGGATGTCCTATTTAAAGATCAAAAGTTGAGATCGTTTCCGGTGGAAACGGAAATGATACAACACAAATTTTTTGTCAATAATTATAGATGAGCAATTTATTGGTATACTTGCTATCCACTAATTCTCAAAATCCGGTCTCGAATGATTCAGAAGTTACAGCATTGATAATTTTTCGTGCACTCCTCTGTATAGTCATGGCTCGAAAATCATAGGTCGTCTTGGGTAGTCATAACTAAAGTCATCGAAGTCTCAAGTCATCCAAAGCCATTGATTGCCTTTGAAAATTATTTATCATATTCGGTATTCATTATGAATATGGAATTCATTATTGGAATTGGGTGGTGATCTTTAAAAGTCATCGAAAGTCTTCAAACACCCTTGAAAATCATCGGTTGTTTCTGGAAGTCATACCTAAAGAAGCCATTGGAAGTCTCAAGTTATCGGAAGTCTTCGAATTCCTTTGAAAATCATTGATCATCTTTTGTAGTCATTATAAATATTTGGAAGTCATTGGAATTGGGAAAGTTTGGGAGTTACTGGCGAAAGTCAGTGGAACTGTTTAAATAAGTCATTAACAGTCATTGGAAGTCTGGCAATCACTGGATGCCTTCAAATACCTCAAGAATTTGGAAGTCATTGCAAAACTCTTAAATTATTGGCGTATTCGATAGCTCATTGGAGTATTGTAAGTCAATGGAAACCTATAGAACACTTCAAAATTCGTTGATCTTTGTTGTCTTTGGAAGGAATTGGGAGTCTCAATGTGATTTTTTTTGAAGTTTTCTCTTCATTATGCGATCTTCATTCATTTTCTCACCCTGTCGATTATTTCAAAGTCATTGACAGACTTCAAACGCCCTTGAAAATCATCGGTCGATTATGGAAGTCATTACAAAAGAGGTCATGGGAAGTCTCAACTTATCGGAAGTCTTCGGATTCCTTTGAAAATCATTGATCATCTTTGGAAGTCATTATAAATATTTGAAAGTCATTGGAATTGGGAAACTTTGGGAGTTACTGGCGAAAGTCAGTGGAACTCCGTGGAGTATTTGGTAGCTCATTGGAGTATTGTAAGTTAATAGAAGCCTATAGCACACTTTGCCATTCTTTGCATGATCTTCGTTGTCTTTGGAAGTATCTGGTAGGCCTTTTTTTCCTCATTATGCGAACTTCTTTTGTTTACTCACCCTGTCGATTAGTCCCAACTTTTCGAAAGTGATCCAGTTGGGTAGGAACTTGTTTCCTAGCGTCATGAGGGTACTGCTGTATCCGAACATAAATTCTCTAGCAGTCATCTGGACCAACGGTAGGGATTCAGTCTGTCTGATGAGAAGATTCAGGCCTAATCTGGTGAAGTACGATTGGTCAGATACTACGTCTGCGATGCTCTGAAAAGGAACAAGCCAAAGATTATCATCATTGTATTCAACAGAAATATTCCTTTATTGTTGAAATGTTTAAATTTAATGTAAAATGCCATATTCCTTATCTGAGATTTTGGATAATCCTGAAAATAAAATTGGTATTACCACAAGTGAGTCTGGGATTGATGAAATACTATGTAATGACTGTAACATCGAATATATTGGACAAACATGTAGGAACATGAGCATCCGATTCAAAGAACATATAACCTTTTATAGATATCGATTTTCAGTTCTTGGTTCAAGCAATAGCTCGCTTGTTTTTGTACCGATTTAAAAAATAACAGGGTGCTCGGAGCAAACGATCTACAGGTTACTAGTTCATTTTTCCAAATGTGACATCCTGTATTTTATTACATTTCTAGATTCTCCCTGAAGAGCTAATTTCATCAATACATCACACTTGGGGTCTTGCGAGAATGATTGATTTACTATCTACTGACATTTAATTGGAACAATACAGGTTGTTTAAAGATTCCGAATTCTGATCACCCTGTATCTGTTCCAATTATTGAATGTCAGTATATAGTGAATCAGAAGTTGAGATAGGGATATAAAAGTCGTTTTGACTTATAATGAATAGTTTCGACACAAAAAAATCCTAACGTTGAGAAATCTCGATTTTAATGACCCTATATCTCTACCCCAAGTATGATGTATTGATGTGTTCCATTTGAAATAAATCTACTAGTACCCTGTAGATCGTTTGTTCCGAGCACCCTGTATTTTCTGATGTAGAAGAAAAAAAAGTATCAAAAATCAGTTCACATGGTTCTTCGAATTTTTGGACGAGTTAAAAATAATTGAGCTGAAGAGAGGGACATTCATGGTGAATCACCCAGTACGTTCGATTTATTGTGATACTAATATGCTCATAGATTATATTGTAAAAGATAGGAAGAAATTGATTCGATCTAAGAAACGCAGAGAAAAGATTCTGGTAATTTTCAGTAGCCAGAGAAAATAAGCATTCTTTCAGCATTTCATAATAATTTTAGAAGGAAAAACTTTCAACAATTTTTTCATTTCATAAGTCTCAGAAATATAGATAGGTATCAGATATTTTAGCGAGAATGAAATATTACTCAATAATAGCCCTATTGGGTATAAAATAATAAAAATGATAGTGAAATGAATACGAAAAGCTCAAAAGTCATTTCCACACAATTTTCATAAAATAAACAACAATGGTAGATTTCGGGAGAGAAACATTGAATTACATCTTACCGAAATCTATGCATCGACTCTTATAAACGAATACTGATACCAGTGATTCTTTCCTGAAAGACTATTGATTTCGATTTAGCCATGTCACGCTAGACACCTACAGACCGGTTTTGAGCTCTTTGACTCTCATCAGTGCAGGGCAGTCTCCAGCCAGCAGTCCTAAGACCGCCGACTAAGCGTAGCCTAGCCAAACAAAATTCAAGTTGGCATTATATTCCCTCAGAGGCCTCCTCCATAGACAATATGAGAGCAACGCCATCTGAGTAGAAAAGAAGGAAAGAAACACGCCAGTGTTTATGTATGTATGTGTATTTATTTAACATTTTATTCCACTTTGAACATTGCGCCTATTTCATAGTTGAAAATGATTGTGTTTCAAATTTCTTCACAAAATTATAATGTTCTTATTTATAGAAGTGACCACATCGTATTCTAACTTGAACTTGATGTAATTACATTATCATGCACAAGACGAATTGTTGCCAAATGGAAAATAGCGAAATACAGGAGAAATTAATAATTACAAAATGAGTTAATCAAAGTTGAATGTTTTGGTATCAGGGACGGATTCGAACTTCATTTCTTAATTCATACTGCAGAAAATATATATAGTATACTGGGTGGGTGTCCGCGTAGAGTAGAGAAGCTCTCTTCAGTGTAATAAAGAGATAGACAAAATCTTTTTGGATACATATCGTATGGTGTACAAATTGAAATCATTTTGATCTCTACAGGATGTTTTTTGAACGTGGGACTAAATGAATTAGGATCTCTTCAACCCTTAACTACTAACTTTCCAAATATATAACGTTGTCACTAACCATACGTCTCACAGACGGGATATTAAAATGTCCATATATAAATCCAAATTTGTTTCATTTTATTTTTGTGAGCTATTCGAAAACGTTCTCTAGATATTTGGCGAAGAGAAAATGATGTTCAAAATTGAAATAGAAATACAAATTTCAGTGGCAAAATTTCATAGAGGAGTACCTAATGTTGCAAATTTTGACATTGATCTATAGAAATACTAAAATTATCGATGATATTATTGTCATTCTGAATACAGTTAGAGACGTAATGAAATATGGCACAGAACTAAGTTATAAACATGCAAATTGAAAAAGATGACAATGCTTGTATATCTAGATATAGACGCAATCATACGTATTATAGGCGAAATTGAACCTTTATTGTTACGTAATAACTAACTATATGTCAACGAGACGGCAACCTATCTTTCACTCAAGATATTTCTAAAACTAGACCACATACGTAGATCAACTTCAGGGTATATACTGAATGAGTGCTGGGTGCTGGGTGGACATGAATTACGTGGTAGGACAATGGCCGATATTGAAATGCTGGGGTAATCCAACAAATCGGAAGCTGATATGCCGTCTCTGAGACGTATATGATTAGTAGTTAAGTGGAATACCCTGTATTTGCATTATTAGATTCTCCCTGAAGAGCTGATTTTATCAATGTATCACACTTGGGGTCTAGCGGGAATGATTACAGAGATATAGATAGACATTTGATTGGAACAAATACAAGGTGTTCAAGATTTTGAATTCTTCTTCTTCCAAAACTCGGTTAACATCATTTTTGAAGCAAAAAAGTGGAAGATAGCCAAAAAAAGCAAGGGCAAGCCAATTGTCAGACGATTTGATCCGTTATTATGATCACAATTTCAGATCATCTCAATTTTTTTTACCTAACTCGCAGTGACTGTAGCTCGGGTTAAGGGGTGCTTTTAAGGACCCATGTTTATATGAAGAAAAAGTCTTATTTTGATCCCACCAATACTTTCTTGAAATATTTACGTCGAATTTTGAATATTTCTTCATATTTCATAAAACAAAATATTGGAATTTTCTGCCTCATCAATGCTGATAGATAGATATCTACATCCGTCTCTGTCGTGTGATTGATATTCGAAACAGCAAACTATATGTTTGCAATTTATATTCAAATGGATTTTATGCAATTCGGACTGATTTCTGTTTGCACAAGATCGTTTTGATCAAAATCAATTGTCAATAGTATATTTTGTTCTAGTACCTACTTCAATTTAGCTAATGGAAATTATAAATATAATAACAAACGTCTATAATGATGAGGCAGATTATTGACTGTTCTTGAAAACATATTTATTTATGTATTTACAGTTCGTTTTCTCATTTTTCATCAATGGGTGAGGTATTGAAGAGACATTTTTCGAAAAAATATTCTCTTTCCAAGCGGCAGGGAAAGTGGATATTCTCAGACATCTAACAGGCAGGAAAGTTGAACTTTCTCTGCCTAGGCAGAAAAAGTTTGTTGCTGCGCAACGTTCCAAGTAATTTGAATGAAATCGGTAATGAAAATTGACACTGACATTGGGTGAACACGAAATGATGGAGTTTTCGATCTGCTTGCATTCTTCTGAACGGAGACAATAACATTGCTTCCTGTTCAGTTGATATAGATCATGATATTCACTACTGAAATCTGAAAATGAAAATGGTACATTCAAGATTGAATAATGAAAACATCTACATCTACATCATTTACCGTCACCAAATGAAAATTTTCATTTTTCTTTGAAGCTCTCGGATAGGAAAATTCTCTATATAAAAAATAGCTTTTCGCTTTTTTTGCCAATAGGAGCACTCCGGTAGACTACTACGTCTCCATTTTCCGAAATTTCCCGATTTCCACCACAGATTCGTTCATTTCGATATCGGATCAGTCTATGTGAATTTTTTCAGATTTTTAATAGGCCAAATAAAAATTTTCATTTTCCCACCTAAGACTTATTCAGTACGATATAGTCACCGAGCCATCTTCGGACGGCCGAAAGTGCCAGAAAACGGCATAAATATTCGCAGATTATTGCTCTTTTAGTAGAAAATGACACGCTGAATCGAATGAGACCATAATCAGCCCCATAGGACAGATAGTTATTAAGATATCGGCGCTCAAAGTCAGCTTTTCGCTTTTATTGCCAAAAGGAGCATTCCAGTATACTCTTACGTCTCCATTTTCCAAAATTTTTCGATTTTCACCACACATTCGTTTATTACGACATCAAATTAGTATATCTGAATTTTTTCAGATTCTCAATGAACCAAATAAAAATTTTCATTTTCCCACCTAAGACTTCAGTACGATATAGTCACCGAGCCATCTTCGGACGGCCGAAAGTGCCAGAAAACCGCAGAAATCATCAGGAATTATCGCTTTTTCAGTAGAAAATGACACGCTGAATCGAATGAGACCATAATCAGCCCCATAGGATAGATAGTTTTCGAGATATCGGCGCTCAAAGTCAGCTTTTCGCTTTCATTGCCAAAAGGAGCACCCCAGTAGGCTACTACGTCTCCATTTCCTAAAATTTTCCGATTTCCACCACAGATTCGTTTATAACGACATCAAATTAGTCTATGAGAGTTCTTTCAGATTTTTAATAGGCCAAATAAAAATTTTCATTTTCCCACCTAAGACTTCAGTACGATATAGTCACCGAACCATCTTCGGACGGCCGAAAGTGCCAGAAAACCGCAGAAATCATCGGGAATTATCGCTTTTCCAGTAGAAAATGACCCGCTGAATCGAATGAGACCATAATCAGCCCCATAGGACAGATATATCAGCGCTCAAAGTCAGCTTTTCGCTTTTATTGCCAAAAGGAGCACTCCAGTAGGCTACTACGTCTCCATTTTCCAAAATTTTTCGATTTTCACCACAGATTCGTTCATAACGACATGGAATTATTCTATGTGAATTTTCTCAGATTTTTAATAGGCCAAATAAAAATTTTCATTTTCCCACCTAAGACTTCAGTACGATATTAGTCACCGAGCCATCTTCGGATTGCCGAAAGTACCAGAAAACGGCAGGAACTCACACGAATCATCGCCTTTTTAGTAGAAAATGACAAGCTGAATAGAATGAGACCATAATCAGCCCCATAGGACAGATCGTTTTTGAGATATCGGCGCTCAAAGTCAGCTTTTCGCTTTTATTGCCAAAAGGAGCATTTCAGTAGGCTACTACGTCTCCATTTTTAAAAATTAACCGATTTCCACATTCTTTTATTCCTATATCGAATCAGTCTATGTGAATTTTTGCAGATTTTTAATAGGCCAAATAAAACTTTTCATTTTCCCACTTAAGACTTCAGTACGATATAGTCACCGAGCCATCTTCGGACGGCCGAAAGTGCCAGAAAACGGCATAAATCTTCGCGAATTATCGCTTTTCTAGAAGAAAATGACCCGCTGAAACGAATGAGACTATAATCAGTCCCATAGGACAGATAGTTTTTGAGATATCGGCGCTCAAAGTCAGCTTTTCGCTTTTATTGCCAAAAGGAGCATTCCAGTAGACTACTACGTCTCCATTTTCCAAAATTTTTCGATTTTCACCACAGATTCGTTCATTACGACATCGAATTAGTCTATGTGAATTTTTTCAGATTTTTAATAGGCCAAATAAAAATTTTCATTCTCCCACCTAAGACTTCAGTGCGATATAGTCACCGAGCCATCTTCGGATTGCCGAAAGAACCAGAAAACGGCAGAAATTCACGCGAATTATCGCTTTCCTGGTAGAAAATGACAGGCTGAATCGAATGAGACCATAATCAGCCCCATAGGACAGATAGTTTTTGAGATATCGGCGCTCAAAGTCAGCTTTTCGCTTTTATTGCCAAAAGGAGCATTCCAGTAGACTACTACGTCTCCATTTTCCAAAATTTCCTGATTTCCACCACAGATTCGTTCATTACGACATCGAATTAGTCTATGTGAATTTTTTCAGATTTTTAATAGGCCAAATAAAAATTTTCATTCTCCCATCTAAGACTTCAGTGCGATATAGTCACCGAGCCATCTTCGGACGGCCGAAAGTGCCAGAAAACCGCAGAAATCATCGGGAATTATCGCTCCCCTCGTAGAAAATGACCCGCTTAAACGAATGAGACCATAATCAGCCCCATAGGACAGATAGTTTTTGAGATATCGGCGCTCAAAGTCAGCTTTTCGCTTTTATTGCCAAAAGGAGCACTCCAGTAGGCTACTACGTCTCCATTTTCCAAAATTATCCGATTTTCACCACAGATTCGTTCATTTCGATATCGAATTAGTCTATGTGAATTTTTTCAGATCCAAAATAGGCCAAATAAAAATTTTCATTTTCCCACCTAAGACTTCAGTACGATATAGTCACCGAGCCATCTTCGGACGGCCGAAAGTGCCAGAAAATCGCAGAAATCATCGGGATATATCGCTTTTCCAGTAGAAAATGACCCGCTGAATCGAATGAGACCATAATCAGCCCCATAGGACAAATAGTTTTTGAGATATCGGCGCTCAAAGTCAGCTTTTCGCTTTTATTGCCAAAAGGAGCACTCCAGTAGGCTACTACGTCTCCATTTCCCAAAATTTATCGATTTCCACCACAGATTCGTTTATAACGACATTGAATTAGTCTATGTGAATGGTTTATACAAACTTGAAACCTAAAGTCATATCTCCACACTCCACAAGCGTTTAATTTAGTTCGTCTCTGGTTCAAGAAACATATCCTTATACTATACACCTACAGAAACAAAATGACCAATCCTATCGAGGAAAAAGCCATAAAATATGTGAAATAGGCATATTAAATTTAGCTGAAAAACAGGAAGTTCAGCTTCAGAAAAACGTAATGGGTGATGCATATCATAATTTGTGGAATTATACTTTTTATTATGAGTAAATAATCCACTACATTCGACCCAAAGATGGAAAAGTGCAAGGTTGAGGAAACTTGATAATGACCTTTGGTTTATTGTTATGTACAACTCATTAACAGGACCGGTTCCTCTATCATGATGAAAAATGTATATCAACAAGCTATTTTTTTCACAATTTTTCTATTCTACAGCATGACCCACTTTAAGAAGACCATGCAGAGCCATGCACACTTGATATGAAATATACATTATATTTCACAACCGATTTTGAGAATTTTTCATTTTACATGTCAAAAGCGGCTGAATGTTTTTCTTCATATACCGGGTGTCCCAGTATACCTGTTCCAATGGATTATCTCAGTCATTTCGAAAGTAACAAATTTGAAAATTTCATGATCTCCAATTCGTTCAAGGAACCTTCAACTGAGAAAAACGAAAATTGAAAGTCACTTTCGGTTTGACCGGAAGTGACCCTTAATTCTTCATTTCATATAGCACCCTGTATATTTTTTGCAATGTTTGCTTTCTACTCAAAATTGCCTTTCTAACGATGTATCACACTTTGTATTTTACATTTGATATGATGAAGAAAACGACAAATTGAAATATGGAATTAAAATCAGTATCATATCCACTTTCTCTTATTGAATTGTGAAGTTATATCATATCATTTTCACGGTTATTCATTCTTGAATGTCGCACACAACCATTGAGAATTATTAACTGTCGAAAGAAACAACAAATGTATTCAAATGTTTCCATGGCACACTAATAAGGTTTTTATTTAAGAATGATTAATTCTTCCAGTTCTACTACATATTTCTATAATAATTTGAAATTTGACGTTCTCTTCATCATCTCGAATGCAAAATTGTTCATGAATCATCAATTATTGAGGAAAAAATCATTATGTACACAAAATATCGTAGTCTACTGCAATTCTTTCGATTTCAAATTTCAATTTTGGTTTTCTCTATCAAATCAATTGTAAAATACAAAGTGTGATACATCGTTGGAAAGGTAATTTTTAGAAGAAAGCAAAAATTGCAAAAAATAAACAGGGTGCTATTTGAAATGAAGAAGTTAGAGTCAATTCCGGTGAAACTCAGATTTGAATCCAAAGCAATCTTGACCAGACACGATGTCAAAATTTTATCGCTGATAAACGAGGTTTGTTGGTCACGTGTGGGTCAATTCGGCTTCTGTATTGGTAGAGCAAGTCCGATAAAATTTAATAAACAAAAAATATCGCTAGAATACAGAAGAAACCGTGAAAATGGTCGATTCTGATTGGTTCTCGAGATCAAGAGTGGAATAGTCATTGAAAAATTTCGACTTTGCCATTGAAGCCAGAAACTCACAATTAGGATTATCACTAAATCTGGGAAAAAAATATTTCAGGTAAAACCCGAAGTATCTTACAATTTTCACCAGACATAATTATTTAGTATTACTAGCATCTAAGTAATTAGGTCTCCTCGACCCAAATTACTAAGATATTTCTTCCAAAATCGATTTGCATCAAGGTCTGACTGGATCGTTGATTATGATCGCCAATTTTCAAGGGCTACATTCCAGCCAAATATCTGAGTTACAAAGAGAATGCAGAACAGGTATCTTATTCACCTTTCTTTGTATAACCTCAAACTTCACATTCAGTTATAATTATACCAATAGGTCTCGCGAATTTTCACAAAAAGTTCAGACGACCTTATGTGCTTAATTTTGCTCTAT
This sequence comes from Phaedon cochleariae, assembly GCA_918026855.4. Classification (NCBI taxonomy): domain Eukaryota; kingdom Metazoa; phylum Arthropoda; class Insecta; order Coleoptera; family Chrysomelidae; genus Phaedon; species Phaedon cochleariae. Next base: position 39,523,611 of record OU896717.1, on the reverse strand, counting down.
TAAGATAAATTAAGATTTCCTTGAGCTATCATCTAATCTGGGTAAAGCGATTTGTTAAAACGTTTACATTTTCAGCATAGATAATCGACATTGAAATTGCAAAATTTATTCATAAAGGTGGCTGACTTATTAATTTACACTTAAAGTGATTAACATGATTAAATAGTCATTTATTATGCAAGGGAAAAAAGTATTAGGTTTTAGCTCGAGGCAAAAAACCGAGAGCTTAAAAAATCTAATATTTTTCCCACGATTTTTCCTGTGATAATTGAAATATTTTTTCTCAGTTGTGGAAAATACGTCGATTTGATATTGAAAAAATATTACAATGTAATGAAGACAGAAAATTATCGAAAATTATGAATTCTGTGATTTGATTTAAAAACTGCGAACTTATTGCATGTTAATTAGTTATTTTGAATAATAAAATGTTGAAAAATGTATGATTTCCAGCTTATTCGATTTTCATCTGACTCTACCTAAAGAAGCGTCACCAAAATTATTGCCAGCAAAGACTATAACCAAGATTTATGGATTGGAAGATCAAAGAGACAAAAATGACACCTTTCAACAGAGATATAATTCTTCAGTCACAGAAAAAATGTTGAACTTTTTTCCAGTCAAAGAAAAAATGTTATTCTTCATATGAGGATTATTCATTCAGTTTGTGTCAAAGATCGAATCACTTATTTTGAGTTGAACATATTTTTGTATTCGTTGAAATTGCCTTGGTTCTGTTTCATTGTATTATACCGTAAAATAGTACCTATGATCGACTTTGTCCTGATCATACGAGTGAAGGTAAATCCCATTGAAAAATTCAAATAATAAGAAAAGGTGATTGGCAGTGAGTAATGATTGTATATATTAATAATATCAGATAGTAATCGTTTGCTATCATTGGCGTCGCTGGGAATTTAAATCGAATGTGCGAAACCCAAAAGCAATGTTTACTAATTTTTCGGACGACGAAAAACGTCTGATAGACTTTCGATACATGATTTTTACAAGAAAAAACAATAGCAGTCCCATGCAAAGTCTGTCAACTACGAAAAAATTGTTTAATAAGTGGTGTAACTAATTTTAGCCACAAGCCATCATCAGATACAGAAATGATGTATTCGGAAGTACCTAAAAGATAATTATGGACTTTGCAATAACATAATTATCTTCTAGGTACTTCCGACTACATCATCTTTGTGTCTGATGATGGCCTGTGGCCGAAAGTGTAGTTACACTACTTATATTAAACAATTTTTTCGTGGTCGCCAGACTTTGGGACTCTCGTTGATTTTTCTTCTAAGAATTTTGGAGATATCCATAAGACTATATGAACATCAAGTACACTCTCAAGAAGAAAGTTCTACAACTTATCCAGTTGTGAGTATTTCAGATAGCATCAACTGTATTTGAAGATATCAGAAAGCAACATTCATCTTTCAGAATAGTCATTTGAATTCCAGAGAGCATCAATTAGTATTGTATTTCAGAATAATCAATTGAATTTTAGAATATTTTGTTGGAAAAATGTTTAAAGGCAATATCAAAATTTATATTGAAATAACATTGTCAGACGTGATGATGTATTCCCTCAGAGCCCGGTAGCAACATTTTTCAGCGGTGAACTTTATTTTTGGCAGTGCATGAATTGAGGTATTTAAGGACTACTTGCTGATGGACCTTAACATGCAGCTATCAAGGTATTTCAGAGCTACTGTACTTTGTTATTTGTTCACATCATCAGTGACTCATGGTATTTCAGCACTACATCCTGATCGACTTCAGCAGGCATCAAATTGTTTCAGCACTATCATTCTGGACTCAATTAGTAGTTGACCTCATCACCAGTAACTCATGGTATTCCAGCACTACATCCTGATAGACTTTAGCAGGCATCAGGTTACTTCAACATTATCATTCTGGCGTCAATTAGTAGTTGACCTCATCACCAGTTACTCATGATGTTTTAGCACTACATCCTGATAGACTTCAGCAGGCATCAAGTTGTATCAGCACTATCATTCTGGACTCAATTAGTAGTTAAACTCATGGTATTTTAGCACTACATGCTGATATACTTTAGCAGCCATTGAAGTGTTTCAGCACCACATACTGGAGTTGATTTAGTAGTTGACCTCAGCATTGACTCATTGTCTTTTATCACTAGATGCTGATGGACTTTAGTAGTCATCAAGGTGTTTCAGCACTACACACTGGACTTCATTTGTAGTTGACCTCAACAGTGGCTCAAGATGTTTTGACAGTACATGCTGATAGACTTTACAGCCATAAAAGTGTTTTAGTACCATATACTGGAGTCAATTCAGTAGTTGACCTCAGCAGTGACTCATGGTGTCTTATTTTAGTACTACATGCTGATAGACTTTAGCAGCCATTGAAGTGTTTCAGCACCACATACTGGAGTTGATTTAGTAGTTGACCTCAGCAGTGACTCATTGTATTTTGACACTAGATGCTGATGGACTTTAGTAGTCATCAAGGTGTTTCAGCACTACACACTGGACTTCATTAGTAGTTGACCTCAGCAATGGCTCAAGATGTTTTGGCAGTACATGCTGATAGACTTTAGCAGACATAAAAGTGTTTTAGTACCATATACTGAAGTCAATTCAGTAGTTGACCTCAGCAGTGACTCATGGTGTCTTATTTTAGCACTACATGCTGATAGACTTTGATAGCCATCGAATTACTTTAGCTCTAGATGCTAGATTCCACTATTTGAACAGTGACTCAGCATTACATTCCGATCTTTAGTATGTAGGTATATAGTTCATTTTAGCATTGAATTTAAGTTGACTTTAATAGTGCCTATAAGGTGTTCTATCAATTATACATGCTGCTTTTTCATGATCGTTCGAAATCCAAGAATAAAAAGAAAAACTTCTCTACACAATTTGAACGAATTTTTGGAAATCATTCGTTTAAATTTTCCTATTCATGTGGGCGTAGTCACCTAATATACCCCAATTCGCCGCCTATGTTTATTATAATTTTTGCATTAGCCTGCATAAGAAATCGACAATTACAGCTATTTTATTATGTATGAATGTGCTGTTGGTTATGCCTACTGGTTCATTAACTGGAATTCAACAAAATCTTGAAACTATAGTAGGTATGTTATATGAATTTTAAACGAAACTTCTAATCATTGATTGAATTGCTCCTACATTTGATTGTTCGTCTACAAAGACATTAGGATTGGAAATTTTTCATTCAAAACTCGTTTTCAGCGATTTTCAAAATAAATGTCACCGATATACTTAAAATTTTATTAGTGTTCTTCCACTCATTTTGGAGGCCGTCCATTCAAGTTCAAGAGATGATCGTTAATTATTATAATGAAATAACTGGTGATATATCATTCAAAATGCCTAATTAGTAATAATTATTCCGTAATTTATGCTTCATAAGTTCAGATAGAAGTTGTAATGCTATTACTCATTATTTTTTTTATGGAAATGAGCTCCCTGATTTTTTGGGATGACCAATAAATGATAAAAGCTGAAAAAGTTTGAACCGCAAAAAGGTGTAAATTCCAGGGAACAAGCTAGGAAATTAGCAAAAAAAATGCAAAATACTGACGAATACGGAAAATGCTCCTTAGAAATCTGTGCTTCCATTCCATCACTACCAATACCAGTCAGACGAACTCGACAAGCTCAGTCAGCACATCCTTTGATGACCAACTCTGAAGTATGTCGAACAACACGTTACCAACACTCGTTCGTCTATAGAACGGCAAAACTTCGGAATTCCTTGTCAATGAAAATATTCCCAAGAACTTATATAACCTCCAAAAGTTCAAAAACGTCTCTACCGATCTTCTTCTTGGTACGCACGATGTTCATATAGAACTTTGAGTGGAAAAAGGAGTCTACCCCAAATTTTATTTTGATTCCTACATTTCTTTCATTAGTGCCATTCGATAGTATACGTGGAACTTTCTCAGGGTTCGAAATATCTTCACTTATTTCAATGCCACTCTGTATAGTGAGGTCAAAATCGGATTCAATGAAAAGGATAAACATGGAATTGAATACTAAAAATTATTGCATTCGAAGAAACGTTTGCTTTCGAAGGAAAAAGTCATATTGAAAATGAAAAATCCAACCCTTCCTCACGGCCTGGAAATAATAAAATTTTCAAGTCTTTTTTATTGATCAGAAATCAAAATGATGTCTGGCTAATACCCTACACGAATGAGGAAAATCAGCTCGAAGGTCTGTAGGTGTCAAGCATTACCTGGTTACAATTTAAAACAAAAGAACTGGATGGTTATTTTTGACTACTATGTATTCAATTAAATAAATGTTCGGATATCGTTCACTATTTCAATGATCCTAATGATAATGCGTATTATTAGACTGTGATTAGATATAATACAGGTATATATTAGCGCCTGCACAGCGTATCAGCAAATTATTATTATTCTTGCCAATGTGAGTGTAGAGAGAAAGGTTTTTCTTCAACAAAATTCGTTATTAATTGCATAATGGACATCAACCAATCATTATTTTACGTAAGATAATTTTGCTTCTATAGGCATTACTGAGTTTTCTTTCAGTTGCATAAGTTCACTAGTGTAACGGCATTATTCAAAAAACAACAATCGAAAATACTGTTATACAGAGCATTCGGAAACTATTACAAAATATGTTCTCCAGGGGTACTTACCAATAGAGCAATATTGGGTAAAATGACCAGATCATCTTCTCTTCTGCCATTGGACAATTCTGGTACCCAAATGAGCGGATGTTTTGGTACTGCTGTCAGAGTGCCATTTTCGTTGAAAGTAACGTTTTCGTGAGTCAAAAGTTCCCTGAAAACAAGTATAAAGGGTGTATCTAAATAACACCGAAAAAATGCAATGACTGATTGTGTGATGAGAATGAAGGTGGGTATATTTGGTATAACATTTTTTTGAAAAACCTATACTCGGTAAAGTCAGACCCCTCCAAAGATAACAAAAAGGTTTTTCTTTTTTATTTTCCCTGTATATCAAGCTGAAGACACGAAACTTGGTGAAAATCATTTTTAAATAAAACTACATATTCTGAAATTTTTTCAACACTGAAGTATGCTTAGAAGGGGTTGAAATATTCAACCCTTGAGGTATTTTTTTCACAACTTGTTTTTTAATGAAACATTTTCTTCTAAAAAAACGTGGCTGAAAAGCCCAATTCATCCACTAACTTCTGGATCTCGGAAACTCAAGTATTCGCCATGTTCTTATGAGAGAAACTTTTTTGTACAAAAAAAATTGTAAGACAAAATATCTTAGGGGTTGAATATTTCAACCCCTTCTAAGCATACCTCAGGGTTGGAAACATTACAAAATGTGTAGTTTTATTGTCAAATAATATTCACCAAGTTTCTTCAGCTTAATATACAGGGGAATGAAAAAAAACTTTTTCTTTTATTTTCAGAAGGGTGTAGCTTCACCGGGGAGAGGTTTTTCAAAAAATTGTATACCAAACACCCACCTTAATTTTCACCACAAAATCACCGCTTGAATTTTTCGGTGTTATTCAGATATACACCCTGTATAATTTGGCGTGATATTTTGAGTTTCAATCATCAGTTCTATAGTTGAATAAATAATAAAGTTCAATTTCAACATCAGATATACTTTGAGTGATTATTAATAGTTTTGTCTATATTTTGTAAGTCCATAAAATGATTCCAAATGACATCAAGTTTTAATGAGTTCAACTAGAATTTATGGAAAATCACGTCCTATATCATCATCATTATATTAACAAAAACGAATAGTGTTTTTCCTATTGTGACTAAGGAATATTTTTTATTTCGAATAATAAGTTATTTGCTCATCACCTATTTCAATAAGGAACGCTGCAGCAGCAGATATTCACATACAGAGTGTTTTTCAAGATATTCCTCCTAAAAGTTAGAAATATTTTTGAATCTAACTGCTTCATAGAGTAGGGGAAATGTGCCCGAGTTGACATACATTTCGTAATTTTTTTAAAAGTTATTTTCGAGATTTAGGGCGTCTAAAATTTGGTAGTTAAATAAGCAAATACCTAGCCAAACAATAATAAAAATGAATAGAATCCTAACTGTGTTTTTAGGTTGAGTATATATTTTTTTAAATCACCTCGGTAGGCCATCTCGCGCTGAATATTCCGGGTAAAATGACCATGGTATGCCATCTTGTCCAAACTACTTGTAGTGAATAAATTTATTATGGGACTCAATTGTCGAGATTTATACAATAATAAATATAATGCAGAGTTTGGTACAATTAATAATACCTAAAACTAAAATTAACAGAACTTTGGGATATGAAAAACAAATATGGCGGAATAGTGCAGTGGTTGAACAGCGAAAGATTGCTAGGTTCGATCCCCAGCAGAGCAGAGACTTATCATTCACAAAACGAGATATAATCTTATTTCAGAAGCCGGAGATGATTCTGCACGATTCGTTGTTGCGTTCAAATTAACAGTGCTGCTCCTAAAATGGCGTATGAAGTTAGTAACAACGCCTACACAGAACACACATGGGCTGAAGGACCTCTAGTAAGGTCGATGGCCAGTTAGATACATACCAACGAAGTACAATATACTTATTTACTTACTGAAAGACACAAATATTATTAATGAAAAAAAGTTAAGTTTGAACAGAGTGGGGAGTAGCTACCTGAGCTAAACACAAAGTTCACAATAAACTGCTTTGTTCTGATAAAGCAACCTAAACAATCGCACTGGGCCCATGTATGAGTTCATTACGTAAGGTTGAATTGGCATATTATGCCAACTACCCCAAAACTATGGTATGCCATTTCGTTCGAAAACACTTTTCTACAAAATAAGACCAATTCACTCACAACCAAAATACATAGCAACGGTTATACCATATAGATTTTCGAGGTTAGGTTTACAAAATTGAATTACGTTTGTTGAAATTCAAAAAAATATTGGATGTTCATGTTTTTCAGCAAGTTATGAGATTGAATTGAACATTTCGTAGCTTCAAAAAACCAATTTTGTCATTAACGTTATTGTTTATGATCGGAGGTAGCCATAAACACATTTGCAGACATGTACAGGGTGGGTAAAATTAGGAACTTTGAAAGGGAATGTCCTATCCCCGTACAAGATAGAAAAACACTGATGTCGGTGACTGTGAAAACCGCATATCGATATCTATCTTTATTTCAGTGCCTAAAACTCTATTTTTTCTGTGACGGGAAAAAAGTTTGGCATTTCATCTCTGTTGGCCGGTTATAAAATGTCACTTTTCATGAATTACTTTTTTCCCGTGGGAAAAAAGTGAGTACTTTTTTCCCGGATATATATCACATATATATACTCTGTTGATGGCTTTTGTTGTGCTATAGTTCCGAAAAATGAGTCAATAATACCGTCTCCGAGAAAGAACTGCAAGTCCTTTTATCTTCCATACGACTTCGCGGTTTCGTATATTACTAAACAACCAATGAATTCGCAATTTTTCAAAATCAAATCACAGAATTGAACTGACAGAAGTGACATCAGATATATTTGATTACTTCGAAAGAATGATGAAGATGTCTATAAATCGCAGGTGTCCCTACTGTTAAAAACTTGAAATTTCACGCCGATAATTTTCAGATTTAGAAATAATGTAATATCTTCTCAATATTGATTCGTCCTTCCTTCTGTCACAGAAAAAAATAAAATAGTGTATTATACACGGTTTTTTGTCTCCCTCCGCTACGCGTCGGGAGACAACACAACCTGGAGCTAAAATCTACTACTTTTTTCCCTTGTATAATAAATAACTATTATTCTGGCAAAAATTCTTTTTTTTCATGAAAAAATTTCCAAAGCATTGTGTTATATTCACGCACTCAATGCTTTGCAGTTCGTTTCATAAGAATAGAGAATTTTTGCCAGAAGAAATACCTGTAGCCACTTTTCTAAATTGCCCATTTTCGAAAAACACCTTGTAACTGTAATATGCGGTTAACAGTGTTAACACCAATGAGTTTTTCATGAGAATCGACCCGCAGGCACCGACATCAGTTTTCTTCCATCTGGTTCAAGAATAGGACTTTTCCTTTAAAAGTGGCCAACTTGGCACACCCTGTACATAATAGGGAAACAATCCGAAGAAGACGATAAAGTACCAATATGCTAACTCGTCCGGTATGTCAACTCAAGCACATTCCCTCTACATTTCTGCATAATGTGTTCTCTGGTTTTTTGATTTGATTCGTCTTGGAATTGGGAGATTAACATCAACTGAGCAGTATTTTTTTATTTGTGTCTAACCATAACAGGATGGTGGGACAAGTTTTGATGATTGTTAATTATTATAGTAGTCGACTTTCGCTGAACCTTCTACAAACTTGAATGGAGTAGTATGAAATATGCTACTAAACTGGATCTTGAAAGACATCCTTGCCGAATGAGATTGTATCAATTTTTTATTCCATTAAAGAGACAAAATTATTTATAGAGCTGAGATTATTGATAAAGTTGAATTCAATTGATTTATCCCATTTTTGGAGTGACATTTTGAAATTTTCCCACTCTCAATATCTTCCTTCCAGTAAATGATATGAAAAATGGCAAATACAGGTCGATATCATTTCAAGGGGAAGACTTAAAATAATTATTTGATGTTACCCTCAGAATATCAAATGGGAAGGGGAGTCAAATGGTAGGTAAATCATTTCGAAGGACGTTCAATTCTCTTTCCAACGGCACCCTAGTTCACCATTTGCTGTTGAGCGGTTCCCACCCTTAATATCTTCCTTCCAATGGGCTCATATCACAAAAAAAATTTATTTCATAATTTGATAGAACTCACCTAAAAACGAGCTCACCACCGCAAACCGTTTCTTGCTGTGAGCTCCCTACGTTTTATAAAAAATTATTGAAATCCCCTATTTTTCGGACCTCTGAAAACGAGGCGATGATGTGACGTCAAAACCCTAATACTGAAACAAGACTATTCCAGACAGAGATGAATGATACATAATTTCTGACAGAGTGAATTAGCGCGAGATCACAGTTGAAAGAATTAATATATCAGTTGCCTCAGTAATCGTCGGGCGTTTGGTATTTTCTTTTAACTATGACGGGATGAGGTTTCTACGTCATAAGAGGGTCCGTTTTCAGAATATACTATTATTTATTTACAAGAATGAAACATTCCAATTAATTTTTCGATCGAATTATGTCGTCAATCATTATTTATGTATAAAAGGATCGTTATCAACATGGTTTGAGTTAAAAGTTCTACTAAGGTGTACACGCCCATTGTAAAAACTCCACAAACGATAAGATTTCCACAAAATTCTCAAACACACATGTTTCGCTAACACAGTAGCTTCGTCAGGTTCAATCTAACGTTGGCTTGCTCAACTTTTATATATCTTACTTTCCCAACCTGAAGGATTAGTTACCTGTGGACAGGTACGATTAACCTCCATTTTCGGAAATTAGGCACAAATTCTTACAAAAGAGCTGTCGAAAATATGATATGTCAAAACAAAAGTATGTATGACTTCAATTAATAATCAACAATCTATAGTGATGCTTAGAGTTTTTCCACCTCCTATTCCAGTATGTTCTTTCTCACTCACCTTCCCAGAGCTCCATCAGATGAAAATCAAGCAGCACAGAATGATATACTAACTAAGAAGAACATTATTTAAAGTCAGGAAATATCAGATACTCACAATACAAGCCCATTGGGGCCTAGGCGATGATGATATGTCCTGGTTTTCATTTTTATTTCATTTTGATTCAACCAAACAAAATGAAATAAGTTCAGAAACTCCTGTATGATGTAGATATGAATAAATACTCACTTCTGTAAGTTTGGAACGGCATTTTTCGGAAAATAATAATTGACGTGTCTTTTAGATCTCTCATATTATTTAGTGAAAGTAAGATATAAGGGTAGGCAGTTTTCTAATTGAGGAGGCATTTTTCGGAAACTGCTCAACAGAAAATGATAAACAAGGGTACCATTGGAAGAAGAATTGAACGCCCTTCAAAATGATGGTATATAATCAAGGGTATTATCTACCCATCCTAGGGTGTTGAACTAAGAGGGCTGAAACTATTCATTTTAAGTGTCCCCCTTGGAAATATAATCGACCTGTCTTTACGATTTTCCACATTATCTACTGGAAGGAAGATGTGGGATGCTTTCAAAATGACACCCTGTATAATATCGATATGTGAAGGAATTTTGTGAAAGATCGAAAGAATAGGTTTGTTTGTCTATAAATCTACATATTCCTTTCATTTTTATTGCGGAACTGATCTTGCGGTAGAAATATGAATTGCAAAATTCAATTATTATCCAATTATATTACAATGAGTGCATTTATATTTATCTCTGTATATCTGGTAATGTATACAGTGAGGACCAATAGTCTGTCACCCTATCGGTAACTTCTTCATTTTACATATCAAATAATGATTGTAAAAGCTTTCAAAAAGTTAGAATAGGAAAGTGAAATACATTGTGTTCCATTTGTTACGGTTTTTTCACGGAGAAATAATACAATGATATACAGGGTATCCTGTTCGAAAAAACAAACTTTCAAGTCGCTGCGCTTTCTTGGGACACTCTGTATGAATGGAAGGGGGCGACGGACTTTTGGTCCCCACTGTATATTTGACATTGGTCTGAAATAGTTTGAATGCCACACACTTTGGGTTCTAAGAAAACTATATTTTATGATTACACAGACATTCCGTATTTCATTACATTTTTAAAAGCCATAATCAGATGAAGCAGAATTCAATCAAGCGTTCAGTTATTTGTTAATATACCTAATCAATATAAAGGGCCTAAAAGTAATTCCTGCATCTATATCCTAAGTCAACACTGATTTTTCCAGAACTATAATATTCACTATTGGCTCTAAATGCTCGCAAAAGAAGCCTCTTTCGTATAGGGTGGAAGCACTTTCTATGCCATTACTCAATTAACACACAGGATGAGTCAAAAATTAAGAATAAATCATGGTTCGAGTTATTCCACCACCATCAAGGAGGCTTTGAAAAAATGTTCACCTCTTTAATTATTTTAAAGACAAATGCATTACCTACCAACAAATTAAAAAAAAAATCGGCCCACTATTTTTAAAAAAATCGGCCTACTATTTTTTTTTCAAGATAGGTCAAATATCAAGTGCGTCACTTCTTTTGGAACTGAGTGTATTATTACCAACTAAGAAAACAAATTCAACAATGGGGAACTATTGAGATCAAATTGATCGTTAAGTAAAATTTCAGAATTTTTGAGTTTGTTAATTTCTAATGATTCAAAATGAGTTCATTCCTTCATTTTCTACGTGTAGAATTTCGAAATTATCATCCAAACTCACCTGTATACATAGGGCCCAACCTCTTCAACTTTCAACTTGTCATGTCGTCCACTCATGTACTCATCTTTGTTGGTGACGTTCCAGAGATAAACCTTCAAATATAATTCAACTGGCGGTGCTCTCCACAGTTCGTATATTTCTCCTCCTTTTTCAAAGATGAGTTTCTGAAAAAAATCTCTGCTTCATGAACAAATACAGGTGGTTCAAGATTCAAAATCTGGTCACCCTGAATCTCTTCCAATTAGATGTCAGTAGATAATAAATCTAAAGTTGAGATAGGGACGTGGGTGGATCGTCTTCGATGATCCACCCGGTATATATTGACGTTATTACGGAAGAATGTGAGAGAAAAAAATATCAATAGGCAACTACTATCTCTCTAAAAATCAAATGGAACATAAATATCAATAACTATAATAACGATGATAAGTCTATGAAGTAACTTTACTGATATTGATGACCTTAGTACTATTTCCTTATAATAACTATAGAAGAGAAATTCCCATTTCGTCCATGAAACTAGTTCACAATGTTATTTCATCTAACTTCATTTCATACAAATTTCTTGAGATGCTATCAGTTGTTATGAATATCATTACTATCTTTCATTTCATTGCTCATTTATTTCCTTGTTCATTTGCAATCATTTCATTGCTTATCATGTTTCATGTTAGTATTAGGTATAATATTGATTAATGATTTTTTTAAAGAAGTGTTGTGTTATCTCCAGACTCTGAATATATTCTCGTGACCATATAATTTCTTGAACGATGAAAAATTGCAACTATACAGGGTGATTTAATGTATCCTCAAAAAATTGATTTGTTGAATACAAAATAACAAAAAATATATCAAAATTGTCGAGATTGTATCAAACTCATTCCGTATGATATAATATAAGTTTCCAGTCATATTCACTTCAAATTACTTACCCATCTGAAAATCATATCATATGGATTGACAACTTGTATGGCTGTTCCCAGCAACATTCCTGATATTCCTAGTATGGCTATGATAATCGAGGCTGCAAAGTAAAATCAAGTGTTTTTAAAGTCATCAACTATGATTATACACACTGTACATCAAAATAAATTCAATTGAATTTTAAGAAAATACTCTCAGAAAAATAGTCGGTAGTGAATATCAAACGTTCAGTAAAATAGGCGACAGTATTTGAATAATACCACAACAAAATTGTCGTACTAAGTATCAAACCGTTTTGTAGTGGTAATATTTGATATGGTATAGTATCATACAGTTTGTATATAGTGGTATTATCAGATGAATGTAGTGACTAGACGTTTGGTATACAGGGGGTATGTAAAAGTTGGGACATGGCTCTGCTGTGGACTCCTAGCTGAAATTAATTACCTATATTCAAAATCGTCTGGTTTGGAAAAAAATAAATTTGCTCATAAAGAGAGTAGGCTGAGATCGATTTTCATAATTTTCAGCATGGCATGTTCTGTGACTGTAAGTCACGTTTTGAGATGTTTTTGATCATCATCAGTGACCTGTAAGTGTTTCAAACAACAATTTTGAAGAGGAATCTAATTAGTCGGACTATTTATTTGTAAATAAACCTCGAGACTTATCAAAAATCAACACGATACAAAAAATATTTCTGAAGGGGATATCTTTCTGAAAAAAAATACTGGAAGTTTCCAGTCCGACCTCTGAAAAGTTATCACCAAATTTGTACGGCAACATAGTTGTTTGAAACGCTTGCAGATCACTGATGATAAACCAAAACATCTCAAAACGTGACTCACAGTGACAGAACATGCCATGCCAAAAATTATGGAAATCTTATGTCATCAGCAAATCTATTTCGCTGGAGTTTAGTATTTCATCAGGGACACAAAAATTTGCTGGAGAAGAATTGAAAGTTTAAGTTGTAAAGTGAATAAACCAAAACATCTCAAAACGTGACTCACAGTGACAGAACATGCCATGCCAAAAATTATGGAAATCGATCTCAGCCAACTCTTCTTATTATTCATTATTAATTTTTTCTAAAAAAACTTCGACGCCTTGTACCAACTCAACGAGACGATTTTGGATATAGGTAATTTGGCCTGAATCAACTTGTTTTCATCCGAGGAGTCCACAGCCGAGCCATGTCCCAACCTTTTACAGACACCCTGTATATGCCCATCATCAATCTCAGAAAGCACATGAAAATAATGCAATGGTGATGACATTCTTGTGTCATTATGAGATATATATACATATTTTTGATACGATCAATTATGGTCGCGAATGCTAATGATGAAATATTCTATTGTTTTTGAAGAAGTAAAATATATGCTGCTGGAATGACAAAGACTACATAAAAGGCAATTTTTTTCAACATTCTTTCCTTCTTCGCTGCATCATCATTAAATTCATGACAACACGTACATAAGTAATTTTGGCAGCGAATAAGTGCCCAAAATAAGGCAACCGCCAGTTATCAATTCTCCTGAAATAATTATATACTTTCGAGAATTTCACAGTCAAGGTCATCGAATGATCGGTTATTTTTACATAAGCAAATATGATTGCCAAGGTTTTAAACGAAAATTTCTTATGTCATCAGCAAATCCATTCCGCTGGAGTTTATTATTTCATCAGGGACACAAAAATTTGCTGGAGAAGAATTGAAATTTTAAGTTGTAAAGGGAACATTCATAAATATTGGCTGTAAAAGAATATACAAGATAAGGCCTATTTTAATAAGGCAACAATAATTCTTAGTGAAATTCTCAAATTATTTATTGCACCCTGTGAGTTTTTCAACCTACTGCAGAAGAGCTCGATGTTTTTGTTATGTATGTTCAAGCACAACTTCAGCAAGGTTCCAAGCTGTCAGCTTTTCAGACCATGAATAACACTTTATAACAGTTCACTTGAAAAAAAACTGCGATACCACATCAATGCGACCCAAATAATATCTCCTGAAACAAATATTTCTCAACGGGGGCCAAATCCAGGGATCCAGGTGGCAATTCAGAGCACGAAAATCTGTCTCCACGTCTAGTTAGATCTCAGAAACTCTAAGTAATTATAGGCCCAAGAACTGTTCACTTCCTTACGTCGATTTTATCTAGAATTGAATAAGCTTTCCTATTCGAATCCATGAGGAATTGTTGGTGTGCAAAAAATCTACTGTGTGATTTTTGAATGTCATTCATTATGCTTTTCAGTAACTGGCGTTATTTGGTCATGATGAATGAAGATAAAATTTCCAAGGTGAAATTGATATGAATTAATTGATTTTTTGTCAATATTCCTGAAGATAATGAAATTCCTATTATTATTTCAAATAATAATTATTGCAATCCTTTATATCAATAAGAAAAAATGGTACATATTCCATCAGAAAATAAGATTCTTGATTGACATATTGTGAAAGATTATACAAGTTCTCAAGAATTATCTCTATAGTTCAAGAGGGTGAGGGTCGGACAACGAGCCAGATCCAGGACAGACTCTTGGAGTACCAAAACGTACAGCACGAGTGTCAGTTAAAGACTGGATTAAGGCAAAACATAAGAGCTACTGGGAAAACATCCCAAGAAACAGACATGGGAAACAATACATTAAGGCACCAAGTCATAAACGAACTGTAGACCTGCTCAACTTGAACAGAGCACAGATAAAAACTGTTACGGGACTCATATGACTGGCCATGCTCCAGTAAAGGAGCATCTCGCCAGAATGGGACTGTACAATGGCGACCCAAGCTGCAGACTATGAGGCAAGGAACCAGAAACAGTAGCACATGTACTGTGCCGATGTGAGGCATTGGACCGCAGAAGACAGAAGATCTTTGGGCAACCAGTTGGCGAACCAGAAATATTCAACTCACATCCAGTGAAGGATTTGTACAGACTTGTTCAAGTTACAGAGATAATGGAGTGGGCACAATAAAGAACATTAGGTAAAATACAATGGGCCACCTTAGGCCTAAGTGTCGTCGGAGACATGGTCAGACGAGTCTAAAAACGGGGTGGAGTTTTTAGTGGGTAAACCCTGGCTAGAGTCAGGGGAGTCCCACACTATCATATGGGGGATAGGACCCATATGGTGTCCATAAAGGATTTAAACCACCTCGACAAGAAAAAAAAAGAGGGTGAGCTGACAAAATAAGAAGTGATTTATTTTCGATAATCGTTTTTTTTACCATATACAGGGCAGGGGTTTTGAGGTACAAACTGAAATGGGTGATAGTTCATTCCAATGGGGGAGACCACTGATTTTTTTGAAATGACATTATCGTGAACTCTATACTGAGAAGCTACCAGCGAATTAATTTTGAATTTTGTCATACATGCTAAGACGATGGAAAAAATAAATTAGAATATGTCCATTTCAAAACACACAATTCCTGCGCCATTTGAAATGTTGTCAATTCATTGGTGTGACTGGTGCGACGTCTTATTCCCAACACGCCTATTGTCCTTGAACTGACCAATCACGCTGCAACACTGCAGAATGACGATTTATCAGAGAGAGATAGCTTCAGTTCGGGACTAATACGTCACGACTCCATCATCATATTTGGCTGTTTGAAATATCGAATGGAATATGCTGATTTCAAAACGATATAGATCGATTCCCTTCAACTCTAACTCATAATATTGATTGTACATTAAACGTAAATCATGATTCGTCGATTGAAAGAGGTTTGCACGGATATATCTTCTCTCAGTGGTCTTCCCCATTGAAATAGTTCATATAAACATGATTCCGATCTCGATCTGTAGCAGAGCTACAGGGTCAGATTCTAATTAATCTTTCTTATTGATCGAAACATCTCGCTAACTTTTGAAGATATCAATTTTAAATTTGGTGTACTCAGAACTTACTAGAAAACCATCATTTTGAGCTTTCCGATGGTTTTTGAAATCTACAGGGTAATATCTTTTTGGAGGTAGAGGCTTCTTTACACCCTCCAAACTTGTTTGTGGTACGCCTCTGCATCTTCCAATTACCAAATAGGATGATTCGTCCAGTTTGGAGGCTATATCTTTGCCACTCAATTTTTTCCGAGAAATAAACCATTCTCGAGATAAATATGCATATCCGTTCTAAAACATGTTCATTTCATCTATTATTTTTCTATTGAATTTTATTCTTGGACAAAATTCTTTGACAATATTGACAATGACGAATAGTACAAAATGTATGGATTGTGGACTGATAAAGCCACATTTACCAGATGTATGGTGGACAGGGCGAATGCTATATTATTTTCAAATTCCTTCAATGATATTGAAAAAGATTTGAAATACAACTGGATGGAGCTTACACGAATTTTTCGCTTCGTTGTATTGGTCGATTGAAAGCAACCTGACCTTCTACCCTCTGTATCCCCGCTAGTGATCCAGATTTTTTAGTACTTTTCATTGCATTCTCAACAAATTTTGTCCAAGAATAGAATTGAAGGGAAACATACACAAAATTTGGCAAAATCAACATGATATAGAACGAATTTATCTTTCTAGAAAGACATTGAAGAGCAAAGAAAGCCTTTAAATTGAACGATCCATCCTATTTGGTAACTGGAACATGTCAAAGGCGTACTATGAAAAAGTTTGAGGAGATTTTTTTTTATCGCTTGGAGCGCACGAAAGGGAATCCCTATAATGTTCAAAGAACATCGTGCGTTCCCAGGGAGGATAGGGACAGGAGGTAGGTATTGGAATTTTTTTTGAACTTCTGGAGATTATATGTTGTTGGGAATACTTCCACAGGCAATGAATTCCAGAGACTAGCCGATCTATGAATGAAGGAGTCTTGACAAAGTGCTGTTCGACATCTTTCGAGGTTGACAACGAAAGGATGTGCTGACTGGGCTTGTCTAGTTCGTCTGATTGGTCTTGCTAGTGAAGGAATGATAGCAGAGATTTCTGAAGAACATTTTTCGTGGAAGTATCGATAGAAAAGTGAAAAGTCGCCGACCTTTCAACGGTGTTCCAATGATGTCAAAGAGTGAGTGAGTGTGGCGTCACCCACCAGGCGAATGACTCTTCTCTGGATTGAATCTAAGAGCATCAGCGTATGTTTCGGTGCTGAACCCCATATCTGGGAACAGTATTCTAGAACAGGCCGTATCTGCGCTTTGTAGATCATGAGAAGCTGTTGAGGTGTAAAGTAGCTTTTCGCACGGAACAAGAATCCGAGTTTTTGTGAAGCAGCTTTTGCGATGGATCTGAAATGATTATCCTATGAAAGAGTGTTGCTGATGGAAATACCGAGCACAGATATGATGGGCTTGGTGGGGATGGTGGTGCCAGACATTACAATATCGGACATACTGAGTTCCGCCTTTCTAGATAAAATACAGGCTTGAGTTTTGGTGGCGTTGAATTCAACTAAGTTGTTGGTTCCCCAGGATGTGATTTCAGCAAGGTCTTCATTGACAGCATTGATCTGCCTGCGCCGTGAGTTCTTAGTTTCCTGGGAAGATATGGGAATTCTGGAAGAGAACGCAGTAAGGAGGGTACTATCATCTGCAAAGCTGTGAATGGGGCAAGTTGTTACTCCCAACAGATCATTGATATGAAGAAGGAATAATGTTGGTGCCAAAATTCCAAAATTCCAGTTTGTACCTTTAAACCTGAATCACCCTGTATACCAACAATATCTGTTCGACGAAAAATTGAATTGCTGCTGGACCAATGTACCTTCTATTTTCCGGAACATGGTAATGAATAAATTTCCTATATGTGGACAATAAAAAACAGACCACTGCGGCAATTAAAAAACATTGAAGAATCAAAAAGATTTCGCAAATTCACTTATGAATTTACACATATATAAGTCGAATAAATTGTCGAACCAACGGGAATCTTATGTTTCTTTACCGGAAAAATTTAAATAGTAATGTCTCTTAATTCTAAATTTATAAAATTATTTGATTCGTCGAAGGTCTTATATATTTTCATGATTTTCGATAAAAATCTTCATCGATGAGTACGAAATAAATTCGAGCATGCACACTTGCTAAAATGGACACTTCTTATTTATTGTACAGGAAAATCAACTTTTGGTGACCAATATCATTTCTGCTCCTATATTATACAGGAGAATTATTCCCATAATGACTCACAGAACGTTTTTTTGGTGGAATGCACAAGTAATTTGTTCTTAAATGCAATCGTTTATCCTTCCAAATAAGGTATTTCCTCAGAAGTAAATGCCCTGCTTAATGGAACTTGATAATTGATCACCCTATATATGAGAACCAACAGTTTTTTTATCTTTTATTTTCGTCCCATCTGCCTGCATTCATATCAAATTCAGAGCGTCTCTTTTTGTGCTTTTTATTATCTCAGATAACTGGTTATAATAAGCCTTGTATATTATTATAGGTACGGTTTTAATTAATCCTTGCACTTAAACTTCTTGAACCGAGAGAAAATAAGGATATAAGTGTTCAAGTATCGAATGGATATGCAGATAATAACTTTGTCGTTCGCTATGTCGTTGGTAATGTTGGTATAAACTTTTCAAGGACACCAACAGATTATCTTTCTTGGATTTTGTGAGAGCAAACACAAAGACAATTTTCATTAAAATATTGCAATAGATTCTTGTGATTAACACAAAATAGTTCAATTTATGTCGTCAGCAACGATAGTATGAAAATTGACTATACAGTGTGATTTCAGAATACTTAAATAAGATAACTTCAAAATCTTCAGAGTTGAACAAAATATTCGACGAATTTGCTTTGTCGCAAATTTGATTTCATTCCAGTGATCCCTACTTCACAGGATGTATCTGAATTCAAGGGGTGTTATCTAGTGATATTCTAGCAAATAAGGTTCATATAAACATTTGACCAAACTTTATCCGTTTTTGAGATGCAGGATGTTGAAGTTGGAAGTATTAATTGTTTTTATTTATACCCCCCATGTATAATAAGCTTTCATGGAGCCAAAATTTAGTATGGTTGGAGAACGAGGAAGCTCCAAAATTTCAGAATGATTCTATGGGGTTATTGAGTAATCTCAATGGGAGTCTTGAAAACACGCCTACATTCAAAATTTGGAGTGAAATAAAATTTTTATTGTTTCCTCAAAAATTAAGCTAGATAGAAAAATTACACATATGATAAAAAAGTTGTTATTTCGAAAGTTCAATTTTCTATTAATGCCACCCTGTATAATATAATAACAATAATATATATTCAGTATATTATCTGCAATTTATTCTTTTTCATGTACCCAAGGAAAAAGAATGAATTCAACAGACTGTAAACAATAATTCGGCAAATGACCACCGTGTTGATGATTATAGGTATAGGTTTTTCAATTTGTCCAACTCATTTGTCTTCAAACGAAAAAAACAATATATTCCTACAAAAATCACATCGTCATCGGTAATAATCGATAAGATGGGACCAACTAATTGATTTTGGGTTCATGAATCTGAATGATTATGGTTCTTTAATTCAATTTAGATATAACTTAATTGGGTAATTTCGGCTAATGATGACTCAAAACAAAAGCAGGATCAGGAATTTCCTAAAATAACATTGCCATTAGGAGAAGTCTGATTATATTGGAACAGGTATACCTACTTCCTTTTTATATCTCTTGGAGCACACGAAAAGGATTTCTAATTATGTTCATATCTACCTACCTGGGATTTCATTACATGTATTTCCCTTCAAATTGAAACTTTTCTTCAGGAATCGTAGAGAAAGCATAGCCATGTTATAAATTGAGTATAAATTATAGTAAATCAGCATTTATGATAATTTCAAAAAAAATCAAGATATAACGAGTACAAATTTCCAATTGCATGTAATAATGAAGTCATCAAATATTCAAATTATATCAAGTTTCTTGGTCTGTACATAGATGAACATTTGTCATGGTCAAAACATATTGAAATACTTAGGAAAAAAATATCTCCAATAATAGGTATACTTTTTAGGGTACGGAACCAAGTTTCTATAGAATGTCTCAAATCTATATACTTCTCTTTGATCTATTCTAAACTTGAATATTTGATTTCTGTATGGGGTTCAACAAAACTATCAATTATAAAGCCTCTCAAAACTCTTCAAAATAAAATTATCAAATGTATATACAGACTAAATTATTCGGAACCTACTATGAACCTTTACAGAAGAAGAGAATTATTAGATATAGATTCCTTATATAAATTCAAATTAATGTCGTTCATTCATTCAGTTAAACATTGTCAAAAGCATTCAAATTTGGTTTTCCAAGTCAATAGTAATCACCACAACCATACAACCAGACAAGCAGATCATTTTTCTGTCAAGAAAATTAAATCAGATATTGGTAAAAAATCCATCTATCACAATGGAATGATACAATACAATTCACTACCAAATAACTTGAAGCTGATTAATAGGATTGAAAAATTTAAAAGAGAATTCAAGAAACATCTACTCCTGTAATATTGACATCTTATCTCATTTTTATAGTTTTCTTGTACAACTACTATAGTTTTCAATTGTGTACCTAACAGCTGAGTCAATTGAGGATCATATTCATTTGAACTTGAAAAAAAAAGATTCTTTTTGAGTGTGAGTCTTATTTTACTGTCTTCTTTATTTTATTTTGTCAAATATATTTATGTATTCACTATGTTCCCTGCTATAAACAAATGTTGTTTCTTGGGAATAATAAAGTTGATTGATTGATTGATCTAGTAGCTCCTAGTAGTGATTACCTAATCAGTTTATCCAGAAGTTTCTGCTCTTGAGTATAATAGCCATCATCATTAGTTCATATTCATTGATTGAAATACAAACACCCAATATCCTGTTACAATGAATGAATTGTTTTTTATGACTAAAAATAGATCCAATTCATTGTGATCATTCTAGAGAGGTTTTGGAGATGACACTTTCATTGGAAAGTTTTTGAATAATCTTGAACTGAAATTTTAAACTAATAAATGCTCATCTGTATAATTTATCAAATTAACATATTGTGAATTTGCAAACGCAAAATTCATTTCATGTTTTTATATACTCCATTGATGATTCACTTGGTGTACAGGGTGATCTAAGCAAGCGACCCTGTTTTATCTTCGACCTTACATATACGTTACAAAATTATTTTTTGTAATTTATCACAGCAATTTTGGAATCACCCTCTCTAGACAAGGAACTTGGGTCATAATTTCCAAATCCCAATTATTCCTGTTCTTTCTTCGTGTATACTCCTGTTCTTGTGGAATGAATCCTACCTGATGATAAGACTAGTTTTTTGACCAATTTCGATTTCTCTAGCATATCTTTGTGGTTATGATAGAACGATACAGAAGAAATAATATTGCTTCACAGAAAAATTAGCATGATCCTTGGTCATAGCACAAATATCTATTCGAAAATGAATTTGTAATTCAGTGCGATGTTATTTTTATTGTCATGTCATACATTTCGGTATATGTGCCTTGACTTTTTATTAGGATATTACTCTTGATTTTTTCCATGATGGTGTGATGGGGATTCGCGAAATTCATGGTTTTTTCGATGGTCATCGAGTGTTACAGTACACTGTGTGATCCCCAAAACCATTCAAATCAATGAAAATGATATGACAATTATACATATACAGTTAATATTTTTGTGGTATAGTCAAGTAGGATGAAGATAACCATTTTTTCAAAGAATCTGTTGGTCGTTGTGCAACCTCTAATTGATATTAATTTTTGCAAATTGATTCATAGTAATTTCTCAGAGTTTCTTGGAAAAAGACCATAAGTTTCCATAATAAAATATTCAAACTGAGAAGGTCAAAGTTATATGTTTAAGATTACCATTCGATTTTTATTATTTTCCCAGTGATTTGTGGAATTCTCTCCATCTAAATTATGGCCTGTCGATGATGTTGAAGATGATATTACCTATTCATTCTGAGTGTTGAAACTAACATTAAATACTGCTACTCAGGTATTTCCTAATCTATAAATTAAAAGAACAAGGTGAAGTTCTCTAGTATAATAATTGATAATGATAATGACAACATTGTTTTCATTGCTTGACAATGAACTTCAGAAATTATTATTCAGCAAGATCGTTCAGCTATTTATGTTGCACCTGAAATGACTCTATTCTTGCAAGAATCATCTGATGACAAAGTTAGTTATGACTGCAGGTTTACTCAATAAAGTTGCATAAACTATTACACCTCCAATAATTGCAGTCTGACCCTATTTGCCCATTGTTAAGGCAGTGGCGTAGCTTACTCTGGACGGACCCTGTGTAAAAATATGTAGGGGGTCCTTCTACTAGATTGTGGGGGAGCCTAAATTTTTTTTTATGTTCTGGTTCCCACGAAAAGATATATCCTGCAATGTTCAGAGAACATCGTGGGAACCAAGTTAAATAAGGTAGGAATTGGTGTTTATTTCTTGAATTTCTGGAGGTTAGATGCCTCGGGGAATACCTCCCTTGGCAATGTGTTCCAGAGCCTCGCTGTTCGTTGGATGAACGAGTCTGCAGGTCTCCAAAGTAACCACGAAGGGGTGCGAAGCCTCAACTCGACGGGTTAATCTCGCGGGGACTGCCAAGGGAGGAACAATTGTTGATATTACAGAAGAGCATCGTCCATGAAAATATCTATAAAATAGAGCCAGATCGCCAACTTTTCTACGGAGTTCCAGAGAAGTGAGTGAGTTTGTGAGCGAGGCATCACCCACGAGACGAATTGCCCTTTTTTGGACAGAATCCAACAGTTTCAGGGTATGTTTGGGTGCCGCACTCCAAATATGGGAACAGTATTCCAGGATAGGTCGGATCTGTGCCTTATAGATCATAAGCAGCTGACTGGAAGTGAAATAGCTCCTGGCCCGAAATAGAAGACCAAGTTTTTGTAATGCACTTTCAGCAATTGATCTCACGTGGTTTTCCCAAGACAGGTTATTGCTGATAGTAATACCAAGCATCGAGATGGATATCTTCAAAGGTATGGTTACTCCTGACAGGCTTATGTTGGGCACAGTGAGATCGGATTTTCTAGAGAAAAGGCATGCTTGTGTTTTGTTTGCATTGAAATCTACCAAGTTATTGGATCCCCATTCTAGAATTGTTGACAAGTCCATATTTATGTTGTCAACATTTCTCCCTCGTTCGTTTCTACTATCATCCGCGAAGCTGTGTACTGGACACAGGAAACAATTAGAATCTATACGTTTCTCGCTTTTTTGGTTGCATCAATTTCGGAGGACTCGAATGAATTCGAGGTATGCATATTTATTTAACAATTCATCCCACTTTGAGTATTCTTGCTTTTTCGTAGTTGGAATATACTGTCCCTATTTAATCGGCACAACACTGTATATATATTATATACAATCAATTGTTTATATATTTCATGCAAGCTCAATGCTATCAGACTAAAATACTATACTAGATAATGAACCCTTTTAGGAACTGTATAGAACTGCATTGACGACAACAAACAGGCGAAAAATTTCGATAATTGAATCAGATTCAGTGAATGGTTTCTCTTCTATTTTAAAACAATTGAAATCTATACTTTTCTCGCTTTTTTTGTTGCACAAATCTCGGTAGGCTCAAATAATGACTTCGAGCTATGCATATTTATCCAACATTTCATTCCACTCTAGGCATTTTCGCTTTTTCGTAGTTGGAATATACTGTCCCTATAGAATCGGCGCGACCCTGTATATATATTATGTACAATCAATTGTTTATATGATTCATGCAAGTTCAATGCCATCAGATTAAAATACTATACTGGATAATGAACCCCTTAAGGAACTGTGAAACTGGATTCAAAACAGCGAACAAGCAAAAAATTTCGATAATTGAATCAGTTTCAGTTTATGGTTCCTCTGCTATTTTCCACAAAACAAGTGATGTGATGTGATCGACCTCTTAGCAACGAAAATCTCAACTTCAGTGATCAAAAATCAGAAAACCATTGACAGTGTTGTCGCTCTTCTGTTTCGGACTGAACCACACCATCCTCTCCAAGCTTGACACTTACTTCTGTATTTCCTGGCTCCACTGCAAGAAGGTTCCACAGGATATTCCTGGAAGCATTCCCTGGCCTTCCTATGTTCTGGAACAGCTCGGTTCGTGTTCACTGCATCGTAGGTGGTCCCAACAAGCCTATTCCACAAGGCCAAGAATTCCTTCATTTCGGCGTTTTCTTCACTTTACGTACTTAATTAGGACAGCTTAGGTTCGAGCAGCGCAGATTTGCGATCTTGGATGGAAGATAACTGCCGAAATCGTAGCACACTAGATATTTAATGGGGTCTTTCACTTTTTGGCGAAGTTGGTCACCTGATGGGAACGGGTTTCGTTAGAATTTTGGAATTTTAGCGGTGGTCTAGTGAGCTCGGAAAATGTCTTTGCTGCTGAATATCATTATTGAGTGCAAATTTTTATGAGTGCTTGTATGTATACATGAATGAATGAAGAATGAAGAAAATTCAACTTTTTGATTTATTACTACTGAAGTTAGTAGTGAATTATTCACCAAGTATAGTTCTTCTGAAGTTTGAAGTTCAAACAGACAGAAATATAATGAGAAGCTATTTTTTTTATTGCAAATTCGAGATGGCGGATCCAATATGGGGAAAGAGTTTTGTGAACCGATTTTATTCAAAATTTGTATCTGGTGGTTTCCGGGGTCGGTGATTATGATTCTTTCGTCAAAATTTGGAAAAAAATTGGAACTTCAAGATGACGAATCCAATATGATTATGTTGCGAACGAATTCTGTAATTATGGTCCGATTATTTTCAAAATTAGTATCTGGGGGTTTTCGGTGTCGGAGATTATGATTCTTTAATCTAAATTTTGAAATTGAAGATGGCAGATCCAATATGGCTGACAAGTTTTGTAATTATGATTCGATTCCATTCAAAATTTGTATCTGGAGGTTCTCGGGGTCGGAGATTATGATTCTCTCATCAACATTTTGATATTCAAGATGGCGGATCCAATATGGCGAACGAGTTTTGCAACTATAATCCAATTCTATTCAAAATTGGTATCTGGGCGTTCTCGGGGCTGGAGATTATGATTCTTCCGTCAAAATCAGGATATTAAAGATGGCGGATCCAATATGGCGAACGAGTTTCGTAATTAGGTCCGATTCTATTCAAAATTTGTATCTGGGAGATTTCGGGGTAGGAGATTATAATGTTTTTTCTCAAAATTGGGAAATTGAAGATGGCGAATTTAATATGACGAACGGTCTTTGTAATAAATAGTAATTTGAAAAACTATCGCTTTTATAGATGGCCAAACTCGAGACCAAACTGGGAAAAAGTAGAAAATTTATAGTATAGTTTTAAAAACGAGATCTAAAAAGAAATAAAAAATCAATAGTAGTTTGAAAAACTAATGAAACACAATTTTATGGATAGCAAAACTGAAAAGAAGTAGAAAACAAAATAATAAAAGTGTGTTGATATAATATATATTCAACTAAAAAAATATTTTCTAGTAACAAATATATATAGCAAAACAACGTGTGCCGGTTCAGCTATTGTAATAAATAGTAGTTCGAAAACATAATGAAACACGCGTCTAAACTAAAAAGAAGCAAGTATAGAAAATAAAGAGTATTTGTTAAAATCAAGATATAGATTGCCAAAGTAAAAAGAAGTAGAAAATAAATAGAATAGTTTGAAAAACTATAAAGAAACACGCTTTCCTGGACAGCCAAACTAAAAAGAAGTAGAAGATAAAATGATAAAAGTATGTTGATGAATATTCAACTGAAAAAATATGTTCTATGGATAATGTTTATGGCAAAACAACGTTTGACGGGACAGCTAGTTAGTATAAATATGTGTTGAAAGCCTATCGGTTCAGCAGTTGTACTAGTGGCAACATCTCTTAATTTTCAGATATAGTTAAAAGAAAAATTAAGTGATTTTGCTTGTTAGTCATCAATTATTTTCTTGTGCCTTATTATGTGCAATACACAAATTCATAATTTCAAAGTATTCGTATGATTGTTCATAAATCAAATTCTATACCTATATGGATTCAGATTATGATGGTGAAATATCATATTTTGTTATTATCGCTTGACGTTGGGACATCCTTTATTTCACTACCCGTCAATAAGTCTATATAACCCAAGCAAATAAGTGTGAACAACTCATGATGTATTGCTCATATTTTTAACAGGAAAATATATGATGCTATCAACCGATTTACCGAATATTCATCAATATATATAATATATATACATATATATGTCCAAAAATCTCTGTCTAGTCACTCTATATTTCCCTTGAGAATATTTGCATCTTATATTTATAAATGTGGATATTAATTGAAAATCTCAAGAGTTCTCCGATCATTCAAATACTATTTGTAATATCATGCGACTGATCAAAAAAATGAAAAAATATCATTTACAAATGATGATATGAGTGTTATAATTGAGTAGGAATGTTTTATCAATGTGAAACGTTCCCATCCATGTAAAAAAATATGCACTTTACATTCTGATAATTATTTCCAATTGATACTTGATTTCCTTAAAAAAACCCTGGAACATTTTGGATTCTTGAAAACATCAATTTGCCAAATACCTATTTTTTCTATTATTGTTTCAATTTATTTTTTGACTATCTATATTAAGAAATATTCGAAAATCTGCATGATTTGTTCCAACTATATACATTAGGTACCTACATACCAATAAAATAGGTACATAGAGGCAATAAACATTTTTTTCTCCAGAGCTTATAAGCTTATCTCAAAAACTGTTGCCAATTATTCCAAAAGAGATACTTCAAACATTTATAAATAATGCATAAAAATAATTTAATGGGCACCCAGCTCATTAATGCTTTCATTTCGAAAAATACTTCAGAAAATCATAATTTCTCATTCAAAAATATTTTTTTTCGTGAAAATTCGTGAGCTGATGTTCATATATTTTTTGTCCAATTTTTTTTTGGTGCAAGTTATGATCATTTTTCTTGTTGATGTAGTTTTCGTAGTTTGTTCTTCACAAAACCCAGTCAGACTAATGGTTTTGAATGTGAAATATATTTCTACATTTTTTCAACGACTACGACTCTTTCGAAATACCTCATTTTGCATAGTGATTGGATGAGAATAAAAACTATTTCATTAGAACCCGTCAAATATTTTACCTTTTCACTTCAATGGTTGAATGTGAAATTTCTGTGAATGTGAAATAGTTATTCTTTCAGCTAGGTTAGTTTCCGAAATAGATTTGAATGATATCCCTTGAAGAAATGCATTTATTTCGAATTGGAATATTCCGAAGTGGATTATGTTCAAAACTATAATAACAATTCGAAAATTATTGGGATGCACTAACAAAAATAAAATTCTGTTCTTCGTTTCTACGATCAGAATTAGGTACCTATCGAATTTTTCGATATTAGAAGAGTAAGTATGGGAATATCAATAGCAAAGACATTTTCCTAATGAAGCAAACAAATAAAATGCCGTTTACTCACTTTTCAAAATTCCAAAAATCCAAAACAAAAACTGGAAAGAACACTACATACACGTTTGCACTAAAAAAAATAAATAATTCCTATGCACTCGGTTTTACGTAAACCTCTTATGAAACCTCTCGCCTTTCAATAACAATCGAACTGCATGCTTGACATAATGTATCTTTCTAATCATTCTTTCCGCAAAGTTTGCTGATATATAAGTCGGAAATTAAGTATACTTTCACTGGCCAATGAAACGACGAGCGCTTTATTTCACCCCCTCCCAAAGACAGAATCCAGCGTGGTTCGTTTGTTTATATTTATAGTTATACACCGGCTCCTTAGCAAGCCATGGTTGTAACTGAACAACCATTTATTTTCGTTAATCTACTCACTGAATCGAAGTAGGCGTTTGCTCCCTTATTAATAAAACAAAAATGCCAATTAACTCCTATGAGAAAAAAAATTACGTGAATTACGTCCCACGAGAGAAAAAAATATTAGTTTCAGCATGCTTCATTGGCGTCGATATATCTATGTGATCCGTCATTGATTCTTGATGACAGAAATGTCATATTTTTTCACGTTCAAATACCGTCAATTGTCCATGGCTTACTATACCTTTGTGACAAACATTGATTTGTATTGAGAGCTTTCAAGAAATATGTGTTCATAGATAAAATCATGTATATTATACGCATATGCAGAAACTAGATAAAATCCTTGAAAAAATAAATCACAAAATGATGTTTTTGGATGTATGATAAATTGATATTCATCATACAGAGCGTGGAAAAAAAGCCTTATCACGAATATGCGATTGAATGTCTATAAAAAACAAGTTTTCATCTTTCAAGTTTGAACCCTTTGATTGAGCGAAAGTATTGAAAAGGAATATTCTCAGATATAATTATGAACATAATATAAGGATCCTGAAATTTGCTGGAGCGAGAGATATACCAAAAATGCACCCTCTGAAGATGACCCCACTTGGTCATCAAGTGGGGTCATCTTCAGTGATATACACTGCTCGCCAACAGACATGGAACCAGTCCAATTTGCGGAAAATGATATAAGGAGTCAAAATAGGTCGAAAATCACTTCAGATTCGGAACCAGGATGCCCAATTCACTAACTATTCATATTTTTTCTGGATAATTTTTAGTTCTGAAAAATTTGATTTTGTCGCACTTTTTACGGAAGCACCCCCGTTTCTTACGTAATCGACTTTATCTTTGGACTTATCCTGCCATATGCTATATACAAGACTAGATTGAAAATCATACAGAATGAATTTTTAAGATATCTTGAATATAGAAATAGTGGGGAACATAACATTACAACTAGTACAGCCTTCCTGAGAAACAAATTTCATATGGTCACACTAGAGGCTCGTCGAGAGCAATCCGACATAATATTTTTATTCAAAATTATGAATGACTTGATCGACTCCCCTGAAATTTTATCAAATATATATCTCAATGTTCCAACTCGTTCTCTGAGGAATACTCGTCTCTTCTCTGAAACGTTTTGCAGAACAAACTTAGGAAAAAACTCTCCCCTACATAGAATGGTGACACTTTACAATGATAAGTTCGATGATATTGAGTTATTCAATCATTCACTACTTGTATTCAAATCGAAAATAAGAGAGAAATACTTAATTTCATAGCTAACATCAAATGTTTCTTGAAGTAGTGTTAGGTTAAGAAAAAATTGTAATCTGTATTTTTTTTCTGTACGCTCAACTGTATCCGTGGATAACACTTTGGGTTATGCCTGTTGTTATCCTATATGACTTCAATAAATAAATAAATAAATAAATATACAACTTTCAGAAACCTACCTCAATAATTACGTGAGATACGGATGTGCTTCCATGAGAAGTGAGACAAAATTTAATTTTTCCGAACTCAAAATTTCATAGGAAAACTATGAATAGTTAGTGAATTGCATGGACGTCCTAATTCCGAATCCAAAGTGATTTTGCCTTCTGATATCATTTTCCGGAAATTGAAGTGGCTCCATGACTATTGGCGAGCAGTGTATATCACTGAAGATGACCCCACTTGGTCATAGAGGGCATTTTTGGTATGTCTCTCACCCCAGCAAATTTCAGGATCCTTACCCTTCGATTACGTGAGATACAGGGGTGTTTTCATTAGAAGTGGGTCACACTGTATAACTAGTTCAAGAATATAACTTGTTCTTCTATAAGGGAAAGTTATATATATTTTGTTTCAAGTTATATTTTGCAACTAGGTATATGGTGACTGATTTCGGTGCCTGAGGATCAATTTTCATGACAAACACAATGCTTTGGGAATTTTTTAGGAAAACGAAGAATTTTTGAATAAGGTTTTAGCTACTTTTCGAAAATTCACATGTTGGTCATGTGAATGAGCTTATACCAGAGAAAACTTTTATTTCATAATTCGATAGAACTCACCCAAACTAGCTCACCACCGCAAACCGTGTCTTGCTGTGAGCTCCCTATATGTTTTATAAAAAAATATTGAAATCCCCGATTTTTCGGACCTCTGAAAACGAGGCGATGATGTGACGTCAAAACCCTAATACTGAAACAAGACTATTCCAGACAGAGATGAATGATACATGATTTCTCACAGAGTGAATTAGCGGGAGATGACAGTTGAAAGAATTGATATATCAGTTGCCTCAGTCTCCGTCGGGCGTTTGGTATTTTCTTTCAACTATGGCGAGATGAGGTTTCTACGTCATAAGAGGTCCGTTTTCAGAAGGTACTATTATTTATGTCCAAAAATAAAACATTCCAGTTAATTTTTCGATCGAATTATGACGTCAATCATTATTTATGTATAAAATGATCATTATAAACATGGTTTGAGTTAAAAGTTCTAAGGTGTACACGCCCATTGATGAACACTAAATATGAATGAATTCCAAATTAACCATACGTCTTGTTGATTTCAGAAAATAAAATGTGTTATTGAAGTACAACGTGAGTATATAGTGTCCAGTGATGGAAAAAGGAAGACAGGTAGTTGGACATGAATATCCTAGATGGGTTGCAAGAGAAGGTGAAATTTCGCACTTTTTCATCAAATATCTCGATCAATAGCAGTTTGTTCACATTTTCATTGTGAAATTCGTGTTTTTCAGATGAAAATACATACAAGTACAAAAAACATTTTCGATAAAAAACCCATCGCATGATGAGTGCAGTTTTACCAAAGTTAATTTCAGAAACTCCACCTCCAACTTGCAAGGGAAGTGAAGTATAATGAGATTTTCCTTCTTTTGAAAATCGAAAAATCGAGTTTACTCCAATACTGAAGTGAGAAAAGGAAAAAAAAAGAAAAAACCATCGGTGTTCTCAGTGCTATTGGAAAAACTGCTTCGAAATATGGTATTCAAATTGTTATTATGGATATCTGATTGAATCATCATGGAAAAAAGGAGTTTTGATTAGGTGAACAATTTTTCTATTGAATACATTGGATAAGTTATTTCAACCGTCTATGAAGTGGAATATAAAGAATATAAGATCTGTTCAAAGTGACCTCTATAAATTTGATGATGGCTTCAAAACATCGAATCTGATGCTTGCATGAGAACATCGTTCGCCATAGCGTATTCAGTTTTTGTCAGTTCGAAGTTCAGAAGATATAGCCAACATATAATTAAAAACTATTTGAAATATAAGTCTATAAATCATGTATCCAAATTTTCATGATCAAGTGCTCATGAATAATTATGATAATTGGCATAATCTCATATTCATACTATGGTTTACACATTCGGTAGATGGTAAATTCCACCTGAGTCATTTAAGATGACGTTATGAATATTGCTCATCAGGCAGGAATGGGTTTGGCAAAACACTATATGTTTTTAGTTATAAAATATAGCACAATGTTAAAAAATTTGATTTTATTTCTTGCTTTGATTGTTTTAGAAGAAATTAACATTAGATATTCATTTATAGTATTCTCCACACCATCTTGGTATTTCTATTTCCTGAGATTGTCCCCCTAGAACTATAGAAAACCCAATTAGGTTCAGCGATTTGTCAATTTCTGTTAATGTGAGGAACATTTTCAACATGTCTCAATATGTTCATCCCCCTAAACCCAAGCTACTCTAACTTTGAAATTTCAAATGGAATCACCCTATACTGATCAACACATCATTCCAGAGCCCTTTCCATTGCCAGAATATTGGTGCACCTTTTTCGAGAATCGGTTGGTATTTGACAGAGTTAGTGGGATTGGATTGGTTGAAAAAATCCTTGTGACCACCAAGATCACCTGATCTTATAACTCTAGACTTTCTCTTGTGTATAGTCATTCAAATTTGGGGGGTACGAATTATAACATAGGACTGTTTGTGACTGGACGGGATATTTTAGCAGTACATTGAATGAAACTTGTTTTTATATTTTAGACAGTTCTCATTCTGGCGATCTGATTGACACAGCATAAAAATAAATTATGTGGGTATTGTATAGCGGATAAATAACTTTTGAGCATTTCAGTTAGAGATGATAATTTTGGAAGACTCTGTATTTTGTTGTTTTCGGGAAAAATGTCTATATGACTGCCAGGAACAGAATCGATTCAATAATGAATCTATTTTTCGTTACATATACTAAAGTACTATTTTACCACATTGTTACATCGAACTAGACAAGCCCAGTCAGCACATCCTTTCGTTGTCAACCTCGAAAGATGTCGAACAGCACTTTATAAAGACTCCTTCATCCATAGAACAGCTAGGCTCTGGAATTCATTGCCTGTGGAAGTATTCCCAACAACATATAATCTCCAAAAGTTCAAAAAAAAATCCAATACCTACTCCATGTCCCTATCCACGAACGATGTTCTTTTAACATTGTAGGGATTCCCTTTCGTGCGCTCCAAGAGATAAAAAAAAATTGATCACTTGATTCTTTGGATTTTCTCATACAACCAACTAATTTTCAATAATGGAATCAGCCAATTTGAAAATGTTCTTCAACTCAACTCCCATCCGAAGAACTTCATTGTTAGAACGATTCACTAAATTGGAAACAACAAAAACAACCATTTATAAGGAATATAATACCGTACATTCTCGGCATATCTGAAAAAATGAAACGGGTTGGTGATAAGTTTCAATTGAAAACTGTGTTCAAAACTGAAAATACAATGAGCTCGATTCTAACTCAAACATAGCAAAAAAATGAAGAACAATGATCGAAAAATTGCAAATTGTATTTGCGGAAAGTATTATACAGGTGAAACAAACAGACCACTCTCAGTAAAGACGAAATAACAGAAGTATTATATCAAGTAAAGACATATCAATAAATCAAAGCTGACTGAACAATCCTTACTGAAAATGGACAACATATGGCAGAGTGGAATAATATTTAAGTCATAGGAAAGGAAGAAAAAAAACAAGGAATCTGCTTTTTTTTGTCGCTTGGAGCGCACGAAAGGGAATCCCTATAATGTTCAAAGAACATCGTGCGTTCCCAGGGAGGATAGGGATAGGAGGAAGGTATTTGAATTTTTTTTGAACTTCTGGAGATTATATGTTGTTGGGAATACTTCCTCAGGCAATGAATTCCAGAGCCTAGCCGTTCTATGGATGAAGGAGTTTTGGTAAAGTGCTGTTCGACATCATCCGAGGTTGACAACGAAAGGATGTGCTGACTGAGCTTGTCTAGTTCGTCTAACTGGTATTGCATTCTTCTCAACGGAGACAATAGCATTACTTCCTGTTCAGTTGATATAGACAGAACATGGTATTCACCACTAAAAACTGAGCATGAAAATGGTAGATTCAAAATCAAGTAATGAAAACATCCTGTAATTGTATACTAACATCAACATCACTCATTCAAATGCCGATATCAGTATGTCACTAAGCAGGAGTGTCAAACTATAAAATCACAACTTTCAATGAAAAATATTTTTGGATTTTCATGTTGAGAACGGGAGCAGATTTGTTCTCGAAACGTCTGAAGATAAGTGGAAATTCGATATTCTTTCAATATTTGTTTACAGTGACATTTTGGGGCAAATCATCTGATTCCTACTATACACATATTGATATTATACTCATATTTTCATTTTATAGAAAAGAGGAGAGAAAATCCCAGATAATCAAGTGAAATGAATATACTACCTCCTCGAGTAACCTACAGACAGTATTTATGTAACATCTCAGAACATTCGATTGTGAGAATTTCAAAAATATGATTACTTTCGTTAGGTTAATCAGTTATCGAAATTCGCTACTTGGGTGGGTGATGACCAGTACCTTCGCCAAAATTTCGAATCGAATCATTTTTTCAGCAGATTTTCACTGCAGGACAGACATTTATTTCGTGCAGATTTGAGTGTTCTTTAATTATTCTAAAATATCTTAAAAATTCCACTAGCAAGAACTCATTGGCCAAACGACCGACTCATTTGAATTTTTTACAGGGTGATTCATTTTTTTTAAACGAAATGGGTGATAGGTATTTGAGAAGTATTGAGGGTATAATGGTTTATTTACTCACTACTACTCTGTTATGTCGAAAATAATGAAAATGAAGTATTTTGGGATTGGCATGGATAGTTATTCCAGAGTGGGGACTATTGTGTATTTTTGATAGCCTAAAAATCGATTTCGACACCTTAATAGATATCTACTGAAACATTTTTGTATATTATATTGAATTCAATTCCACGCATCTTTTTTTAATATTTTTCTTCGACCAGTCATTATTTTTCGAATCGATTTTGAGATTGTTGGACATTTAAACAGATCACTTTATACAGTGTGTCCACCTTAAGGACTTACCACCCCTTACCTTTTTTCGTTGAATAGGTATTTGAAATGCCCATCCAACGAGAGAGTGATCTAATTCTTGGACTGTTATCATGGCCAACTGCGACAAATTTCAATGACCCATATTCCAGAAAGTACTATTAGGGATTTTTTTCCACGAAACTTGATGATGGATTCTGAATCAGTACCACTTGAAATATACCTGTACCGATTTTCATCATCATAAAACACAGGGTGTCTGAAACAACGAATCATCATTTTCTTCAAATAGGTGATCAGCAAATGTAGTTCTGTGGTTTTTCTAGAAAGAAATAATCACAAATTATCATTGAGGATTATTTCAAATATACCTGTACCAATTTTCGTCATTTGAATATACAATGTGTCTGAGAAAAAAATTAAAAAGGATAGGTATATAAGCAATATTTTTCATCCTGATAATTCTTCACTCAAAATAAAAAGATGAATCAGGACCACTTGGAACATACCTGTACCGATTTTCATCATCATTAAACATAGGGTGTTCGAAAAATCAAATTAACATTTTTTTTGAGTTGATGAACAAATATTGTCTACTTTTTCTTTTTAATTGTTTTCTCATACACATCGTATTTTTGAATGATGAAAATCGGTACAGATATGTTCAAAGTGCTCCTCAATAATAATGTGTCATCAATTCTTACCACAATACTACATTTTCTGATCATTGATCACCTATTAAAAAAAACATAATTCGTTTTTTCGGACACCCTGTGTTTAATGATGATAAAAATCAGTGAAGGTATTTTTCAAGTGATCGTGATTCAGAATCCATCATTGTTTTTTGTGAAAAAAATATCCCCAATAGTACTTTCTCAAGTATGGGTCAATAAAGTTGGTCGCAGTTGGCCACGATTACAGTTCATGAATAAAATCACTCTCTTGTTGGATGAACATTTCAAATACCTATCCAACAAAAAAAAGTTTTTTTGAAATCGGTCAGATAATAACAATTCTACAGGGGTGGTAAGTCCTTAAGGTGGACACACTGTAGATAGATTTCCATGATATATTGAGGGGAATTAGCCATTTTCCGTGTCGATTAAATTCAAGAAGTAAAAATGTTTTTATTCGTAAGGTAAAAAAACTGCGACTGTCGGCTCCCGCTGTTTATTTTTTCCTTTTTGATTTATGCCACTTCACATCTACTCATTAGTAGGAAGATCGCGAGATACTTTCGTTGAAATCTGTGAATGGTTTGTCTCTGACGTCATGTAGGTAGTTTTCGTTGTCTTCAATTTTTCATCTGAACCATCTGATAACCCGTTATTGTTTATCAAATACAAGTATATAAACAGAAATGATGAACACGGCGAAAATTCTTGCACCTTCTCAAGAAATAAGGTATACCTATTGAAGTTTGCGATAATTTTTTTTTCAAAACTCTTTTTATCTGATTTTTTTTCAATAGTTATCAATGAATCTAGTACGAATCGACTACTTAGTTTGATTCTATTGAATTCAAGATTCAACTTTGTATATTGAAGCTATTCTGCATATTACTTAAGTATACGTGGTCTGAATAACAGCATAAAAAGTCAAGGGGCCATTCCTTGTAATATTTTAGGTGATAAAGTTCATATGAACATGTGTCTTAACTTGCTTCGTTTTCGAGATACAGGGTATTGATATTTCCATGAAACATTATTTTTTAAATCATTACTCAATTGTCTCAATGAACTGGTGCGAAAATAGACGAAATAATAATCAACAACTGTTCATAATTCCAAAATTATCAACTTCCGTGATGTAAAATAATCCATCAAACTTGTGCAAAATTTAACGTAGGGTGTCCTAATTAAAAAAATCAAAGTCGCTGTGGTTCTTTGAGATACTGTATGAATAAAACTCAAAGCATTGAATAGATCGTTCATTCATGTAACTTTTTTTTTCAATACTCAAAATGAAGTAGTTATGAGAAGGAGGGGCCACGGATTTTTTTGTCCTAACTGTATGTTTCGTCAATTTCTTAGACATCTGCTTCAACTATTCAATTGTTTCGTGGATATTTTGGTTCATACTTTTCGACAAATCAGGATATCAGGATTACAAGAAATATAATTATTCTTATGAAAACAACAAGCCAACATAACATCAATAAATCAAAGGAAGGAAGGAAGTCATCTCCACAAGCTCAATTGTTTTTACACAATCAGAAGAGAGATGTTTCGGTCTTATAAAAGATCATCTCCAGCCTAATTGAAAGTTCTACAATACAAGCAGATTGATGTGAACGGATTAGATTATTTGTTCTTGACTTGGAGTTGAAGAAGTATGAGCTAGTAAAACTGTTGCCAATGCTCAAGACGTTGACATTAGTCTTGTTTACGTCATTGTTTGACATTATTCTCAGTGTTTTCTAACCCCATCAGTTTAGATTCGAACACGTATAGGCTGTTTGGCTTATCAATTCTATTGATATTTTCATTTTTAGTAACGCTTTCATAAAGGCACGGGGAACCCCTTTTGTAAAAACCCGTTAATAGTATCTTGTTGTCAGAATTATCAATATACCATTTTGGTATATGACATTTCCATTAATGAATTGTATACGCTCTCAGGGAACAATGATCTTTATTTATTGAGAACCCGTCTTTAAGAATTTGTGAAACTCGAGTTTTCGACTATGGGCATACTTTTTCAACTCCAAGTAAGTCGAGAACAAGTAATGACATCAATCTTTTTGTATTGTAGAACTTTTGATTAGGCTGATGATGGTCTTTTATAAGACCGAAACATATCACTTCTGATTGTATAACAACACCAATAAAATTTGTGGAGATTACTTTGAGCTTTCCTTCCCCAATGACTTCTGCAGAATGGCGAAGGCGCCAAAGCTATTTCTTTGAATTTTCTTTTGAAGGAAAATCTGAGATTGTAGAAACAATGAAAAAATATGTACTTATATCTTTTGGGCATAACGTTACAACAGCTCCTCTGATTCATCTGATTTTTTTCATGGAATTTTCCCCAACTAAACCCTAATCGAATTACATTTCCAGAATCGGGAAAATCCAGGACCGTTTTTGAACACACTTTCACAGAATTTTTCAAAAAACCATAAATTAAAAGCAAAAAAACGAAAGTTTGATAACAAATTTATTCGTTCGAAAATAATTACGCAACGCCAAAATTTCACAAATGAAAGTAAGGCGCACATTTTCAATGCTTTAGCCCATGTTTCATTTTTTGTGGATTGTAATAATCACCCTGTAGATCTTATTCAAATCAGTGGATGGGGTATCTGTTTAGATGTTAATGGTCATAGATTCAAATAATTCAAGATAGTCAAACAGAAACTGAAGGTTTATTCCAGTTTATTCACAATTATTTTTCAAAAGCTATACTTACAAAGGCGGATAATAATTCTAGTACGGAAAATAAGTTACCAAATTAACTGAATTAAACAAATCGAATAGATAAAACTGTGAATTGAAATCATAAAATTATTTTTAGCGATGGCCATCAGAATTTTCAAAGATACCCCTTCCAATGATTCAAAAAAGATCTACAGGGTGATTATAATCCTCCACAAAAACATGATTGCGCAAGATTCGCTGTTGCATTCCAATCAACAGTGCTGCTCTTAAAGTAGCGTATGGAGTCAGTAACAAAGCCTACACATAACACACATGGGCTGAAGGACCTCTCGGAAGGTGGAAGGCCAATTAGTATAACGAAAGAGATATACTAGTACTGTTAGGAAAGTAGTAGAAGATACAGTTTTCTATGTTTGACTATGAGGTCATCGTTCAATCTAGGTAAATATTCAATGGAAACAACACCGGCTCGAATGAATTAATGATATATTCAAATGTATTATGGTGCTCAAAAAATAATAAAAGATTAAACTATATAGATGATCATTATCAATACCTGTCAGATCGACCGATATCCTGGTTCATAGTTCAAATTCCAAACTGACATACCTCTTCCCAATTCTGCATTGATTGAATACCCGATTTAACATTATATGTAATAAACATTCTGGTCTGCATACAAATTTCGTTTGTCTACTGTTAATTCGGTGAACAATATAGAACTGTTCAGATGTAAACAAAGAAGAATGCTAATTTTGGATATTATTAGGTCATTTTCATTCATATTAGATCATCACCTACCAGAATAAAACTATTTTTGAGAATGGGACATACATTTATTCACTGTGAGTATAAATATTGGGTGTATCTTTATTGTACAGGGTCCGTCAAATCTGCGGCGTAGAATATTTTTTTATGTGTTATTATTCCACTTTCACATAATTATGTCTGATGTAAAATTTTTTTTCTGCTTCTAATAACTAGTGAGAATGAGATATATTATTATAACCGAACCGGAAAAACCCCTGTATTCATCATTATCAAAATAACCAAGCTGTGCCGTAATACAGAATTCGTGACGATATTTTTTGATGTTGTTGTTGTTGTTTGTTTCGACCATATTGGGCATAAGGATTATTTGATATTTCACAAAGGGAAATCTCCTGCGGCCAAATTTATGTTTATTGTAACATCACTGTGAAGAACATTGAACGTGATTAATTTTGAAGCCAAAACACCAGTCATATTCTTGAATACATATAATCATAGAATTGGTCTCGGTCGATGGTACCTTAGACCTTTACGGAGAACGAGACATAAGATCATTAAAAAAATTTGGTTACTCAAGTAGTTGCTTATGGTTTATCGATCTAAAATATTTTCAGCAATTCAGCGTTGCCGCTTATACCAGAGAGTAGTGGCAACTTTGACATTTCTAATGAAACACCCTGTATTTCATTACATTCGTAGATTCTACCTGAAGATCTGATTCCATCAATGCATCAGATTTGATAATCAGAGGAAATGATTACAGAGATATAGGGCGTTCGAAATCGAAAATTATCAACTTTAGTGTCAAAACGGCTTTCATGTCCCTATCTCAGATTCTGATTTACAAGTATCTTGCAGACATTTTTTTACGATCGATAGACCAAAAGCAACTACTTGAGTGACCATCAAATTTTCGGAATGATCCTATGATAGACCATGACCTACCCTGTATATAAAAACTAATCTTCATCATTTGCATTTTATGTTTGATTGTTTGATGGAAATATGTCAATTGTTATTTCCATGAAATGTTCTCCCATATTTGAAAGATTTCCAATCGTTTTTCCTCAATTGAGAGTCTTTTTTCACAAGGTTAGGATAGAGGAAAGTTAAATACACTCCTCACTGAACTGGCACTTTAATAGTCGAAATAATAATTTACAATTGTACAGAATTCCAAAACAATACATTTTTGTGGTATAAAACAATTCATCGAACTTGTTCAAAATTAAACGTAGCATCTGAAAATGCAATGATATCAGCGTCCCCCATTTGAAGAAAATATACTTCTATGTCGCTGCGTCTTTTCGACACACTCTGAATAGATGAAACTCAAATCATTGAGTAGATCCAATGAAACCCTACCACTTATGCATTTTACATTTTTCTTGTAAATAAGTCGAATAATGAAGACGAGGGGGGTCACAAACTTTTGGTCCTGACTGTATATTCAATATAACAGAGTAATCGACTCTCAATAAGGTGCAAAGAAAACAAAAACTTGAAAAGGTCTGCATATCCAGAAATTGGTTTGACTTAGGAATGGGGCAGGCTGATGAAGATCATCTTGAAATATCATCAGAAATCTGCAACAGCAATATAAAAATCAGCTTTCCGTTTCAAAATAACAATGGGCTTATATCACAAAAAAAATGATTTCATTATTCGATAGAACTCACCCAAACTAGCTCACCACCGCAAACCGTTTCTTGCTGTGAGCTCCCTACGTTTTATAAAAAATTATTGAAATCCCCGATTTTTCGGACCTCTGAAAACGAGGCGATGATGTGACGTCAAAACCCTAATATTGAAACAAGACTATTCCAGACAGAGTTGAATGATACATGATTTCTGACAGAGTGAATTAGCGCGAGATCACAGTTGAAAGAATGAATATATCAGTTGCCTCAGTCTCCGTAAGGCGTTTGGTATTTTCTTTCAACTATGACGAGATGAGGTTTCTACGTCATAAGAGGGTCCGTTTTCAGAAGGTACTAATATTTATGTCCAAAAATAAGACATTCCAGTTAATTTTTCGATCGAATTATGTCGTCAATCATTATTTTTGTATAAAAGGATCATTATAAACATGGCTTGAGTTAAAAGTTCTACTAAGGTGTACACGCCCTACTTTTAATGTGCAGTTCAGACTGAACATTCTTTATGTTGAATGAATTGTAAAGAAACACAGGAAATGATATCAGTAACCATCATGATTTATCAAGAAGGAGAAACACATCATCATGAAACCATTATGAACCGGTCTTATTACCCAATAAGTGGCAATGTCAAGTTCGGCATAACTATTCATATTCGGATACATTTCCTTAGAGTCATGATAGCCATAATTGACCATGATATAAAGAAATCAGGGGCCACCGTGTCATGTTTCTTTATCTCTTGAAGCGCACGATAGGGATTTCCTATTATTATTCCCGATTAATTGGAATTTTTTCTCGTTTCTATAAAACAGAAATATGGATATTATTTCAATATACGTATAGTAAGGACAAATCAGATGATTTGCCCCAAAATGTCAATGCGTTCAAAGAATTTTCTATCAGAGAGCCTGAAAGAAAAATTCACTAGCTTGTCAGTGACAATTTGTTGGCATTGAAAAAGTTTTGGAAAAGAGAGATGAAGGTATATAAAAAAAAAATAAAATTTTCACTTATCTTTGGACGTTCCGGAAACAAATCTGCTCCCGTTTTCAACATAAAAAATGATAATTTGTAGGGCGAATTCGTATTCGTCCTGATACTTTTCTCAGATCTCAATGGCAATTGGTGGTTTGCAATCAAATGAGAAATGAGTTACAGGATGTTTTCATTAATTAATCTTGAATTGACTATTTTTATTCTCAGATTTCAGTAGTGAATACCATGTTCTATCTATATCAACTGAACATGAAGCAATGCTATTGTCTCCGTTCA
Organism: Phaedon cochleariae; assembly: GCA_918026855.4. NCBI lineage: Eukaryota > Metazoa > Arthropoda > Insecta > Coleoptera > Chrysomelidae > Phaedon > Phaedon cochleariae. The sequence goes on along the minus strand of OU896717.1, from coordinate 39,481,909 downwards.
GAAGAATGCAAGCAGATTCCTTGATTTCTTTCTATCTATCATATTTTAGTCACTAACCGAGTTTTTTAATAGTGACTGAAATTAAGTCGGCATAAAACCTTCCAATATTCTGATCCAGAATTGTTTCAGGAATTCAAAAATGTCTCAATATACAGGGTGTTTTATTTCAAAATTCAAACCCGGAGCCATTTCCGGTGAAACCGAAAGTCACCGGAGAGTGAAAAGTATGTGAAAAATTGTCTCTTCACGAAAGCAAATTTTGGAACACCGAATATTCTAGCAGTTATGGTTTGTCTATTAGGTTCGTTGACACCCGGTATACATTTAACCAAAATTGATCACCAACTTCATTTTTCTGGAAGAAAGATGACCACCCTGTATAATCACCATAAGGGTTCTCTCATTATGCGTTAATTGACTGTGAATTACCCTATTGACTAATGGTCCCTGAATGGATCACACAACTATATTATAAGTAATTTATGACACTTCGATTGGCCTTAGAAAAATAGAGCAATTATTCTATCAGCGCTTCCATATTATGTTAGTGAAATATCACGGGAGACATGATGGAAAATCCCTATGAACATTGGTATAGAGGAGAACCAGTTTCACAGTGATATTAGAAACTCATTATCTAATAATTGATTACAGGTAATTAACACTCTGGGAGTCTAAAGACGAAAAATATGATAAAGCAAATATAACTGCTCAGTCATCGCATCAGTATATAGATAGGGTATTAAATCACACTACACTGTTCTACCACTAAAACAAAACGAAATAGAGATGGCCAAAACAGCGACAGGACAAAAGAGCGAGAGAAAAAACAGCAACATGACGAAATAGCGACAGACAATCCAGTTCCCACAAGTTTGGAGACAATAATATTCACTGAAAAGGAATATTCTCAGATAAAATTATGAACATAAAAAGAATGGATATATTTATGAAGAATTGAAGAATTCGCATTCTCTAAGTAATGAAAATATCAATTCTTTCACGGTCTATTCAACAGAAAACAACTACTTTCCTGGCTATATGCCACGACGAACAATGAATTATATCTATTGAACACACACGATAAGAACTCAAAAAACAAAATCTTCTGAAGAAGAGAATTTGCATTCTCCTTCATATAACGATATGCATATAATATCATTCTGAATATTCAACAGAAAACAACTACTTTCCTGGCTATTTGCCACGTCGAACATTGAATTATATCTATCGAATATCCAAAAAGAGAGCATGAAAAATCAAAATCCTCTAAAATTGAGAACTGACATTATCTCTCAAATTGAATCCAATAATATGATGTATTATGATATGAAAATATAACTTACCAATACGTTCAGTATTGAAATGAAAATTGAAATGTATAGGAGAAGTATGAACTCTGATCTTGATGAGCTTGGATCTTCAAAAAAAAATCAGAATTTCTTTTCACGTCCTGTATGATGAATGTCAATTTATCATACATCCAAAAAAAAACATATATTTATCATTAATCATACCATCAGACAGCCATTTAATTGTAGATGTCAAATGAAGGTCAATTGCTAACAGATTGATTTTTACTGACGATTTACACATTATTTAAAATTATATTCTTCCATCTCCAATTTTTGTTCCACTTTAAGGTTGAAACTAATCGTGTGATATACATTTTCAGAAAACTAACGTTTTTCATTTACCTACCCACTGGCATATTTGACATGTCCTCAATTTTTGAATGGCAGAATGACCGTCAGCTGGTGGCTGGTGTGATTGTTCACTAAATAGTAATAATTAGCATAAAAGAATAATAGTGATGAATTGTCTTTATTCAGCCTGGCGGAGTTTAGCAAAGCTACTCTTCCAATCGCAAGCAAATCATATTGGGGATACTCCCGTCCAACTGGAAAATTGCAAGAGTACAACCAGCTCCTGAAAAGGGCAAAAATACCCTACCTAGCAACTACAGACCGATCGCACTGCTATCTATATTGCAAAGATCATGGGGGAAGCTTTCAACATCGAGCTCATGAAATACCTGGAACATTCAGGTATTATCAACGATAGGCAATATGGCTTCTGTCATCAGAGATCAACTGGTGACCTGCTCGCTTACGTCTCACATATATGGCAGCAATCTATTGAAAAATATGGTGAAACCTTAGCCGTGGCACTTGACATCTCCAATGCATTCGATCGAGTCTGGCACCACGGACTCCTCGCCAAGCTTCCATCTTATGGTTTGCCATCCCAGCTATAGCTGGGATGGCTAGCTAGTTTTCTCTCAAACAGGTCTCTCCATGTAGTGGTCGACGGAGTTTCATCTGACTCTTTTATCATAAATGCTGGTGTTCCGCAAGGATCAATGCTAGCACCAACACTATTTCTACTCCATATCAACGATTTGTTGGAAGCAAATTCATGTCCAGTACACAGCTTCGCGGATGATAGTACCCTCCATACCGCCTTCTTTTCCAGGGCTCCAATACCAGCCAGGCAAATCAATAACGAACGAGGAAGAAATATTGACAACATAAATATGGACTTGGCAACAATTCTCGAATGGGGATCCAATATTTTGGTAGATTTCAATGCAAACAAACGCCTAGTGGGTGACGCCACACTCACTCACTCTTTAACATCATTGGAACACCGTAGCAAGGTCGGCGACCTTACACTTTTCTATCGATACTTCCATGGGAAATGTTCTTCGGAAATCTCTGCTATCATTCCTTCACTAGCAATACCAATCAGACGAACTAGACAAGCCCAGTCAGCACATCCTTTCGTTGTCAACCTCGAAAGATGTCGAACAGCTCTTTATCAAGACTCCTTCATTCATAGAACGGGTAGGCTCTGGAATTCATTGCCTGTGGAAGTATTCCCAACAACATATAATCTCCAAAAATTCAAAAAAAATTCCAATACCTACCTCCTGTCCCTATCCTTCCTAGGAACGCACGATGTTCTTTGAACATTATAGGGATTCCCTTTCGTGCGCTCCAATCGATAAAAAAAAAAAAAAACACAAGCATTCCCGATCTCATTGTGCCCAACATAAGATTGCCAGGAGTAACCATACCTTTGAAGACATCCATTTCGATGCTTGGTAATACTATCAGCAATAACCTTTCTTGGGAAAATCATGTGAGATCAATTGCTAAAAGTGTATAAAAAAACATTTTTGTTTTGTTTCGGACCAGGAGCGATTCCACTTCCAGTCAGCTGCTTATGATCTATAAGGTACAGATTCGAACTGTCCTGGAATACTGTTCCCATATTTGGAGTAGAGCACCCAAACATACCCTGAAACTGTTGGATTCTGTCCAAAAAAGGGCAATTCGTCTCTACACCGTAAAAAAATTGGCGATTTGGCTCTATTTTAAAGATATATTCGGATCAAAAGTGACTTTGTGTGACTCGCAAATTTTGCTTTCGCTCGGTTTTGCTAAACGCTCCGCTTCGCAAATGCAAAATTCGCTTGTCAAACAAAGTGTCACTTTTGATCCTAATAAAACAATCTACAATTCTTGGGAAATGAAATTTACTGTGACATGATAACACAGCCGTAGTAAAAAATGTATTCATTCATTGCCTTTCGTTTTTTCGTCTTCAAATTACCCACTGCAGTCATCGCCCCATTTTCGGAACACGCATTACATACTATACTTTACCTACTGCCATATAATACATCAAAAAAGTTTGGACAAACAGTCTGAATGATATTTCTTGACAGTTATATCATCCGCTGTTGACGGCGATTACGCGATCATGACTGGCGGAATAAACGAATACTGTGCGATGTGCTTACTGTGCGTAAAAAGCTACTTACTGAGGCTGTATCTCGTGTGTTCTTGTATACTTTCTATAGTGGCCGTAGGTAAATTTTATTTATGTTTCTTTGACATTGATATACTCCAAGTTAATTAGCAAAATCTGTAATTATTCGACATACACTTTAAACCATAAATTACTTCAACCTAATTAATTTTATCTAGATAAAGCCTTGCCATTGATGCATGTAAGTATAATATGTGTTCGAGAAGATTGATGGCACCTTGAAAATATATAATATAACAAATTAGTTCAATTAGATAATCTAATAAAAATTATAATAAAGGCAAATGTTTAACAGTAATATGAAATGGTTGACATTGTTGTATCAAAATAGACACCGCACGCAGTGTCTATATCAATGCACACCGTTTTGGGGTTAATTCTTATGTGTTCAGATGGTGTTATTCAATCTGTTTAGATGTGTGGCAAATTGATATTCATCATACAGGGCGTATAAAGAGATTCTGAATTGAGAAAACCCAATCACGAACCTGTGATTAGAGGTCTGTAAATGTAACAAATTTCCATCGTTCAAGAGTTTGAGCCCCTTGATCGGGTATGAAAGTATTGAAAAGGAATATTCTCAGATATACTATGAACTTGAATAAAAACTTATACATAAAAAGAAATACATTGAGAATTTGCATTCTTCATCCGATATAAATATTAATTCTTTCTCGGTATATTCAACAGAAAACAACTACTTTCCTGGCAATAAGCTCACACCACGTTGATTTCTTACTGTGTACCAGGAGTTATATTTGAAATAAATATTCTTATGAACACATCTTTTTAACGATTCATAAGGTAGATTGTAGGTCGAACACTGCGACCTAGAAGATCTATTGTGATTACCCTTATCTAGTTTTGGTCCTCTAACCCTAGACTTCAGATGAAGCCTACAATTTTCCTGACGGTTGAATTTTCCACCTCAGCAGGGGTGAGATAGACCTGTGCTAGGTGGTTCAGCCTTTGGCGGACTAATACTTCACATGAGCAAAGTGTGTTCCGCGGTTTCGGTCGCATTGTTAAAAAAGCGGCAAGTGTCAGTCTCCGCCAGGCCCATCTTTTTGAGATGGTACCTCAGAGGGCCGTGTCCTGTGAGAAAGCCTGTGATAAGCTTCAACTCTGGTTTGCTGAGGCTGAGTAGCTCTTTGGCTCGGTTCTGCGAATGGTTGATGAACCTTTTCGCTTGTCGTTGACCTGGAGTTGCTCTCCAGTAGGAGGACTTTTCAATTTCTTCCCATTTCCTGAGTTCTTCCTTTAGGTGACATTTGCTTATCCCACAAAAAGGCTCAGGACCAAAAAGTGCAGATGCTGCACCTGTTTTTGCAAGGCGATCAGCTGCCTCATTTCCTTTGATTCCTTCATGCCCTGGAACCCACATAAGTGTGACTTTGTTGTCCTTTCCCAGTTGCATGAGTGTTTCAAAGCAGTCCCATGTGATCTTTGATGTGTGACATTTTCTTCAAAATGTCAGGAAATCGCTGTCGCTTAATATCACAAAATACCCTGTATACTATTATTTAACTATTATCGAGCATATTATTTGCTTTCATCGATTTTTTTCATCTGAATTTCAAATCATTTATTGACTATGGTCATGGAGCAACAAATGTATATACATACGATATCGCTTAAACTGTTTAGTTTTATTCTACAAAAACAATGAGAACTCAGATATAATTATGCCTTCAATTATTATGTGTAAATAGATTTTTTTCATATTTTCTGATACTCACAGATATTTTCCGTCACCTTGAAATTCAAGAGGTCAAGTCATGAATTATTAGTACTTGATTATATTGAATTTTAAATGCATTGGTGGTTGGTTATCATAATTCATTATGCTTCACAATTACTAGAAAGTACAGACGCAGACGATACTACGCTCCTTTGCTCGCTCATTTGACATGGAGACTAATGGGAGCCAAGAGCTCGAAACCAGTATGCAGGTAGTCAGGCGTTCCTGAACCACTTAGGCGCAGTTCGGCGTCTAGGAAGGAAACACTTGCTATTTTATTCGTCTATACGAATTATTGCATAGATTTCCGGAGGATGTAATCCAATATTCTGAGTGGCATATAGTCAGGAAACTAGTTGTTTTTCTCTGGTTATCTACCATTTTCGTTCATTTTACGAACTATTGTGATGATGACTTCGAGTTTCTGTCTCTTCGTGAATTCGTGTTGAATTATATTATTTTCAAATCAACAACTTCTAGAAAGGATCTTGTCCTAAGGTATATATCGGTCAGACATGTCGAACGTTTAATAAGCGAATCCATCAACATAAGATGGATTTTTTGAAAAAGAAAATGAATTCAACATACGCGAACCATCTATTAAAATGACCCATAGTTTTGATGATAATTCCGAAATTCTACACATAGAAAATGAAGGAATAGAATTCGATCATTTTGAATCATTGAAAATCAACAAATGCAATAATTCTAACATTCTACGATCAACTAGACTTACATGGGTGATGGTAAATTCGGTCCCAGCAGGTAGCAAAAATTTTATACCTATTTATCAGTGAGTAAATTTGCATATTCGAAAGCTCTTAGCAGTTTTGAATAACTATATAAGTATAGTTTTCAATAAAAGTTGAAAGATGAGGCCGAGATATATCAGATTGTTTAGAAAAACTAGTCTCCTCATGCAGGAAGGATATTTTCCTTCCTCATATTATAACCTTCTTATATAACTATATAATATATTAGGCCGAGGTAGGTTAGATTGTTTAGAAAAAGTAGTTTCCTTCTTATGCAGAAAGGATATTCTCCTTCCTCATATTATAACCTACTTATATACCAATATAATATATTAGGTTGAGTTAGGTCAGATTGTTTGGAAAAAGTGGTCTCCTTCCTTATGTTACTATTTAGTGAACCCTACACAAAACAATTTACCTATGCAGTATCAGGTAAAACGAAGTTTGGGACCGAATTAACACCTTATTTTTGGCCTAATTATTCTTGGGATCGAATTTCCATATACCCTCGCAAATAATTCACCGCTGTTGAATTTGTTTAGTAGGTAGAAATATGTATTTGCTATAAATTCTTTCGTATTTTAATGTAGATATTGTGCCTACTTTCCGAAAATTAATGTTTATTTAACCTATTCACAGGCAATTCGAATTCTTAAGGTTCGGTGAGTAGGAAGTTTTTTTCAATGATATATTTGGTGGAATTTTGTGCGTTTTAAATTTGTTCTCTGATTACGATTTTCTGAGAAATATTTTAGCCTCAAGACTAAACATTTCGTGACGATGATGCGTATATCAAGTTACTACCGCGTGTATCGTATCGTATAGTAAAAGTAACAATGTAATTTGGAATGCCTTTTGCGAAAAACACATGTAATCAAGTCTCTTTAATAACCCATCATTTGCGGAAAATAAACATACGTGTTAGCTAATTACAAAAAAACAAACGGTCAACTTAAACGAAAACTCTACGTTCCACTAGAGCTTTACAAAAATATGCTATTAAATCGTACAACTGTAATTGTATCGGTTTGATGCGTATTATTGATAATGAAAAAAATTGTTCGTTTTGATATCCAAAGGTGAGTGTTGCTGTCGGTGTATTGGATATCAGAATATATGTCATTAGAGGAATTTAAACGATGTCCTTTTAATGTTCACTCATATTTTTTTATTATTCGTTTTAATGATATACTATTATCGCCAAGCGAATTTGATCTGTGATTATTTTAAACATTGAACGAACATGGAAAATCAGGAAAAACAAATTTGACAATCACAAGCAATTCGGACAGGGTGAACATCTTTCATAATAGAACCTGACTCAACTTGTTAGTTTTCAGATTTGAGTATGAAATTTTATTTGCATAAGGGGTGAAAACACAGCGACATACAGTGTGTCTACCTTAAGGACTTACCACCCCTGTAAAATCGTTATTATCCGACCAATTTCAAAAAACCTTTTTTTGTTGGATAGGTATTTGAAATGCCCATCCAACGAGAGAGTGATCTAATTCTTGGACTGTTATCGTGGCCAACTGCGACAAATTTCAATGACCCATATTCCAGAGAGTACCTACTATTAGGGATTTTTGTCCACAAAACTTGATGATGGATTTTGAATCAGTACCACTTGAAATATACCTGTACCGATTTTCATCATCATAAGACACAAGGTGTCCGAAAAAACGAATCATCATTTTCTTCAAATAGGTGATAAGCAAATGTATTTCTGTGGTTTTTCTAGAAAGAAATAATCACAAATTATCATTGACGATTATTTCGAATAAACCTGTACCAATTTTCGTCATTTGAATATACAATTTTTCTGAGAAAAAAATTAAAAAGGATAGGTATGAGCAATATTTTTCATCCTCGAAATAAAAAGATGAATCAGGATCACTTGAAACATACCTGTACCGATTTTCATCATTATTAAACACAGGGTGTTCGAAAAATCGAATTACTATTTTTTTCGAGTTGAAAAAATATTGCCTACTTTTTCTTTTTAATTGTTTTCTCATACACATCGTATTTTTGAATGATGAAAATCGGTACAGATATACACATTTCCCTCTAGCTTGTACTTCGGCCTTGAATATGCTTTCGAAAGTGCTAAGGCTTTCGAAGTCCGTAGACGCCTATTCCAGTTCCATCTTCGGTATTGGAACCATCTGTTTACCACTTAATGGATCCTTCTTTGAGCTTGATATACAGGGTGTTATTTAAGTGCGTAGCCAAACTTGAAGGGGTGATTCTTTGAGTGATTCTAAGACGAAAAGTTCATATAAACATGGGTCCGGTAATGCTTCGTTTTCAAGATACAGGGTGTCAAAATTTTTAAAAGAAATCGTTTTTTTCGTAAATATCTTAATAACCCTTCAACCGATTTCATTGAAATTTGGCAGTGTTATTCAAGGTCGTGAAGGGCTAATTCAACCCTAACTATATCAAAAATATTAGTAAGACCCCAGTTTTTGATGGTTTAGAAGTTGAAATGTTTTATTGTGTTGTCACAGGGATGTGCAATGAAGTGATTTTTATGTTTTTTTCTCAAAAACAAAGCAAGATACGAAAAAAATTCTAGATATAAAAAAGTTGTAATTTTAGTTGCTCAATGTGAAACAAATACAAGAATTGCAAAAAAATCAGTGGCGAACATTTTTTCTGTCAAAAATATTGATTACAGTGCCTTCCGGAACGCCACTGGACATGATAATTTTGATATAGTTAGGGTTAAATTAGTCCTTTACGACCTTGAATAACACTGCCAAATTTCATTGAAATTGGTTGAAGGGTTATTAAGATATTTACGAAAAAAACGATTTCTTTAAAAATTTTGACACCCTGTATCTTGAAAACGAAGCATTACCGGACCTATGTTTACATGAACTTTTCGTCTTAGAATCACTCAAAGAATCACCCCTTCGAATTTGGCCACGTACTTAAATAACACCCTGTATCGGAAATTGTCGATACCAAAGTTGGTTGAAACGACGATTTCTTCGATGTACAAGGTCTTTTGTTCCTTTATGCTTGGAGATAATCGGTGTTTCATTCAAAAAAACCAGAGATGGATTCATTCCCGGTGGATTCTGAAACATTTCTGAAAGCTCCGCTGTGTAACGAAGAGATCTCATCTAAAGACAAAATTTTTATTGCATCCCCAAACAGAAGATGTATTGTGACATTCTCAAAAATTCTCGAAATAATTATCTCATTTGCACACTTAATTAATTGCTATTTTTTTTTAAACTTATTTTAAAATGAGTCTGTCATGCGATAGATAATTTCAATCATTATTTCAATATTGCCTGCATACTTGCTAATGTTTCCATCTAAATAGTTATGATATTTTTTTACTCAAATTTTGTGATTTGCACAATTAATTATTTTAATTATTGATGTATAGACAATTAAGTACACGATGGTTTCTAGAAAGCAATCAAACACTAAACAGTCAACATGTGGATACTGAATTATTCGTACTGATTTATGGTATGTCGATAGTCGACAACATTTTTGCTAAATTATATAGCTCACATCATCATAAGTGATTTTTTGAACGAATTCCAATATCAAATGTCGATATCTTGATTCTTAGATGAATATGTAAAAAAACGAGATGTGACATTTTTCAACTGAGTACAAAAATATGCATAAATACATCAGGGCGATATTGAAATAAATACAAATATTTCAAACCTTGAGAAAGTTTGGGGTATAAAAATCAACGTCGTCTTTACCATAAGGGCACACGACCCAAATTGACATTAACAGTCACTTTTCAATGACACTCAACAGGCAGAAAAGGTGTACTTTTACTGCCTAGGTAGAAAAAGTACACCTTTACCCTAATTTAACCGACCCTGTATCTCTTATAATAACTGAGATCATCACAGTGGAGCTCGAAAAACAGACACCCTGTATATGTACTTATTTCAAAAACACCTCGTATATTATTTATATCGCGTGTTAATATTTTCTGTGTAAAACATTACAGGAAAAACCTTCATATTTCCTCAACAAAGTAAATAATATGAGGTTAACGTGTCGATCTATAGGACTGACTCAATACAATTCATTTATTTTCCACGTCAAGCGATGGGGCTTTTGAAAATGTTATTATTATTACTTTGCTTATGAATCATGTTCTTTTTTTTTTCATTACAATTTCACAAAAAAATAGTATTTTATAGACAATATTAAATTGTCTCGATTTTTCTACTAATGATCAAATATAACAAGCCCTGTGATTAATAATTTCATGAAGCCATGTATCATTTTTTTAATCAATGACTAGGTATTGACTGGCGATCCAGAAAAACAGCAATTATGTAGTTAGACAAAAAACCAATTTTTCCACTGAATTATCCAATCAATTAATGAATTTTTACACATATCGTATTAAATAGACTATTCCACTCTTGATCTCGAGAACCAATCAGAATCGACCATTTTCGCGGTTTCTTCTGTATTTTAGCGATATTTTTTGTTTATTAAATTTTATCGGACTTGCTCTACCAATACAGAAGCCGAATTGACCCACACGTGACCAACAAACCTCGTTTATCAGCGATAAAATTTTGACATCGTGTTTGGTCAAGATTGCTTTGGATTCAAATCTGAGACAATAACATGAGTTCCTACTTTATTTTATTGACTCTCACTTATTTTTCGCGTTAGTGAGACATTTTGTACGAAAGGCGAGACAATTTTATTCAGGCTGGACGTTTCATGTGTAATTTAAAAAGTTTGCATATTTGTTGACGGTCTGACACAACAATACTAGAATTCAAATTCCTTTTGAAAGTAATCTTCTTCAATCACTCAAGTTATTGTAACTAATATTATTATTACCAGATGATGTAGCGCAACTGATGGGGTTGTTGCGCGAAGATACGAAGGTCGATGGTTCGAGCTTCTCGGCGACATCTTTTTTTAAAATTATTTCATGTCACATAAATTCAATTTATTTTGTTTTAATTGTACATTCCACTTTGTGAATAACTATAAGTAGGTAGTTAATTTCTAAAAAAGTTGATTCTGTATTTCATTACTATCATTATGTTCTTCTTCGCAGTTTGAGTTGGAATATACTTCAATTATGTTTCCTATTTCTTATATATATTGTCTCATTCAATCATATGAAATAGTCATACGAATACAACTCGTGATACTATTTTTCCTGGAAATATTTGTCGATTGACATACTCCAGCTTGCTGCTCTAATTTCGCTCATGACATTGATCCAAAACTACTCATCTACGGCTCGTAGTTCTGATAACAATGTCATTCACGAAATTACTAGGCAACAAGCTGTCGTAACAATCACCGAATATTTCCGGCAAAATATTATCACTTGTGGTATTATATATGAGAAATACTACAAAATAACTACTATCAAAGCAAAAGAAAAGAACCTTATCGACCAAAAGTCTATTGAGGACAACTTTCATATATTTATTGAAAACATCCTGTGTGATATAAACGCATCAGATGATAGTAACAATCGCTTTTTTTGAATTTCTTTCAGAATTGCACTGTCTTATCAATTTATTCTAACAATATTAAATTTTGTCACCAAAAGATAATGGATAAAGTATCACAGTATGTCAAATGCTACTGACCTCAAATTATTAGTCTTCTGGAATTATAGTTATTCATTATACAAGGGAAAAAAGTAGTAGATTTTAGCTCCAGGTTGTGTTGTCTCCCGACGCGTAGCAATAAAAGTTCTGATTTTTACATGTTTGTCCAATAGGAAGTGACTGATGGCTGTTTGATACTGTGAAATAGACTTCGTAATAGCATTTACAAAATCAAGCTCTGTTGCTTTGACGTGAATGTCATGATATTTTCACGATTTATAAAGTTATCTGGTAGGAGAACACCCCGTGGAAAGTGCCTGGCAATGGTATATTCTCTTTCATGATAGGATCCGATTGAACATAAAAAGATCAGCTTTTGTTGAAATGATGTTTTTGCCAGTTTTTTTTTCGTACTTTCAACACCCGGTATCTCTTAAAAGCCCATCCAGTACTGAAGATTTTTAACCCCCAAAACGATTCCACCGAATGAGATATAACACACATAGAAAATATCAACCTTGTTGAAATGTTGTCTGGTGGTCGCTGGCTTTCAGTCTATAGAGAACGATTTCTAAAATTCAATTGCCTATTCTGAAATACAATTGATGGTTTCTGAAATTCAATTGACGCTTTCTGAAATTCAAATGATACTTTCTGAAAAAAAATTTACACTTTCTGAAATTCAATTGACTATTCTGAAATACAATTGATGCTTTCTGAAATTGAATTGATTATTCTGAAATAAAATTGACGCTTTCTGAAATACATCTGGAAAATGTGTAGTGTATGGGTATAGTACAATGACCTGAAATTCACTAGTGACTCCCAATTTATGACTATATTGTTTATGACATTTCACTCAAATTTTGTTGATAACTCCCAATAAAGCAATATTTCCGACAAAACATTGTTTTTTATTCCATTAAGGCACACCATTGACCTCATGAAGGTAAGGTTTTGAGCAATGAACACGAAACTGATGATAAATGGATCCATTTATAGTTGCCATATCATAATAATGATTATATATGTTTTCTGCATACCTACCATTGGCATGAAAGGGTTAATTGCAGTTTTAATCCTGATGAAACAATAAAATTAAGTGTTTCCACTGTGAATAAATGATAAGAGCACTATGTTTCGTTATGGTGGCAATTAAAATTATATTGAAGGTCAGATATCTCAGTGCAGAGCAAAAAGACATACGAAAGCATCCATTTCGTTCAAGGAGAAGAACTTATCAGGGTGTTCCTGAAATATATTTTTTTTTATCGCTTGGAGCGCACGAAAGGGAATCCCTATAATGTTCAAAGAACATCGTGCGTTCCTAGGGAGGATAGGGACAGGAGGTAGGTATTGAAATGATGAATAGAATGCACAACGAATCCATTGTTGAATCACTTTATTTATAGCTGTAATTTGGAAAACACCCTGTACAGGGTGTCTCCTTATATTTTGACCCTTACATACAGCTTCAACTATACGAGGTTGAACATGAAAGTTGTAGGATTTTTTCTGGTACTATCTCTTGAATCGCAAGATGAAAATAAATAGTCCAAATCCGTTTTTCAAATGAAACACCCTGTATATTTTCATCTGTTGTGAAAAACCGTTCTCTTCTGTTCACAAATATACAGGGTGTTCCTCAAAGACATGCTTATATTTGGGAAGTGATTCTTCGACTCATTTTAAGAAGGAAACTTCATATGAATGTATGTCCTAGAAGTCTTAATTTTAGAGATACAGGGTGATGAAGTTTTGAAAAATATTCATTATCTTCATAATAACTGAGACAATATTGTATACCGGGTGTCGACGAATCTATTAGACAAGTCATAACTTCTAGACCATTGGGTGTATCAAATTGAGATTTGGTATAGGTAAATGGTATGTGAAGAGGGGAGTTTTCACATATTTTTCACTTTCCGGTCACTTCCGGTTTCACCGGAAATGGCTCCAGTTCAAAATTTTTAAAAGGAACACCCTGTATATTGTAACATTTTTGGATTTCTGAAATTACATGTAGGTGGCCATGATCGGAAGTAAACTAATCTAAGGACCTCAGGTGATATCAGAAAATTACAATCGCGAAGTTTTAGTGACAAGTATAATAAATATGAATAAAACAAGTTGGCAAAATTACATTTTTATGTCTAACTATTATTTTTCAAAAAGCGACAATTTTTGACAAGCACTTTCCGAAAAAGGATATTTTGACGAATCTAACGGGACTAATTTATTTGCAATTGGATTACAAATAAGAACATAAATTAAATATTACTGACGAAAATACTTCATAATGATTTATTTACTTTTGAGAAGTGTGCCGAGGATAGGCATGATGCATAATATTTTGCAGTTATTTCGATCAAGTCTTCTTAGGAGAAGAAAACACTCACTCAGGTTATGACAGTGACATAAGCTTCCATTTAAAAATCTAGAACCGGAGCCATTTCCGGTGAAACCGGAAGTGACCGGAAAGTGAAAAATATGTGAAAATTGTCCTCTTCACATACCATTTACCTATACCAAATCTCATTTTGATATACCTAATGGTCTAGAAGTTATGACTTGTATTAGATTCGTTGACACCCGGTATAATACATCCTCATGAAATTTGGTACACGTCTTTTATGCATCAAGGTGCATTTTGTACACAAATTTTCGTTTTTTCTACCAGTGGCATTGTTACGGGAATATTATTGTTAATATTTTACTCAAAAGTAAGAAGGTCATCTTGTTGATACTCCATAGAACGCTTCGTTTCAGAGAAAAAACGGAAAAACGAGACCAGACTTCAAATTTTGATGTCTGAGTACTCCAGTCAGGACATCCATCACTGGATAATCACAGTATGTAACATTTTGAAATTTTCATACCAATTCTGTGACATAGCAGACTGAATTTCGTCACGAAAAGATACATAGTGGACAAAAAAAAATCCATGCATTATTAAGGGACACCCTGTATATGGTCTGCTAATGTTACCTTGACCCGTTTTCGACAAAATTTTTGCAGCACTACTGTTTGTAATATATTCTTGATTCAATCTTACTATTTCGTATTTTTTCTCTACGTAATAACCTATTTCAATTTAAAAACCGAAAAAGATGTAAAACATGTCTGTTTGTTTCCATGGCATTTCTGTTGTGTCCACAGCCATCTATAAATGTTATTGGCTACTATGATTCAATGCTAAATGGGAGAAAAATGGTAGGAGTCAAAATATAAAGAAATCATAATCATAGATTTATATACATCGTGTCCCACTTTAAATGATCCCCCTCTATATGTCAGCTATTAGTCGTGCGATTCTTACCAAATTTGGACAGGTGTGAATAATCATCCATATGATCAGGTTTTCAGAGACGAACATAATTTTGACCGTTCGTTTTAATCAATAGATCAACAAGAAATAGTGTTTAAGTAGGTATCTTTCTTCTTCTTCTTTCTTTCAAATCATCATTTTTCACCTACCGAAACTATTGAAAATTTCAAAATTTGCAGTTGATTAGAATTAACTATTCTTTTCAGGCGAAGAATGAGAAAAATGAAGCCAATCCTTTTGATTCGAAATGAGGTGATTTTTTGCATGTGTAGGTTCGGAAGCATAAGGAACGATTATATGCAATTACAGATAGATTGCTGATAAGATTTCATAGCAAATCGACCTCTTTTTATCTCAATAAAAATAAACGGGACTCACTGTCCAAAAGGATGTTGTTATCTGAAAAGCAGATCATATTGACGATAATTCATACTTCATACCTGTCCAAATTTGCACGACCCGACTATAATAGCTGAGATAGGGGGAGAGAACGTTTGAAATATTTGAATTGCTTAGGATAAATGACAAAAAAAAGATAAAAGTGTTATTCATTCATCAAGAGAATGGATAAATAGATAGAATAGTTCTATTTTGTTTCCTTAAATTTTTGTAAATCTATAGATCACTTCAATAATTCAGTGATTCTTTTTATTCATAAATTGAAATTCTAGATGATGATTCTGATGGCAATCATTTCCCCTCGTATTGAGATGAAATTGAAAAAGTGTAGGTACGCACCTGTGAATTGGGATTGGGTTTATATCAAACATCTTAATGATGCGAAAATCCTAATAACACTGCATTAGCGACATAAAAAGCAATGAAGTGCAGGTAATTATAGAATATAAATAATGCAAATTTCTGAGGCAAAGGCCAGCGTCAAGTTCAAGGGGTATGAAAGAAAACACGAATTTTTTCCATTGGTAAACCAACTGAAATAGACTAGTAAAAATTCGAAATACTTAAAGTGGGGGTGACAAAGATGAAGAAACTCAAAGTAATGACCACAATAAATTCATAAAATGGACGGAAATTGTGATATCATGATGGAATGAAAAGATCAGGAATCCCATTTTGTTTGATTGATTAAATGACGTAGGATAAATGAAAGAAGGAGACGGTTTCTATATAAATATGTCATGTATAATCTTCCATTAAATTGGACTACTTTCCTAAATATATCCCACGCAAAACATTGAATTACTCCTCCCGAAATCTTTGCAACGATTCGTATAGAGGAATACAGTTGCAAGTGTTTCTCCCCATTTCATTTTGAGTATTTTGGCATTTTCTAAGTTAGAGAAACGTCAGTCGGGCAATCAGCCACTCTCGTTTCATCCAAAATTGGAATTTCAGTCTTGAAGTATTTCTTTCCCTCTGCCCTAGACGGCGTTGTGTCAATTTCGCTGTGGTCGAACGCCTCGTGGGTATTAAAAGCTGAAAGTTTGTTACGTTGGGTCAGGTTTGCACCAGATGGCGGTCATGAATGCTATCTGGGGTCACCCCTGTACTGATGAGAGCCGAAGCTCGAAACCGGTTTGTAGGTAGTCGAGCGTTACTGAACTAATGAAGCACAACTCAGCATTTAGTTGCATAGATTTCGGAGGATGCAATTGCAGTTGTTTTTCTCCGTTATCTACCATTTTCGTTAATTTCATGAACTGTTTTGGTAATTACTTAGTTAGTTTCTCCCTCTTTGTCAAGTGAAAATGAAGCAAAATGTAGTAGGGAAGTGTAGAGTATAGGCATGCATTTCTGAGATGCGAAAAGATTAGGTCGAACTCAAATAAGAATATTGTTTAACGAACACGGAATGATAGTGATTCCCCACGAAATTAGCATTCCGGACAAGTTATACACTCCGGATGTAACAGATAACAGCGATAATTTTGATTTCTTCGTCTTGAAGCCATCTGCTTTCCTCTCAAGTAATGCTCATCTATTAGACAGAGCTGTCATTTGCTAAAATTTGACATTCCATGAGCAAAGAGATTTTTTTGAAATAATAACACAATGGAGTCATTGTGATATCAGATACAAAAAAAAAAAGACATACAAAGTACCTCATTGATGTATCGAACACAGTAAAACGAGAGCAATTTTTTGTTATAGCCGTAGAAAAAATAGTTTTTTCTACGGCTATAACACGAAATTCTGCTTGTTTTACTGTTTTCGATAAATCGATGAGGTACATTGTATGTTCACAATTCCATTTCCTTATCTGATATCACAATGACTTCATGTTATTATTTCACAATAAATCGCATCCCCCATGAAATGTCAAATCAATCAATGACAGCTCTGTCTTTTTGTAGTGAAATATCGAGAATATCAGATGGTTACAAGCCGAAGAATTAATAATCATCATCTGGTACAGCCGTAGAGTAACTTTAGTATATAACTCGCATGGAATGCTAATTTCCCACTCGTATGGTTTGCACCATGAGCCGTAGTCGCAATTATATTGTGGTTAGATAGTACGATTGTGATATATCGTTAAAAAGGTAATTCTATACTGAATCGTAATTTAAAAGAATACACTTTGTATTTGGAATAAAAAAAGCACCGGTCACACCGCAAGTGTCATATTTGGACTGAAATCAGAGAAATTATACACACAAGAAATCAAATGGAATGTAACGAAACATCCATTCAAAATAGCAACGGATTGGTACCGGACTAAAGTTCTTCTCAATCGCATTCCTCCGGTCGGGCTACAAACTATTATCATCGGGAATAAATGTGCCACTTTAGTCTGTGGGTTTAGAAATCAACTATAAGTTCTTACTGTAGCTTCATACTATACAGGGTGTAAATTTGAAAACTTCCAATGCGAATATCTCGCGAAAGAAAAATGTTAGAAAAACGCCGTTTGGCAAAAATGCTAAAGAGTTAAGGGGAACTAGAACCACCATATTTCGGTCAAGGGATGAGTCACCCCGTCGGCGCGATACACCCCAACTTTGAAATGTCAAATGACACTACCTTTTTTGTGATGCCTCAAATGAACAGTCTCAGTCAGTAGTATTCACATGTACAAGACTTTTTTTCCACCCACTACAGGGCGTACGAAAAATATAAAGTCGAATAAAATAAAATGAATTGTGTTAAAAGGATATTTTATTTGATCAGATGTTCAAAATGCATTCCATTCTGTTGTAAGCAATAGTATAATCGATGTTCAGATGCCATTCTAACATTTTGGAACACATCTCTTGGAATATATCGGCATTCTGCATTTTATTTTATTCGACTTTATGTTTTCCGTTCACCCTGTAGTGGGTGGAAAATAAGTCTTGTACAGGTGAATACTACTGACTGAGACCGTTCATTTGAGGTATCACAAAAGAGGTAGTGCCATTTGACATTTCAAAGATGGAGTGTGTCGCGCCGACGGGGTGAATCATCTCTTTACTGAAGTATGGTGGTTCTAGGTCCCCCTAACTCTGTAGCATTTGTGCCAAACGGCGTTTTCCTAACTGTTTTATTTAGCGAGATATTCGCATTGCAAGTTTTCAAATTTAGACCCTCGAATTAATGTTATTCGTACACCCTGTAGTGGGTGGAAAAAAAGTCTTGTACAGGTGAATACTACTGACTGAGACCGTTCATTTGAGGTATTACAAACGAGGTAGTGCCATTTGACATTTCAAAGTTGGGGTGTGTTGCGCTGACAGGGTGACTCGTCCCTTCACTGAAATATGGTGGTTGTAGTTCCCCTTAACTCTTTAGCATTTTTGCCAAGCGGCGTTTTTCTAACTTTTTTATTTCGCGAGATATTCGCATTGAAAGTTTTCAAATTTACACCCTTTATACCTGCTGTTGTTGAAGCTACCTAAGAAGCGCAAATTATGGACGAAGAGCACTTACCTTTCGAAGAAACCACAATTGCGAACACTTTGATACTAGTATCCATGAGGCCACAACAGATGGCAGTCAACTTTTTTAGAAGGAGCATAATATTATTCTGAAAATCCCGTAACCGATATTGCTCCGAAAACAATATATCCGACTCCGCGTAATACCAATGAACTAGTTCATATATCACTAAAATTTTAAACACGCTGTCGATTGGGATGATGCTCTCAATTTTGATTTTGATGAACTTGTGATTAGTTACACTCATAATAAGTATAACTTATGTTGAATCTCAGTGGCGCAGTTATGAGATGACTGGAATAAAAATAATGTTTTGTACTACCTAGGTAGCTCTGCTACCCTAAAGAAAGCTCTGATAAAAACTAAAAACTTATGGAGTTAACAGAAATGAAGTATTATTTTTTCTATGGCTATGACCAAACCAGTTCATTCTCAACCATTTTTTATAAAACAATGAGGTACATTGTATGTCCACAATGTTATTTTCTTACCTGATGAAACAATGACAATGGGCTTATATCACAAAAAAAAAATATTTCATAATTCGATAGAACTCACCCAAACTAGCTCACCACCGCAAACCGTTTCTTGCTGTGAGCTCCCTACGTTTTATAAAAAATCATTGAAATCCCCGATTTTTCGGACCTCTGAAAACGAGACGATGATGTGACGTCAAAACCCTAATACTGAAACAAGACTATTCTAGACAGAGATGAATGATACATGATTTCTGACAGAGTGAATTAGCGCGAGATCACAGTTGAAAGAATTAATATATCAGTTGCCTCAGTCTCCGTAGGGCGTTTGGTATTTTCTTTTTAACAATGGCGAGATGAGGTTTCTACGTCATGAGAGGGTCCGTTTTCAGAAGGTACTATTATTTATGCCCAAAAATAAAATATTCCAGTTAATTTTTCGATCAAATTATGACGTCAATCATTATTTATGTATATGTAGTAAACATTTTGATTTTCTTCTAATAAATAATTAGCGTATGATGAATTTATTATTTGTTTCAAGAAACTTATCTGATTTTCCGAATTTGGTATTTATGTTCGATGATGATACTCTATTGTTAGAGGCGCCTCTGAAGTATTTTGCATAAATAAACAAAATTCCCCATCATTTCATGCATTTTCATCCAACCAAAAATTTCACTTATCTTACTTCAGTTGACAAGCATAACCTGACCCGACCTCGAACTTTGTTTTATCTAAGTCTTGCGATATAATAAGAAGTTCAATAATTAGGTATTTATTTATATTTATATTCAGATTAGAAAGTGAATTGATCGAATTAGAAGTCTCGTGCAGGAAAGACCAGGAAGACATTTTATTCAATATTGACAAAATTATTTCTGACAATGTATTGAACTTTGAACATTATCCTTACCTACCGTACAAATAAAATGGCAGACAAAATATTCAACTTGAAATGTTGGTGTAGTTCCTATTTGACTTATTCCTAATGAATTCTAGTGCTTGTGAACATAAAAATTCTTGAGAAGGAATATTCTCAGATATAATTATGAACATAAAAAATGTATATATACAGGGTGTTTCAAAATTCAGTATCAAGATTTTAGGGGCGTATTTTTCAGGTCAAAATAAGACGTTTTTGTCCATAAACATGTGTCCGCAAACGCTTCGTTACCGATCTACAGAGCGTTAAAGTTTCAAGATTTTTTTATTTTTTTCTTCATAACTCTTTCAATTTTTGAGATATTAAGATCAAATTTGGAATGTAGGTTACGTTCTAGGGCTTACATCATCCAGCATGCCGAGTGATTATGAGAATCTACAGGGAGATATTTTTTTCAGGGGTCAAGCTCTTTTTTACCCCATAAACTTTTTTGTGGTGCGCCGCTGGTGAATTCTGAGATACGAAATGAATTCTTTGTTTTGTTTATAAATTTTTTTGTCTCTTGTAATTTTCACGCATCTGCGATCGTTATCGAGAAAAAAGTAAAATCAATTTTTGTGATTCGCTACATTTAATTAAAATTTTCAACGGAACAATGAAAAAGCGAATTAGTGGGCTTTGACTGCTATTTTCATTTTGACGTTTAGGTTTGTTTTGAAGCATTTGACATTATTTGAAAGTTGGTGGATGTCTCATCGTGTATTTGTTTAACTTTAACGCTCTGTAGATCGGTAACGAAGCGTTTGCGGACACATGTTCATGGACAAAAACGTCTATTTTGACCTGAAAAATACGCCCCTGAAATCTTGATACTGAATTTTGGAACACCCTGTATAGAGAAATACATTGAGAATTCGCATTCTCTATGTGATGAAAATACCAATTCTCTCTCGGTTTATTCAACAGAAAACAACTACTTTCCTGGCTATATGCCACGACGAACATTGAATTATATCTATTGAACACACATTATAAGAATTTGAAAACAAAATCTTCTGAAGTAGAGCATTTGCATTCTCCTTCATACAAATATATGCATATAATATCATTCTGAATATTCAACAGAAAACAACTACTTTCCTGGCTATTTGCCACGTCGAACATTGATTTATATCTGTTGAACATCCAAAAAGAGAGCATGAAAAATGAAAATCCTCGCTGAAATTGATTGAATTGAATTGAAAATATTATGATGTATTATGATATAAAAATATAACTTAACAATATGTTCAGTATTGAAATGAATATTGAAATGTATAGGAGAGGTATACTTGTATAAACTCTGATCTTGATGATCTTGGAACTTCAAAAAAAAATCATTCGTATCAGTGATATGGGAATTATATCTCCCACGAACAGGCTATGTGACTCCACTCGAATAAACTCATTTCGGATATCAAATCCTCATCAGTAACCTGAAGTCCAGTTATTCTTTCAGCCATTCTTTATGATATACACAATTTTCATCTCCCTACAATATAACTAAAACTATAACGAACTGACATCTGAGAATTATGATTTGTTAACATACTCCTGTCATCTGGCCATTTGTTTTCGCATGCATGATAAATTGATATTCATCTATTTTTCATATATTTTGGGGTTAATTATGAAGCCTCAGAAAGGCATGCCGTGCAAAATGGGAGAACGTCACCTTTCACCAGCTCCTGGTCTAAATAGATTATCGTTGGTAACAACACGATGTCCTGAATATTCTAGATAATTCTGTCACTTCAATGTTCACGACATTGTCTTGTCGAGCAACACAACGAGTCAGTCAGAACGAGTGGTATTGATGTACGGCAACACAATAGAGTTAACAATGAAAGACAGAATTATGAAACGATATTCAGAACAGAGTGGTATTTTGCTAGACTATTCCACGTTCACGAAGCATAAAACGCATTTACTATAAATAAGTGATTCATTCGGACAAGTACAGCCTTTATTATTTTATGCCAAACTGACAGACTTTGCTTCGCTATTGGTCAGAATATGTGAAGAGTGAAATGGTCAACATAATTAAGGAGCAAAAATATTTCTTCAGATTATTCTGCTTTCTCAGATTAAAAACGAGAAACGAGCACATCAAGCGTTTTGATTCCATGTACAGCTACAGGGTGAATGGATTATTGGATTTCCTCTAAAGGAATATCTGAACACGAAATTGTTCAGATTTGGTTAACGTCTCACAAATGATAAGTATCGGTGTTTATGATAATTTTGAAATTAGTACGTTCCTGTTAATCTGAATATTTCGTGAATAAAATAATAATGCATATTAATTCAGTTTTGGTCCCTGCAAAAAGTGGGGAATTCTTTTACGGAACTAATTAGCTTCTTCGCATTAATTTTCTCAAAATAACAGAATTGAAATAATGGTTAGTAATGAAAAAATATGAGGAATAATTAAGAATTAAATGCCGGATATTCAATTATGAAGAATGTAAAATTATTATTATTTTTTGATTCATTATATTCCTTGTCTACAAGGTGATTCAATTCAAACATCGAAAAACTAATACATACTGGGAATAAAGTTCTCGAATAAAAAATTCGAATAGAATTCAGGTAAGCAATTATCGTGCTCATAATTATCGAACTTATTTTTGATATGTTGTTTTTTTAAATCTTTAGGATTCAATAAGAAAATCAGTTGTTTCATATTTATGTGGGGCCATGAAAAACATAGGAATCACTACCTACCTTTAAGGATATAATTTTAAAAAATTCTAATTTTTCATTCAATATTTTTAAGATCAGATGAAAAAGGGAAACAGCTTGTTGCTTAGTATAAAAACAGCTCAGTCTGATGTATTATGAATTATCAATCATCCTGGAGAAATATGGACATAAAAACATAAAAAATAGTTATTTATTATACAAGGGAAAAAAGTAGTAGATTTTAGCTCCAGGTTGTGTTGTCTCCCGACGCGTAGCGGAGGGAGACAAAAAACCGTGAGCTAAAATCTAATATTTTTCCCGTGTATAATACACTATTTTTTTCTGTGACAGAAGGAAGGACGAATCAATATTGGGAAGATGCTACATTATTTCGAGATCTGAAAATTATCGACGTGAAATTTCAAGTATTTAACAGTAGGGACACCTGCGTTTTATAGACATCTTCATCATTCTTTTGAAGTAATCAAATATCTGATGTCACTTCTGTCAGTTCAATTCTGTGATTTGATTTTAAAAAATTGCGAATTCAGTAGTTGTTTAGTATAATATACGAAACCGCGAAGTCTAATGGAAGATAAAAGGACTTGCAGTTCTTTCTCGGAGACGGTATTATTGACTTATTTTTCGGAACTATAGCACAACAAAAGCCATTAACAGAGTATATATATGTGATATATATCCGGGAAAGAAGTACTCACTTTTTTCCCACGGGAAAAAAGTAATTTATGAAAAGTGACATTTTATAACCTGCCAACAGAGATGAAATGCCAAACTTTTTTCCCGTCACAGAAAAAAATCACTTGTATTTTGATGAACTTAACCGGATTTATCACGATAATGCTGAAGAAAAAAGCATGTTTTGACTACCGCGCTGGGAGGTGACGTAATGACTTTCGCTTAATTTGATGATTTATCATCAGCGTTGGTATATACAGGGTGTTTCAGTTTTTTGTAGCAGGACTTTAACAGCTTGAAGAAGACATTTTTTCATGAAAATGAAACAATAGATATTGAATGATTGTGACATAATATGAGGGGTGAATAAAATATTCCTACAGAAAAATAAGATATTAATGATCAGGAATGATCTTCCTTTCTACCTTCGATGAGTCATTGCTATAAAGGGCTTATATCACAAAAAAAATTTATTTCATAATTCGATAGAACTCACCCAAATTATCTCACCACTGCAAACCGTTTCTTGCTGTGAGCTCCCTACGTTTTATAAAAAATTATTGAAATGCCCGATTTTTCGGACCTCTGAAAACGAGGCGATTATGTGACGTCAAATCCCTAATACTGAAACGAGACTATTCCAGACAGAGATGAATGATACATGATTTCTGACAGAGTGAATCAGCGCGAGATCACAGTTGAAAGAATTAATATGTCAGTTACCTCAGTCTCCGTCGGGCGTATGGTATTTTCCTTGAACTTTTATAAAAAGATTGATGTAGTATAGATAAAATAATATAGTACCCTATAATCATGTTATATATCGTCCATCGATCGAATTAGATGTAGGTAAGTACAAAATTGGAATTGGCTCATCGCCATTGTTCAGTTCAACACTCTGTGGCTCCGAAACAAATCTTACTCATTGATAAACAAAGTGGCAAATCATTTATTCCTCGAAAAAAAAAATCACCCTGTATTCAGATGACTACATGAACATATAAATAGATATACTAACATAATCAACGAAGAGAAGTGAAACAAAGTGAAAAAGTATATCTACTCATTGCAAAAAATATTATTCTATATATTTATTTCCCAGCATAATTAAAAACCTGTATTGGAGAAACGACGAGTAAAATTCTGATTTCTCTATTTTTGCTAATTTCAACACAGGAATAAATCGTTTGCTGTCAAGATGAAGAATTCGATGATTAAATTGAGGATTACTCCTTGAGAATAATTTAATAGGTATTTGATTTCGCTGATGAAAACACGCAAAATTATTTTCGTCTTGGAGGAACATCGCATATGAAGGTATGTGAATAGCAGATAGTTTATGTGAAACTTTGAAGGAGAGAATGGCTTTTGATAATGGTAAAAAGTGTAAAGCAGGTAATGTCAAGTTAATTTTGAGTTTATGTTGATTTAATGTTGAGTTAATGTTGAATAATTATTGAGTTAATGTTAAGTCAATGTTAGGTTAATTTAAAGTTAATGTTGAGTTGATGTTGAGTTAATGTTAAGTTAATTTCAAGTTAATGTTAAGAAACTGTTAAATTTATGTTAAGTGAATGTTAAGTTGATGTTAAGTTAATGTTGAGTTAATGTTAAGTTCATATTAAGTTAATGTTAAGTTAACGTTGAACTAATGATGTCATTTAAATATTGAAGTAAAATTGAATAATAATGATAATGATATCACCTTCATGTGATCGAATATGATTAGAAACATGATCCCTACTCTGGTCTTATAAACAGTCATGACATATAATATGAATATTTGTGGTCGTAGGAAAAATAGTGTACAAAACTCGTTGGAAAGTGCATTTCCTGCGCTCGTTTCGTTTCCACACTCGCCGCTCTGCGGCTCGTGCTAAACGTCCACTCGAGCGAAATATGTCACTTTACACACTAGTTATGTAATATACTATTTCAATATACCTTTATTTCTCTTCTCCAAACTTTTCTCAATACAAATTGTCACTGACAAGCTAGTGATTTTCTTTAGGCTCTCTGATAGGAAAATTCTTCAAACCCAGTGACATATTGGGGCAAATTATCTGATTTGTCCTTACTACACGTATATTGAAATGATATTCATATTTTTATTTTATAGAAACGAGGAGAAAATCCCGAAAAATCACATTTATTGAACGAACAGGAACAACTGAAAAATCATTCAAAAACAAACCTACTACACCTTCAATACATTCTCCTTAAGCTGTACAGTTAGTAACCACAACGTGAAGTTATCCTCCCCTTCATTCTCATCAACAAACAAATTCGATACCAATTTGGACACCAAATTACCCAAACTGTCACACCTCACCACCACAGCAGTGCCTCTCTGCTCCTTACCCACCAGACTCCCCTCTACACCCCTCTCATGGGGATCAAAAAGGTAATAAAGCCCCCCTTTGAAGAACAAGCTCACCCATTGGTCACAGTAACTCAACAAGCAGTATTGCTCTTGCTGGAAGAAAATGTTCAACACCCTATTGACACTGGCTGTGGTGAACGCATCGCTGACGATGGGTTTGTAGATGGTCACGTGAACGACCATGTTCTTCAGGTAGAACTTCCTCAATACGTTCTCCATGCCTAGCTTCTTGTCTTTGGGGCCGTAGGCTATGTACGAGTCGACGTATAACTGATTACCAGTGTCCAGAATCAAGTCGATGTTTCTGTAGTTCCATGAGTCTATAGAGGTTAGGTGGTGCATGACTACGGCTGTTATGCAATTGGGGATGTCTTGGTTGTTTCTGGTTTCTTCGGAGTAGGAGTTTTGGCTCTTGTACCCTCTCAAGATGGCGTCTCCT
Organism: Phaedon cochleariae; assembly: GCA_918026855.4. NCBI lineage: Eukaryota > Metazoa > Arthropoda > Insecta > Coleoptera > Chrysomelidae > Phaedon > Phaedon cochleariae. Next base: position 39,455,180 of record OU896717.1, on the reverse strand, counting down.
CCGTGCATGTTCGAGTAACCTTTACGACCAATCAGCTGTTGGCGTTTGGCTGCCTTCTTCTTCCTTTCCATCTCGGCCTAGAAAAACATGTTGTTAGTTCGGAGCTGTTGTAGTGAAACTTGTGCTCACCATTTTCCTCAAGATTTTCTTTTCCTTGTTAGCCACCAACTTGGAACACCTCGGCAGTACCGTAATATCGCTCTTGGTGGGCACTTTTTTCATCTTCCTCTTGGTCCTTGTGTTTCCCACAAGTATTTCTACTGGCACTATGGTGAACTGCCCCATCCTATTTTCTGGCTCTAAGATGCAGCTGATGAAGTGATCGGCAGCCATTTTGGCGTTTACGAAAGACACCAGGCAAGCCGTTCCGGCAAAAACAGGCATGCCAGTAGGGCCTCTGGGATTTGGGTCGTACAGGTAGATCAGTGGTTCTCCATATTCTTGTTCGTCCTCCCAGATGGCTAGGGTGTAGACTTCTGTGACGATCAGGCCGTGGGTGTTCTCTTCAAAGAATTTCTCTATGCCTGAGATAAAAACAGTCAGTAGAGGACATACTTGGAGACAGAGGAAGTGCAACCAAGAAATGTTGAAGTAGCTCTGAGAGTAAGCAGTGAATACCAAAGCAGTTCAACTGGTGGCAGGAATAATCTATTCATCAAGCTCTGGAAAGGTTTTTGTGGGGATCAGGCCGTGGGTGTTCTTTTCAAAGAATGTCTAGATGCCTGAGAACAGGATAGTCAGTAGAAGACATTGACCTATAGGATCGCTAAAGCTAAAGGTGGAATGCAACCAAGAAATTTTGAAGTAGCTGTGACAGTAAGCGGTGAGAACAACTCATAGAGATTATCGATGAATTGGACTACACGTACAAGATGTTCTCACGTACCTTGTCTTAGGTTCAACACTGTCGGGTCCTTTGTGTCGATGATCCCTCTTTGGTCCAGAAGCCTCAACTCACAATTCGCTTCAAGCACTCCAATCTGGTAATCCTTCTTCACCTTATAAATATCCAGTTTGTCTTGCCACGGATCGAAATCATAGCCTAGCTCTCTGACGCTGTCTTCGTAGAGCACAGCTCCTAGCTCTACAATATCGTCTACGATGGGTTTAGACCAGGTTCTTGTTTTGTGGAGGCAGGTCATGGTTAGAGCTATGATGGCGATTGGGACACTCATGGTATTCGGTTCTTTGGCAAATTTCGGGTCTTCTTGGCTAATTGTACCTCTGACAATACTTTTACCTGGAAAAAATTTCAAATTGAATGCTGTCAAGGTTCAGGTGAGTCTCGAAATTACCTGGCATCACATCTTGAAAACCACCTGGATGTACGGTCTTTGGAGGTTCCACCAACACCTTTGGCTCCCTTTCTCTCGGGCATATACCTTTCTGCATATTCACACTGTGAATGTAGAATACATTCTTTCCATATTTGGATATGTTTTGTAGGAACGTGTCTGCCATCTTGGCCAAGTCAATGTATCTGGTGATGCAAGCTGTGCCAGTCGGTGACAAAATACCATTCGGGCCACGGTTCAGCCCATCGAACATGAAGTAGATTTTTTCACCGCGCCAAATAGCAACAGCAAGATCTAGAACAAAACGATTGATTGAGAATGTTTCCAAACATTAGAAAAGGGAATTTTAGACCTTTTGCTTGCAATATCCCATACTTATTCGCCTTGAAGAATTCCTCTAAGCCTCTCTGGACATCAAGAATGTCCTCAGAGCTTTGAGCTCCGATATCGCCAACTATCACTTCAGGCAGCACTTTAACGTCCACCATGAATTTGGATATGCATATCTTTTTCGGTACATCGCCGATGTTAAATTCTTCGTGCTGTATCAACCAATCAACTTCGTCTTCGGACAGTTTATTCTGCAAGTCCGATAGCAATTGTTTCTTCCTTAATCTTTTCACGTAGCTGAACAGTTTATCCCCATAGGATAGGATGGTGTCAACACTGAAGTCATTGAAGCAGACCATGGAGAAGATGAAAGCTATAGCTAGTGCTGCGTAGCACGTAGCAATTTCTTGCTTTCCACGGTTATGTAGAGGGAAGAATTCATTGAAAATAGTCATCGTTCCTGGAAAATTCGAGATATCCAGTTGCAATTCAATTAGTATCAATACCTATATATTTACCTCTCATGATCCATTTTCCATGTTCGGTTTCTAGGAAATCGTACCAGTCTCCGGCATACACGTCGTTCCTTTCATCGTCTGGTCTGAGTTTGTCCTTTATTTGTATGGAATTGTTGATCTTGACCGACTTGAGGGCGAAATCTTCTTCGTTGCCCACTTTGGGAGGGATTTTGTCAAAGACATGTTCGACTAGATCGTCCAATTTGGTGAACCACATAGTGCAAGCCCTACCACCCTTTTCTTTCTCCCTCCAGAAGGAAGCGCTCTTATGGACCATCGGAAAGTATACAATCTCACTTCCTTCATCAGAGAGGTCTCTGGAGAAAAAGTGTTATCGTTCTTAGAGCAATGTCTACCAATTGTCTTAGGTTACTTACTCTCCTTCCTGCTGATTAAGGAATTTAGTGGCAGCTTCACCTTCAGTGAATTTGTCAAAATCGGTCACATTGGTCGTTATTTCACCGTCCGTTGTCACATTATCTTCTTCACCATCGGCTTTCACTGGCACCTGTACCTGCAATATTTGAGGATATAATTTCCCGAATTCAAAACTCTAGAATTAACAAAGAGATCTGAGATTACTGCTCACATTTCTTTCAACTAGTTTCTTCACTTTTCCATCGTATTATGATTTATGTCTTTATCGGTATCAGTCTATCGATTAGCTCAATATCAATATCAATGAGGACAATACTGACCTTTGCTACTGAACGGTGTTTGTCAGGTTTGGGTAGCCTGAGTTCACTCCAATCCTCCATGCCGATAACATTTCCCTCCTTATCTCTCGGTTTGGGGTCGAATAGGTAAAATACTTTGTCGTCTCGCCATAACGCCACAGAGAGAGGTTTGGACTCTAAGATGGCTTCTCGATATGGATTATCGTCAGTCGGTTTCACTTCTAAGTAGGTCCTAAGAGCAGCTTTCAATTTCTCCCTGATATTACCTGTTGACGAAGAAATAATAATTGAGATTCTCATAGATAACTGATGAGCTCTTGAGGCTCTTGAACCCTGAAGATTATGTTCATTCCATTCGTGTAAGCATAAAAACGAATTTCAAGATAATATGGTGTTTGGTACCAAGACTCAATGTTGAATTAGCCTTTTTAGTAGGTATACCTTCATCTTCATCCGCAAACTCCAATTCAAATTTGTTCAAACCGATCATGAAGTCCTTCTTGACATTGGCCAGGGTAACCCGCCCATCGAATTCTTCTTCTGCTTCGTCACCCGCTACGCTTTCTCCTTGCCCTTCGCTTTCCTTTGGTGTCACTGCTTTTCCGGGAGTATTTTCTTTCTTGCTATCTCCCGCACCTCCATCATCGATAGATACTCCTTCTTGAGTCGCTGTTTCTGGTACTGGCTCAATTTCCCTCTGTAATATAAAGAGTATTCGAATTATCTTAAGGGATGTTTGGTGAAGTTGGTTATATAAGGTGGAGACTTTAACTTAAACATAAACTCTCGAGACACGTGAACGACCCAAAGTATTTAGCCAAGTACCTACATTTTACAAGCAATATGAAGAATATGCCTGTCAGGAGCAGTCAAAACCAGCCTCTATTTTTTTTTTCAAATGCAACCTTATATCTTGTAACCCTTTATTGGGAAAGCTGTTTGGAAGATGAATTCAGTGTACTGATCAAATTTAAGTTAGTAGGTTTGAGGGTTGAATGAAGTCAAGAAGGATTTTATGGTTTGATTCATCATCTATGTGACAATTCCTCAAAATGTGTACCATTCACTTGTTATGAAACATTTCCTGTGTTATTTTACTGATCCCCTCTCTTATATTTTCTTGCAGATCTGCTATGTTGTTGCGTTTTTCAGTGTCAACCTCACTTTTGCGATCACCCCCCGAAAGGAAATCCAGCGGTGTAAAATCGGGAGACCTTGCTGGCCACAAAATAGTACCTCGCCTTCCTATCCGTCAACTGAAAAAAATCGTGTCCAGATATTCCTTAATAAAGCAGCGCAGTCTGACGGGGTCTCATCTTGATGTAACCATAGCCTCTTTTTGGGTCAAGTAAGATTTGATGGATTTAGAAATAAATGGCATAGCAGTAGCATTAGTTCGAGCTGAAGAGGATGCTACAGTATCTTGCTTCATTAATAGTGTCATCAACGAAAAATAGCCCTGCAATTCAATATTTTCTTATTCCAGTCGCACTTAATTTCTTTTGTGGAGGCTGAGTATGAAGTTCCTGGGTCCACCCTACGTCTTTGGCAATTATTCCGTGAAAAATAAATCAAGCTTTGAAATCACGTTCTGATATTACGCAACGCTAAAACGTACTAAATACTAAAATTTTATCAGCTCGCTGATTGTTTCTTTTCGTCAGCTTTTCAATGAGGGGTTACAAGCCATAGGGTTGCATTTGAGAAGAACTTGTTTATGGTGGTATCAGCTACACTTGAAAGTCTATGTTCATTATATTGCTCACCAAATTTAGGTAGAAATATAAAAACGAGTAGGTACCTATCCTGGAGTTTTCAGAAACAATATTTACCTCCCTTCCCTGTATCTAAATGCACGTGCTTTCACTCATGTGTCGATAGATCATAATGAACTAGAATCTAGATGGATTGATATCTATTTATTGGAATCACGGAAAATATTGGAAAGAAAAGATGGATGAAGGACAATTTGTCAACATCAGCTCTTGCTGAAACCAAATCACCAGAGAATTCTTCAAACCCAGAAGGGTATATGTATCGTCGTCCAGTTAACAAACTATACAGTCTGTCCAAGATAAGGTTGAACAGCATGGGGATCTCGAAAACGGTAAGAGATACGAAATCGGTTAAATGGGGAAAAAGTTGCGCATTCGGAGGCTCATATCAAGAGCCTTCGAAAATTTTGAAAATTATTTTCAGTTTTTGAGTTATATGGTGATACCGTTTTTTTCATGCGACGTTTCGTATTCGTGGAACCATCATCAACTTTTGTTTTTTAAACACGGTCCTGATAATTTTTTCACAGATTCTGGAAGTTTTTTTTATTCTGAATTCAACCATGTATTATACAAGGTGGTTCATTTGTGTTTCGACCTATTTTTGGTCATCATCAATGTTTTTTCGAAACTCCAAAGGAAAAATGCCATCAGTTCCATTTATTTTGAAGGAAAATTAGTCAACACACTAATACCTCATCAACTGGTTTCAATCAACAACCCATTTCATTTTGCGGAAACAAAAATTCCATCCATACAAATTCAGAATATGTCAAGCGCTAAAACCAGGCGATGACGAAAAGGCGCAAGACATTCTGTGAGTGGTATACCAGGAAATGTTAAAATTTTGCAGATTTCTTTCGAACAATCATCTGGACTGATCAAAGCATGGTCACTAATCATGGTAGCTTCGATATAAAAAATACACATTATTGTTCACGAGAAAATGAACATTTATACATTACAGCGAGACACCAACACCGTTTCGGCTTTAATATGTGGGTTGCAATATTTGGTACACGAATTATTGTTCCTTCTATTTACCATGAAACACAGACTTCCGAACGTTATAGAAATTCGCTTGAGAATCATCTTGAGGAAGCTCTGGATGATTTACCGATTGCGGAAGTTCAGAACTGTTGGTTTCAACAAGATGGCGCTCTGGTACATAATTCCAGAGAAGTCCGTGCGTTTTTATCCTTTGGCCGTTGCGGTCGCCTGATTTGACACAGCTGGATTTTTTCTTAGGGGATATATCGAACTTTGTACACGCAAATAACTTTGATGATGAAGAAGAACTAAGGGACAGTGTCTTCGAAGCATTCAATAGAATAACCCCAGAAATGCTTAGCAATGTCTTAGAAGCAACTGTGAGAAGAGGATATCTTTGTTCAGAAAATAATGGTTATTATTTTGAACATTTGTTATGAATGTCTCTGTAGGTATTGTCAAAGTTAAGTTGTTAAAGTAATTCGTGTAAGAATTCATCAACAATTTTAAACGCTGCATTGATCGAATGATGTAGTGAAATATTTTTCATTCACTTTTCAGTATTGAATAACTAATCCATCAAGTTTGACACTAAATGATCAGAAATAAGTGGAACTGATGGCTTTTTTCTTTTGGAAGTTCGAAAAAACATTGATGATGGATAGAAATAGGTCGAAACACATTCGAATCACCTTGTATAGTACATTGTTGAATTCAAAATGAAAAAACCTTTCAGAATCTGTGAAAAAATTATCAGGACCGTATTTAAAAAACAAAAGTTGATGATGGTTCCACGAATACGAAACGTCGTTTAAAAAAATCGGTATCACCACGTTAAACCTCATCAAAAGTTGCAATGAAAAAGTATTTTCAGTTTTTCTGTATCTCTGATAATAACGGAGAAAAAAAATAAAATAGAAATTCCAAAAATTCACTTTTTTCGATATAACTCAAAAACTAAAAATAATTTTCAAAATTTTCGAAGGCTCTTGATATGAGCCTCCGAATGCGCAACTTTTTCCCCATTCAAGCGACTTCGTATCTCCTACCGTTTCCGAGATCCTCATGCTGTTCAACCTTATCTTGGACAGACTGTATATCGTTTAGACCTTATAGTCGCCATGGAATCCAAAGAATGATTGAATTCTGACCATAGACACTTCCAAGAAGGAAGAATTTGAGCGACGCTCAAGGTCCTAGACAAACTGGCCATACCTGTTCTTCCTTATCCATAATGTCGATCATGCTCTGTACGTAAAGACCATCCCCTTTATTCAGCACCTCGTCAAGGTCTTGTTTCGTCCAGTCTCGAGCAGGTTTCAACCTGTTGTATCCGAACGCAGCCAGACACATGGGGACCGTCTGTTTGCCGCAGTTGAGATCGTACTTGGCGGATATTTCACTGAATAGCGACCGCAAGATGGCGGTGCAATCGTCTATTTTCTTGTAATTGTTGAGGGGAGGGCGATAAGCGTCCCCGTCGCCCAATTGGAAGAACTTCAGGCGTACCAAGTGTACGTTGTAGGTGTTCTCTTTGCCCGGACTCAGGTTGGATTCGATCACGTCTGCCAGGTCGGCTAGGTTCGTTGTTCTCAGGACGCATGCCGTACCATAACCTAGAAGAGAGGTTTAGGATTCTGTGTGTATTATACATACAGGGTGTAAATTTGAAAACTTTCAATGCGAATATCTCGCGAAATAAAAAAGTTAGAAAAACGCCGCTTGGCAAAATGCAAAAGAGTCAAGGGGAACTAGAACCACCATATTTCAGTGGAGGGATGAGTCACCCTGTCAGCCTAACACACCCCAACTTTGAAATGTCAAATGGCACTACCTCTTTTGTGATACCTCAAATGAACGGTCTCAGTCAGTAGTATTCACCTGTACAAGACTTTTTTTCCACCCACTACAGGGTGTACGAAAAACATTAATTCGAGGGTCTTAATTTGAAAACTTTCAATGCGAATATCTCGCTAAATAAAACAGTTAGGAAAACGCCGTTTGGCACAAATGCTACAGAGTTAGGGGGAACTAGAACCACCATACTTCAGTGAAGGGATAAGTTACCCCGTCGGCGCGACACACTCCATCTTTGAAATGTCAAATGGCACTACCTCTTTTGTCATACCTCAAATGAACGGTCTCAGTCAGTAGTATTCACCTGTACAAGACTTATTTTCCACCCACTACAGGGTGAACGGAAAACATAAATTCGAATAAAATAAAATGCAGAATGCCGATATATTCCAAGAGATGTGTTCCAAAATGTTAGAATGGCATTTGAACATCGATTATACTATTGCTTACAACAGAATGGAATGCATTTTGAACATCTGATCAAATAAAATATCCTTTTAACCCAATTCATTTTATTTTATTCTACTTTATATTTTTCGTACACCCTGTAGTGGGTGGAAAAAAAGTCTTGTACAGGTGAATACTACTGACTGAGACTGTTCATTTGAGGCATCACAAAAAGGTAGTGCCATTTGACATTTCAAAGTTGGGGTGTGTCGCGCCGACGGGGTGACTCATCCCTTGACCGAAATATATGGTGGTTCTAGTTCCCCTTAACTCTTTAGCATTTTTGCCAAACGGCGTTTTTCTAACTTTTTTCTTTCGCGAGATATTCGCATTGGAAGTTTTCAAATTTACACCCTGTATAAGGTGTCCTGCAGATTGATGCATAACCTAGTAGCTGGAAATGTTAAGGTGGTCCTAAAGATATTATGCGAATGAAGATCTCTACGCCATCTTTTCATTTCTCGAGATACCTATAAATTTGATTACATTTTCAAATAATGCTACTGATTCGTTTAGGCTGCCAATAGAGATTTTGCTCCAAGTTGCCAACCTAGAAACCTCTACCACTGTAGAAGCAACATTATTGTTTTTATTGTTCATTGAGGAAATACCTTACAGTCAGAAATAACATTCTGGTATGAGGAAGTTGATTACAAAGAACAATAATAACAGAACATTAGGTAACAAAAAGAATTTAAAATATCTGAAAATGCTAAATCGATCAACTTATAAAAATAGCAACAGGAACTAATCAGTAGATGGCGAAGTATCCATTTCGTAATAAAACCATGTGTTTTTTTTTTAATTCAATTTTGAATTCTGAAGTATGTCTGCAATTTTTTATATTATGTGGCAATTTATTGAATTCAGCTAGAGCAGCGCGAGTAATTTTTTTTGGCCAATTATAAAAGTAGCAGAATCAAGATGAAATAAGTTTTATTGTCTCGTGTGATGACCATGCATTTCTGAGTTTCTTATCGAAACAAAATTATTATTATGATAATTTAAGAGGAGCTATTTTATACAATTCATCCAATGAACATTTTCCGGTTATCGCATACAGATCATCAGTTGGGATATCAAATGAGAGGCGATACAATACTTTCAGTGATTTCTTATAAAGTGCGGATATTTTACTGAAATAATTTTTTTTTCTCATCAAGTTTAGGATATCTACGCAAAGCTCCAATGATCGGATATATTTTTTGTATCAGAACCTCTATATGCGTCCCATTTCAATTTTCCATCAATCCACATACCAATATACTTCATTTGTGTGGTACTTCCCAATACTTCATTTTTAATTTGGAGATTGAGACTGATATTCTGTTTATTTTTCTGATGGAATATTATATATTCAGTTTTATTGGAAGTTTCATTACTTAAATAGCTTCATTTTGGTGATTTCTCATACACTAATTCATTCCATCATGTCATGATGTACTTTTCATGAGTTTTTCGTATTATTATTATTATTTTTGAATCTGTTGGTTATTTCAATAACTATAATTCAATTTAATAACGCATGAATAATCTCATACCAGATATGAATCTGTCTGATTATTCATGTTATTTCATGGTAAATGTTGATAAATATATTTTTCTGCAACCGACACAAAAGTCGTCCATTTTGATACCAAAATTAGCTCTTAAATTGACGTTTCTATTACTGACACAAAAATAGGTATGTTGCTAGGCAACATATTTAGTTCCTAGGAGCTGAAGTGGAATTTTAGTTCCTAGGAGCTAAAGTTGAACTTTAGCTCCTAGGAACTCAAAAGGATGTACTGTACGTCAACAAGAATAAACAACATTGTGACGGTTGGTTATTTGGGTTGAGAGGCATACATGATTTGTTTCCGATTTCAGCAGATTTGGCATTTCATACCCATGCTGGAGATATAAATACACCTTACTATAGTTCAGTATTGGAATTATAAACATCTCAGTTAAGTATTTTTGTTTTGATCAGGGAAGCCTTCAAGATTCAAAAACTTGCTTGATCTGTATTTCATTCGTAGTTCTCGGGATAACTTGTTTTTGAATAATCACGGCAAGCAATATAGTTTTTTTGTCTCAAACAGCGATATTGTTTAGCTTCATTTGATTATCAAGTCAGACACACATTATTAGTGCGATATTTGCCATTAGAGCACCTGGTTCATACACAAATATGTCACTCTGTGGTTGTATTTATGTTGAACCTACAATTCGAACATCCTTGAAAACCTAACCTACTGTTGATGCAGGTAGAATATTCTCACCACAGGGATTATTTGTCAATATTTGTTGCATTGCATATACATATGGCACGGCATTGGTGGTTACTTCACATGTTTATTTGAGTTATTTGTTTCGGTTGCAGAAAAAATAGCATGTTTCATTCGGATCAAAAGTGACTTTGTTCAACTCGCAAATTTTGCTTTCGCTCGGCTTCGCTAAACGCTCCGCCTCGCAAATGCAAAATTCGCTTGTCAAACAAAGTGTCACTTTTGATCCTAATAAAACAATCTACTATTATATATTATAGCTGAACGCAATCATAATACAAGGAGATAAAGCCAGAGCCTGAATGGTCATAGAGTTCCCCGAACATCTCATTTTACGCCCTCTAGAGAGTGAGGACACGCTTGTCATTTCTGACGAATTGTCATATCATTTTCCGATTTAAAACGTCAGTTCAGAAAATTGAATAGGCGTCTGCTCGAGAATAATTCCGAATATGTCCCGTTCGTTAACGAATTGCAAACATTTGGTCAACATTAATTTGAGTTGCCCAAATACAATTCTAATATATTCACTTCATGCAAATACATTCAATGACATAATATTGATTCTACTAAAAATGAGATGTTAGAGGCACTCTAAATGGTCTAAGCCCTAAGATTATCACACATGATGAATAATGAAACGTGAATGTAAAAGAAGTGAATCTCGAAATACTTGTTGCGAATCCATGTTCATCTCTGCTATGGCTGTCGAAATAGTAATAAACTTCATCTTTCTTCCAAACAGCTACCGAAATGTAGCGACACGTAACTATACCTGACTCCATGTCGAAAAATAACTCTTCTAGTCCCTGGAAGAATATATCTCAATGACTTTTTCTGGAATACTCGACTCTAGTACCTACTTTTCTGAGATCCTTATTATCGTTGGTGTTTTTAGCATTGAGCATGCCATTGATCATGCATTCATCTACCTCGAAATTCGCCTCCAAATCATGCATTTTGAAACTTTTATTGATCTCACTCATCATCAACATTCTGTTTTCGAATAAATTGTTTTTCGTTAATTGATCGACTGATTCCACGTACAATTGATCTCCTAGCTCAACAACCTGGAATTATTTTAAAGGTAGCAGACCATGCAGGACTTTGGCAGAAATCATGCAATTTTCACAAAGTTCGCATTCTAAAAAATACTTTTAGTCCTTGTGAAACTAAACTACGGACTCTATTCACCTCATTGACTGTATCACTTGACCAGTCTTTCAATGGTACCAACTCGTGTAATGCTAATAATGCCAGGCAACAAGCAGGACTCTGAAGGTTTCTGGACTTTCTATCAAATTGTTTATCGCTCTGGCTTATGGTACCTCTCAAAATCCATTTGGCGAGATTCACTCCTGAAAATATCGATTACCCACTGAACATTTCCTCTGAGAAAACAGTTTATTAAGGGTCCAGACTTTTACCTTTGAAGTTATACCAAGGATCAGGGATATCAACATAATCGTTTATTTGGACTTTGCTGAGATAAAAGGGATCCAATCTCTTTGTTTTCTCCACATTCCTCATATAAACGTCTACCAAGTCTTTCAGATCTGCGAACCACATGAGGCAAGCAGTTCCTGGTAACAGCTCCATTGGAATCAAATTTGTGCCATAGACAGTATTATTCGATATAGACAAACCATTTTTATCCCTAGAAGAATAATAACGATAGTAGCAGTAATTTCGATAGAGCTGTTAGAGCTATTCCTAATCACCTCTCATTGGGATCGAACATGTAATATCTTCCATCTTCCACCCAAACGGCCAACGTGATTGGACCCAAGATAACGCAGCAATCGTTGTCTACCAAAAAACTTTCCAGAGCTGGATGCAAATCCAAAACTTCGAAATCTTGGGATAGGAGTTTCCCTACTACGACATAATCATCGATAACGGGTAGGAATTTTCTTGCTTCGTACTCAGTTTTTCTTTGGAAATTGGAGAGCTTCAAGCTTTGCGTTCTGGGGATGGTTATCATCGCGTCTCTGTATAGAAGATCGCCGTATTTCAGGACCGTGTTCAGGATTTTGGGCACCCACACCCTGGATTTGAAGAATCTCAGCATGATTAAAGCAGATATAGCGTTTCCCATGCTTTGGCGTCCAAGATATTTCGACAAATTCGGGTCTGTTTGGCATGTCGAGGCTCTCAAGATACCAATTTTCTTCGGCACGAGCTCTTAAAAAACAAATTGGGATCGTGATATTTCCTATATATGCGTTGTGATAAATCATACCTGAATAAAATGTTAATTTTTGTGGTACCACCTTATGGGGTATAGGAAATTTGCAGACGTCCATTTTGTTGACCGATTCTTGCAGCCAAGAAGGCCGCTTGGTCAAAGATAAAGAATCACCAACATCCGGTGATAATTCTTGTAGCTTGATTTTCATCGAACCAACGTCTTCATTATCTTCGTCTATATAAGCTTTGAGTTTATCTTCCAAGATGTCCACAGCTTTAGCTTCTAGAACAACAAATAAACTGACAATTGTTCCAAATATAATGTTAGTTCGGTACCTTTGATATCTGCTAGATCTACTTCATTGATAGAAGTATCTTCAGCAGGCGCTAGTTCTTCAAATGTGTTGGGAGGTACGGTTTGGACATGGATTATTCTTTGAATGGTACAACCTAATATTTCGAACTTTGAATTCGGTACCTTGGTCTCCATATTATTGTAAATAGTGTCTACGAGATCTCTCAGAGTCTTGCATCGACAAAGCAAAGAGAAACCATATCCAGGTACTCCCGTCCATGGTTGACCGTTATCTTCATGTTCCATAGGATCGAACAGGTAATAGAAATCATCCTGAATCCAGATGGCTAAGCATTTCTCTGATAAGGTGAAAATACCAGAAGGGAATTGTTTGAAGAACTTCGTTCCTGCTTCTTCAAACATCTTCTTGGTTTTCAGTTCAGATATTGTATGCAATTTCTCAACTATTTTGTCTTTGTTATCGATGTCGAAGGAAATCTTCCTTTTGCCCAAGAAGAAAGAGTTGAATACTCTTTCGGGTGGAACCGAAACCAGACATTTTTCGCTTGGTTGTTGAACTGTCTTTGAGTATAAGGCGTCGCCCATGTCTAGGATCCTATCAAGGTAGTTCCTATCCCAGGTGGCCATTTTGTATAAGTGGGCGAAGATACAAGCCACAGCGCAGTTACAAGCACCTGAAAATTCCGAAATTATCACGATACAAAATTCAAACTATGGTCATGAAAGTGAATGAAGAGTCGAAAAATGAAAACCAATTGATGAATAGGTCGTTTAAAAATGAATTATCATGTTTAGAACAAAAACAAAATCGTTCTACTTATATAGACTATGGAAACTTATAACCTTGGAGTCCATTAGTTTTGAAGGTATACTTCCTGTGAGTCTGGCTGAAATGACCAACAAGTAATGCGGTATTCCCAACAATTTCATACTTGTGCCAGACTCTTTTCAGACTGGAGGTTTGTAGCTTCTGAGTTATTCCTTCTGGTTTAGTATAAGCTGGTTGAGGTTTCGCTTTTTTTGGTCTCTGATCTGGAGGAATCCATTTTCTAGTTGGAACAGGGGGATATTCGATTTTGGGCCTAGGATTCGGCTTCTTTTTTGGCTTGCGTATTTTCTTTATTGCTCTTAAAAATTCAAGATGCTCAATCTATTGGGAGTCTTTAGTAGTATGAGAGAGATACCTACCCCATTTTATGTATTATGGATTTCACTTGAATTTTGAGGGTGAAATTACAAGACAACTAGAATATGTCAAATGAAATTTTCTGTTTTGACAACAGCAGTATTTTGGCAAAAGTAAATTTTCGAATGCGTCAGATTTTGGCAGCAAAATTCTAAGAGTACACAATAAATTATAAAGTGAAGCTAAATTCTTGTTGGTAAAATGGTTGAAGAAAAAGAATCAGATCAGGAAAATCCCCAGCGGAAAAGTGTATCAGCAGAAGGAAGAAAGGAGAGTCAAAGGATATCGGTGTCCCAAAATAGACCCCCAATCTCGGATACTTCCAATCCTATCAAAAAAGATCCAGTCAGTGAACAGAAGAAAAAAGATGAGAAAGATATGAGAAAAACGCAAGTCATACCACAAAAAGAGAGCAATCTAAGTACTCAGATTAAACCAACCCTCAGGTAATTTTCATTTCTTCTAGCTACCTCTATACTATTTCATCTATACTGAACGAAATGATATATTTCCCCTGATCTAAGTTAATGGCAGAGTGTCAATACATTCTAGAATATTTCGCCTCCTCTAAAGATAATTATTTCTTTTAGTTTTTCAAACTAAATTTGTTTCCCACAATTCTTCTGAGTAGGAGATATCATAATCACTTCTCTACAGAATGTCAGGATTTTGCGCTTTCGAAATGTGTTCGAAAAATCAAATCTCAGAAAACTGTTGACTGTTTTATTTTAGTAAGAGGATAGATCTGAAGTTTGTGGATGATGGTACTTATAAGGAAGGGGAACCTAGATCAAAGTATGTGGTACCAAGGACTAAGAGACAACAAAGATATTACGAGAAGAACAGAGCAAATACTGCTAAGAAATTTTGCAAATATAGTTCGTCAAAAGTACCAAAACCGCAACCGGATAGAAAAATGGATTTGAAGGTTGGTCTCAGATTGTTTTATACAAAAACTCAATTTGTTTCAATATTACTTGGTATATTCTTATTCCAGATTGAAGTACCATCTCCAGAACCAAGTCAGGCAAAAGTAACACCAAGGAGGGTTACTCCTACTGCTAGTATGCTCTATCCCTATCCCCAAACTGACTCAGAACTGAAAATCAAAAAACCGAAGAGCGGAATCATAATCAATGAAAAAGAAGCTGAGGGGCATGATTCTGACGATGATTATGACAGCTTCGATCTTGTTTTCTCGAGAAAACCTAGACCGTGAGTATCAAAAACTAATGTATCATCTTTATGCCCATTCAAATCGATTTTTAGAAAATCTTCTTCGAGAAAAAGATCTAAATCGAGAAAACACGATGGACTAGAAGACATTGTGGAAGATGAGGAAGAAGCAGATGGAACTAGAGAGAAGAAGAAGAAAAAGAAGAAAGGCAAACAGAAAAAATGTGGAATGGAAGAGACAGCAGAGGGAGAAGCAGAAGAAGCAGAAGCCGATGAAAAAGCGGATTATCTGACGAAACAATTCAGAAGAAAAGTTTCTCAGGTACAACGAAAACTGCTGAAGTAATCAAGACTCCTCATTGCTTGACGGATTTCCTTGTTTTTCAGATGTCAGCTGCAACATCGTATCACAGCCAACTCATCGAGCCATCCGAACAAGAGATGGTGGGTGAACCGGCTTTCAGCAAATATGTTCAAAAATTCCGAAGGGAATCTGAGATGCAGCGATACCAGCCGATAAGAAGGAAAGTGAAGAGAGGGACTTTGGAAAGCCACTCTTTCACTGATATCAATCAAGTAGTACTCAAAGATTTTTTCTTTGGTTCCAAGGAAGGAACGATGCATCAAGGTAGGTACGATATGAAAATTCAAAACTGAACAAAACCAGGAAATATATTTCTTGAGATTATATAAAGGTATTTACAAAAACTAACCACATATTCCTCAGATCAAAACATTATAGGAACACCAGAAAAAAGTCACCTAAGTATAAAGATGCTTATTTTGGGCGCTAGACGTTCTGAAGTTACTATTTTCAAATCGTTTTTGCTCCATAACTTTGAAAGGGCTCAAGAGATCACACTCGAATTTGGTACGTTAACATAGCTTCATTGAGCAATGAAACCGATATCATGATTAGAATGAATATTATGAGCGTGGCGTTAGAACAGTAAACAAACATCTAAAACTTTTACGCCAATGGAAAGGAAGGAGTTTGAATATGAAATTTGGATTGTGTAACTTGTTTCTTACAAAAGAGGTAATTCTGATACAATGCGATTACTCTCATAGCTCATAGTTTCAAGAGAATTTGAATTTCAGTAATTCAAAGCATCAGTTAAGTATTTTTCCCTACCATGTAATGACGTAGAGGCGCCTCCATCATGTCACGATTAAATAGATGGTTAGTCCATCCATATCGATTTATAAGATGTTAGCTAATAGTTAGCGAGAGGAAGAATTCATGATTGGTTCACACATTATTTGACAAATAGAAAGCAGTATGTTGAAGTGAATGATCTTTCTGGCTCACTAAAGAATATTACATGTGGAGTACCGCAAGGATCAGTTCTGGGACCAATTTTATTTTTAATTTATATTAATTCAATATCAACTCTGAAATTGGAAGGAAAGCTAAAATTATTTGCGGATGATACAACATTGATTTATATATCGAATGAAATAAATGATATCGAACGGGATATAATAAGTGATTTGGAAAACATATCATCTTGGATGCAAATTCATAAGTTGACTCTTAATTATAACAAATCTTCATATATGTATATTTCCAAAAGATCAGTTAATATTTCGAATAATGCTATAACTTTCAACAATGGATTAATTAAATATACAGACGTGACAAAATTTTTAGGTCTCTATATCGACGACAAATTATTATGGACTAAAAATATAGACCATTTGAGAAATAAAATAAATCCGATCATAGGCATTTTATTCAAAATCCGAAATATTATTCCCATTAAATACTTGAAATGTATTTACTTTTGCCTCATTTATTCAAATTTGCAATATTTGATTTCTATTTGGGGGAGTACAAATATTTCACGTCTGATACCACTAATGAAATTACAAAACAAATCAATTAAGTGCATTTTTCATCAACATTTTCTAGATTCAACGATAAATTTATACAAACCAAGACATTTTCTGAACCTGATTTCGTTATATAAACTTAAAATATGTTGCTTCATTCATTTTGCCAGGAATAAATTTAAAATATCAAATTTAGCTTTCAATGAAGTCAATACAGTCCATAATTATGGGACTAGACAATTGAATTACTTGATAGCAAATACATTCAAGTCAAACATTGGCAAACAATCTGTTTTTCACAATGGAATAATTTTATATAATTCATTACCGAATGAGTTGAAAAATATACATGATGCAAGAAGGTTTAAAATCAATCTTCAAAAATACTTGCTAAGGACAATTTGAATGAAAAATATGTGGCATGATTTGATTACTTAGGAATGAAATATAACTTTAATCTTATAAGTCACAATATTAATTCGTTTCCACTGAGTGGAATTCATTATAGTTAACCCTTTATTATTTTTTTATATGTATTTATGTATCCCTATCATAAACAGAAATGTTTCTTGGGGTAATAAAGACAATTAAGCAAAAATAGTAACGTAGGTATTTTTTTGCATGCAGTAAATAAACTGAATAATCCAGATTTCATATTGAAAGCAATTTTTCTCCATTGGCGTAGGAATTTACTTAAGTGCTGTCTAGTGCTCAAAAATGCTCAAACTAAGCAACATTGTACTGAGGTAAGTTTGCTGTATCGAATGTTTTGGTCTGAGGAAATCATTCGTTTTTTGAAAATGCCTTTTTGAGATATTATTCTCCTGTATAACTGTAATTTTAAGGTGACCCTAGTTTTGCACCATCTGTGAGAAACATCCAAGGATTGTGTATGCCCGTGGCAGCGTACTGTTATTCGATACTAAAACACCCCAATAAATGGACCAGGGAAAACATCGACGAAATCCTGGGATATGGCAACGACTTATTTTCACAAAGTGCCAGAGTTGCGCATATCCACAATTTGTCGAAGCTGTTGGAATTCAATGAATTGCAAAAGTATTGCATTATAGGTACATTTTGAAGACTTTAAAAGTTATTTCATCAGGCATTCGTGTTTTTTTGGTTCATTTCAGCAGATTTCAACTATTTCTACGTTAGGTTCAAATAATTTTTCAGTACACCTTTTCATGTTCAGGCTATCATAGAAAAGAATGCACTTCTCACCAAACACAGTTACATAACAGAGATATCGCAGCGATGTAACTATTGTGACCTTTGATATCGCATTAAATGCCACATAGACGTCGCTGCGATGTCAGAAAGATGTTATTTTGTCCCACTCAAGTTTCATCCATACGACGTCGGTGCGATAAGTTCTCTGCGGTATAACAACGATTTATTTTGTGCAATGTGACTGTGATATTTTATTTGTGATGAAAAAGCAATATGTTTTTGATTGTCTTTATTACCCCAAGAAACATTATTGTTTATAATAGGGATATATACAACAAAACATACATATAAAACATAATAAATCGAAACAATAATAATTGCACAATTATTGTTTTTCCTAAAAAAAAAGAATTATAATAAAATATAAAATGAAAATATCATAATCCATTACAAGTAATCAAATTGTGAATGATTAGTACTATTAAAGTTTACTGAGCAGATATTTCTTTAATTTCATTTTAAATTTTTCTGCTTCTATATTTTTCAACTCATTATGTAAGGAGTTATACAAAATTATTCCATTATGGAATATTGATTGTTTACCAAAATTTGACTCATAATTATTTGCTATCAATAAATTGAATTGCCTTGTTTCATGGGCGTGAATCGTATTAACTTCATTAAAATTCAAATTCGACATTTTCAATTCCTTCCTGACAAAATGAATAAAACAACAAATTTTGAGTTCATATAATGAAACTAGATTCAGCAAGTCTTTAGGTTTGTATAGAGTCGCAGTTGATTCTAAAAAAGGTAAATTGAAAAGGCAGGAATGAAATTTCGAATTTTATATATAATAAGTCCACGATAGTTGTTCATCTATATATAGACCGTTGTTCTTTTTGAGATGTGCATATACGAAGATTTATCATAATTAAGAGTCAACTTATTGCTCGTTAGCCAAGATGATATTTGTTTCAAATCATTTTTAATATCATTATTGATATCGTTGAAATCTTTTGAAGTATAGATTATTGTTGTATCATCTGCAATTAATTTTAGTTTTCCTTTCAGTTTTAATGTAGATATTGAGTTGATATAGATTTAAAATAAAATTGGCCCCAAACCTGATCCTTGCGGTACACCACATGTAATATTTATCAAGGAACTACAAGTATTATTCAAATCAACATACTGTTTCCTATTTTTCAAATAATTTTGGAACCAATCATGAATTTTGCCTCTGACACTTATTGATGATAATTTAGTCAATAAAATATTATGATTTACAGTGTCAAAGGCCTTACAGAGATCCAGAGACAGAATGCCGCATTTGTCATTGTCATCTATTCGTAACTGAATATCTGAAATGACATCCATCACAGCTACCTCTGTGTCTTTTGACCTACGAAATCCATATTGTTTACTAAACAATAGGCCATTATTTTCAAGATAATTTATCAGTCGGTTATTCATAATTTTTTCTAAAATTTTGGAAAAGATCGGGAGAACAGAAATTGGTCTATAATTATTTAAATCATCTGTCTTCCCATTTTTGTGAATTGGTAATACTTTAGCAATTTTCATTTTGTCAGGAATAATACCAGTTTTGAGCGATTTGGAAATTATGTTTAACAAAATAGGAGCTAACTCAAATTTGATTACTTTTACAATCTTAACAGTAATATAATCAAATCCACAGCATTTTCGAACATCCAGATTATCAATGATATTCTCAATTTCTGAAATATTCGTGGGAATTAGGTACATAGATAGAACACTTGAGCAATCTTTCTCCCATTTCATAGGCGAGAAGAAAATCCGTTTCACTGTAGACGATCCCGAAGTGGCAGGCTACATCCGATCCGACGACAAAAAAGTCTACAACCTCACCAAGGCCCTAAGAATCTTCTTCTCTCGCAACACGGCCGGTATTCTCAAGACTCAAGACATCTGCATCGGTGTTTGGAAGCATAAGTACTTCTACATGTTCGATGCCAGACCGAGGACGAGGGATTTGTTTTGCTCGCCTTCTGGCACTGCCATCATGGCCAACTTCTACGACGTTTCAGCCCTGGCCACCGTCTTCCTCGCCAGGTCTTCATCTATTTATTATTTATTAATCATTCCAGAATCACGTCATTTGACAGGTTACTGAGGGGCCAACATAGGTCGCGTGCAAGAACTGTCAGAAGACCGACCCTGGAGGCAAAACATATTTGTTTACAAGTGATCGAAATAGTTTTCCACAATTATTTTGGCATATGAATCGTATTTTTCCGCTATTCATCAATTCGCTAATGCCATCACATTGTGCTGTTGTAAAATGCACGAAAACTGCAGCGGAAGATGAAGAAATCCGGATGGTACATTATGATTCAAAAGTAAGTACCTACTATAGTCACTCACATAGTTTTCATTTTTGAAATTTGGTTATTTCTCTGATTTCTCATCGGAATTCCTTCTGCAATAGGATCAGCTAATAGAAATATACCTGAAATTTCTAGAATAATGCAATAATGCTGACGATCGTGTGTGTTGTAGACATTTTCAATCTATTAGCAGCATTAGCTTGTATTGCAGAAGTGGCAGAAGGCAGAAGGAATTTTAATAAGAAATGACAACATTTCATGATGCTAACTATGTGAGATTACTATTTATCTGAAGAATCATATTCCCTAGTCACTTACTACGTTTTTTGTGCATTGTACAACAGCACAATGCGAAGGCATGCTTGAATTAATGAATAACGCAAGAAACACGATTCGTATGCCAAAATATTGTGAAGAACTATTTCAACCTTTTGATTCCTCTGTAACCAAATAAAAAAGTGAGGTTGTGTTTCAATAATTCACAGAAGATTGAGGTTGTGTTTCAATATTTTGCCTCCAGGGTCGGTCTTCGTGCACGCGACCTATTGTATTTTGTCAAGATTTTTTATATGAAATATATTAGTTGGATCGTTTTCCTTGGAATCCGAGTTGGAGCCAGAAAGAATTTCATAATTATGTTTGGTGAAACTGTTATTATATTGTGGATATGGCAGGGAATGCTCATCGAAGGTAACCTAACAGATGGTTTGTGTGCCCCTCAAGAAACCATTTCAAAATCACGTGTTCTGGAATGGTCAATTCATGTATTCATTTGTTTCAGTTGTTGCATCATATCTTCCAGTATTACAAATTTCATACAAATACATGCAAAGTGGTTCAACTAAGATTATTCACCTAGCTCCATATCTTTTTGGGAGTTCGAAGCGATTTAATCATTATGACTAATCGATCATAAAATACAATAAAATACGTGAAATCAATGAGTTGGAAATGGGAAAGTTACCTATATTGAGGTTTTTATCTGACTGTGAAGTTTGTAAAGAAATAATACATACGTATTTTTTCTTTTTTTCGTAAGGTCAAATTTCACTTCAGAAAAAAATAAATAAAAGAGGAACATGGCTCCTCCACCATTCCTTTGCATATACGTATTAATAATCAATACGGATAATCTCTATCTGTTTCCATAGCGAAACATGAAGCCGATTTTTGAAGACAAATGACTATCCATAAGGAAAAGTTTTGAAACGATCAGACACATACTGCTTTGATTGAAAGGCTAGTAAACGTCATTGTCTACCGAAACGCATGTCTTTGGTGACTACTATAATAGCGCATGGCGCATGCGTATCATGCCACCAAATCCTTATGGATATTCATTTGTTTCATATTTTTGGCTTCATCCTGGCACCCGTTATGATCCGTATTGTTTATTAATACGTATATGTTCCTTTGACGTACTTTTTGAAAATCCACATTCACCCAGAGTTAAAATACGATTCCCTGTGCCAGTACGACGTTGCCGACATCATCAATATATGTCTAGAATTCCGGAAATTGTTCTTTGAATGCATAATAACTATATTATAACAGCAATGGGATATAATAGGTTCTTCAATCCTACTTTGTCAAGTATTATGAATAATTCCCAGAAATCTCTCATTGGCTGAATGAAGTTGATTACTAATAAAGATAAATTATGATATTTTGCGATAGTATCTATAATTTTTCACTATCGTTATATTACAATATTCATAACTTGCATTTTTTTGCTAATGAATTCGTTCCTTGATAAAATGGATCTATTTTCTAGTAAAGTTGCAGATTATATCTAGCAACAGCGCCTTATACTTCGAGTCCGTACACACCACTCAAAATACTGACAGGAACAAGAAGGAGCCATGGGTGTCGGCTTCATTCTGTTCTGACCGATGGCAGGAAGTTAGGAAATATAATATCATTGAATGTAGCCGATAGTGATTCATTGATTCAATTATATTTTCGTTTAGGATCGAGCTCTATTCGAGATATTTCAATGCATTAATAACAAAACCATAACCTGTCAGAATGAAGCCTCCCACCTTCTGCATTCCTGCTCCGAGTGCATTTGTGGTTATGTATGTTTTTGTTTTCCAGTTTTACTTCAATTTTTTTCATTCATTTTTCGAAAAAGTCGAAAAATCTCGATTCTGAACACCATATATCTCTGTTATCATCTACGATAGAACCCAAGTGTCATATATCGATGAAATCAGCTCATTAGGGAGAGAAATTTCGTTGAAACTATCTCAATTCGACGGAGTATATTTGAATAGATGCATGCACAAAGTTCAGTACATCTTCTTGAAGCACCAATAATGAGGGATATTTATTTTTTCCTCTGAGGATGTCAATATGCTCTTACCATCATCAATCAATTCTCATCAATCCAAATATCAAGGTAATATTTGACATTTACCAGTTCGTTTCACACGTCAAGATTTTATTCTAATAATATAATCAGATCAATATCTTGTTTATTTCAATTGTGAAAAGTTTCAGTTATATTGAGTCTTATTAGAATTAACAGAAAGAAGATCCCAGCCAACCATGAGATGTATAAGTGATGTATACGCTACATCACTTTGTGACATGCGATATCTAATTTGAAGTCACAAACATGTTACCGATACAACGTGGCGATGTGAAAATGTCCGACTCAAGCAACATCACTGTGACGTCGTTCAGACATGAAATGCGACATCACATGCAAAATCACTACCAGGTCACATACAAGTGTACATTTCATATTACAAATACATCACACTGCGACATCGATGATGTGGTCGCCGTACCTGTGATATTCGTGGGATATATAATAATAATAATCATTCAACTTTACGAAGAAAATGTTTATTTTCCGAAAGTAAAAACAGATGATACAAAACTTATCATGACAATCACCCTAATTAGTAATCTTGAAGTAGAACATGACACATATATATAGCAATACAATAAAAATATACATTATTCATAAATGATATATATCAAATACACTTACATTATCTTGGGATCTTTCATCCACCTTGTTTTAGATTGCAATATTCCTATCTCAGAGGTAATCACAATATTACCTATTGTGATTGAACTCACGACCGTCGTTCCTAAATGATTGTATACCTCCAATTTGAAGCTGCTATAATATGTGTGCTATAAATCATCTCAGATATTTCAACAGAGAATTTGGAAGGAAATAGTCTGTACGGAGTCGGACTCATTCACTGACTGACATGGCCATGCACAGCTCAACATGGCGTCTGGCGTGTGCGTTCGTTTTGCGCATGTCTGCGTCACACTCAGGTCACAAAGATATCTCATGAGGATATCAATGTGAATTATTTAGTTAACGTCAAAGAGATGTAGTTTGAAGAAGTCGCTGCAACATTACATAGTTTCCTGGTCGCGATGTCACCTTGCGACGTTGATATCGAATCTACGTCGATAAGATTTGTTAACGAGATATTGCATTTATGCAAGGTTGTTACATCACACGATGGTTGGCTGGGATTGGATTAGAGCTACTTCTCAATTTTTTCAAGTCCTGATTTATGATGAATGTCTTAGGTCCAACTTCGGCAACTGGCCATTCGTCATCTATCCCCTGAAGGCGTTGAAGGTGCTCAATAGGGATGATCCAGAAGTGGATTCCAATGCCGCCTTGGATGTTGCTAGCGAGTACAATATTTTGAACGCGAATAAGGCTGTGGTATTGGCGTCGTTAGATCTGGCAGATAAGTGTTTCGATTTCAGCAGGAACAAGCAGTCTCTGGCCATGGCTGTGGTTTGTTTGGTAAGACGGTGTAACAGTTTTGAAATATAAAGTTCTATATTTTTATATGATAAAACAGTATTACTTTCGGGTATTATTTACTGATGTAAGATCAAATCTTATTTCCTCTTCATTATATTAGTATAGATGAATAGTATATCTGCTCACAAGTATATGTCACTTTCAGTGAATTTTTTTTATTTCGGAATGAAAAATCAGCAGATTCTGTCAGTTGAATTCGGAGATCACAAACTGTAGGCGGGGGTTGCCTAAGTTGTGACTTGTGTTCTAGATCCATTAGAGAATGAACTTCAAAAGTGATAATGATGAATGATACTCCGAAGGTTTTCAAACAAAACATACACACACCTTTATTCTTGGCAATTACTGAGAATGAAATCAAAACTTGACTTGCCCTATACAGTGTCATTCATAAAGTCGGCATCATATGGGAAAAACTTTTATTAATGACTTATTTTGAAATTCGAGTTGGACGTTGAGTTTTGCTTCAAACAAGATGAAAAATGGCCTACTCAATCGGGGTCACGTGACTTTCGCTACATGTCAAAAGTGACATTTTTTCAAATTAATCGATGAAAGTAGGCTTATTTGTTCGAATATCGAAAAAGTGTACTCGAAAAAGTTGTTTCTATTTCCATTTTACATAATTATGCGACTGGGATTTTATCTTTCTATTACATTTTTCAGATTTCGATATTTTTTAAAAATTTTCGAAATTTCTGTAATATTAAAAAGATTGTGAATTCGATAAAATTACTTATTCATACCAGTAGCTTCATCATGCTACTTACTTTCAATTACTAATTTTCACTAATTATCGATAAAAATATGATTTTCTTCAGAAAATGATAATCTCCGCTTATGTTTGATGCAAACATAACATCAAAATTCTGTTATGTTTGAGTCAAGCATTTAGAAACGAAATTCATTCAAATTCATTTTTTCAGCCCTGGAAAGATCAGTTTAAATGAATTTCGTTCCTAAATGCTTGACGATATATCAACTTTGCATCAAACATAACAGAATTTGGAAGCGGGTATTATCATTTTCTGAAGAAAATCATATTTCTGTCCATCATCAGTGATAATAAGTAATTGAAAGTAAGTAGCATAAAAAAAGCTACTGGTATGAAGTTGTTTCGTGGAATTAACAATTCATCAAATATTACAGAAATTTCGAAAAATTTAAAAAAATAATCAAAATCTGAAAGTTGCAATAGAAAAATCAAATTCGAGAAGCATCTGTAAAATTGAAATTGAAACAACTTTTTCAAGTAAACTTTTTCGATATTCGAACAAATAAGCCTACTTTCAGCGATTAATTTGAAAAAATGTCACTTTTGACATGTAGCGAAAGTCACGTGACCCTGATTGAGTAGGCCGTTTTTCATCTTTTTTGAAGCAAAACTTAACTTCCAACTCGAATTCCAGAATAAGTCATTAATAAAAGTTTTTCCCATATGATGCCGACTTTATGAATGACACTGTACATATATATACAAATGAACTAATATTCCTGTGAGGAACAGCATCTTCTGTTCTGCCCGAACTGCGGAGATTCGGGCACAGTGGCAACTTTTCGAACTTACAATAGAACTCAAACTTTCCTGACTCGTACTCAAAAAACAGGACTAGAACTCGTACTGGCAGTTCAACTCGCAGTCGAACTGGTAGTCGCACTGTCGAACCCGCTTCCTTACGTATTTTAAATAGTTGTCTATATTTTCGGAAATGTGACAGTAAGGAAATCAGGTCGATAGTCCAGGTTCGTTGAAGTCAATGTCACGCCTGTGTTTATGTACAACTACTATGGAAAAAAGTTCGTTCACGATTCGAAAATTTTGGAATCAATAAACAAAGACGTGACCGTTCAATGACTTCGAACCTTCTATGAATTTGAATGAAATTGAGGAAAAATAACCCTATTCGTGACAATATCCTATTCGTGATAGAAAATAAGCGTAAGCCATCTATCGTAGTGCTTGAAAGCTGTCAGAGTGGCATGTTTACTTTGTTTTCATTGGTTCACATTTGTTTTTTGTTTGTGTATGGTCATATCATCTAAACAAACCGCTCAGAAGTGTTCAAGCTGCTGCCGTCAGGTGGGGCAACGTGTTATTTTCTATCGCGAATGTCTCCCTTCCAGGCGTATTCTCGTATAACGCCACCTAGCGCCTGGCACCGCACTACCGTGGACAAGATAATGATAATCGGTAACCAGCTGTACCTCCAATGCCTCGAATGCGAGTCCATAGTGGACCTGAAGCTGGACAACCTGCCTGCCCTGTTCACCATCGGTCCCTACATCGTCGAAATATACATCTACGCCAACGTGTATGCCGACCTGCTCTTCAGATCCTGCTGTTGCCAGCTCAGGTGTTGCTTGGAGGAGTTCTTCGAGAAATGTACGAACGCCATAGTCCAAATAGGTATGTTCGTTTTTAGGAATAAGGAGAAGCTTAATTCAAATAGTGACCTTCATAATTATCATACTAGGCAGAGAAATAATTTTTATGTACCCTTTGCTGAACTCAAAATCAGAGAGAATGCACCAAACTTCATAGTACTTAAGATTTTCAATAGACTACCCAATAATTTGAAGAATATCGTGAAGATCAACTGTTTCAAAAGCCAACTCAATGAATTCTTGACATCATCATTTTTTTTGTTCTAAAATTGTTCTATCCGTCATTCGGTTGCCCCCTTACGAGCAACCCTCAGAAGTCTTCGAGAGTCTTTTGCGAGCAAGGAATGACGGGGGCCTCACCTTTTGTGATCCCAAACACTTTCTTGGGCCATCTGAAAAATTTCTGCAGTCGATGGGAATCGAACCCACGACCGGCAAGCGAATGCGGATTAGAATATTGACACTCTGTCCACACGGCTACCTGGCCCCTTACTACTTCCTTAAAGATTATTTAACTTAAGGATGCAATAATATTTCACTGTTTTGTTCTCTTGACTATTCCTTTATGGTTTTTGTAACTATCGAAAGGAAAATAAAGTTTATTATATTATTATAGGCAAAGGATTCTTGGCGGTGTGGAAGCAGCGGAACATGTTTTATTGCTTCGATCCCTATTCGAGGAACAACGAAGGGTACCGGTGTAGAGACGGAGCAGCCTGCGTATCGATGCATTCCACTGTGGAGTCACTGGTGGAGGTCATAACTACCAATTTCGATGACAAAGACACGATTTTCTATGTGCATGCGATGAAGGTGTGCAAGATACACAGGGACCCGGCGCAGACTTCCAGGTAGTTTTTGAACCTCACTTTTTCTGTTGGCCTACTATGGGTTGCGTGCAAGAACTGTCAGATGACCGACCCTGGAGGTGGAACATTGAATCACAACCTCACTTTTCTTATTTGTTTACAAGTGATTGAAATAGTTTTGCGTTATTATTTTGGCATACGAATCGTATTTTTCGGTTATTCATTAATTCGCTCATGTCATCACATTGTGCTGTTGTACAATGCACAAAAACCAAAGCGGAAGACGAAGGAATCCGGTTGGTACATTATATTTCAAAAGTAAGTACCTCCTATAGTCACTAACATTATAGTTTTCATTTTAAAACTTCGTAATTTCCCTGATTCTCCTCGGAATTCCTTCTGCAATAGGAGCTAAGAGAAATACTCTAAAAGATTTCAAGAAGATTGGATTCATGCAATCAAACGGGAGGACTGACATGCTGACGAAATATTATGATCGTGTGTGTTGTAGACATTTTCAATCTATTAGCAGTATTAGGTTGTATTGCAGAAGTGGCAGGAAGGAATTTCAATAAGGAATGACAACATTTCATAATGAAAACTATGTGAGATTACTATTTACCTGAAAAATCATATTCCTTCGTCTCTCGCTGCATTTTTTGTGCATTGTACAACAGCACAATGAGAAGGCATGCTTGAATTAATGAATAGCGCAAAAAACACGATTCGCATGCCAAAATATTGTGAAAAACTACTTCAATCCTTTGATTCCTCTGTAAACAAATAAAAAAGTGAGGTTCTGTTTCAATGTTTTACAGAAAAGTGAGGTTGTGTTTCAATATTCCACATCCAGGGTCGATCATCGTGCACGCGACCTATCATAGGGGTCTCCGGACTACATGAAGTTGATTGTTAATGATCACAGGGTTCGTGATTATTTAAGCATTATTCAGACTCCATCCTCCACACCCGATTATGCACTATTTTTCTTGAAAAATCACAGGTGGCACTTTCAACGAAGATATCGGAGACACTTTGAAGATATTTCGAGATATGATTTGAAATTGTTTCCTGCATTGAATGAGTTGAATCAATATTATTTCCGAGGCCCATTGAAAAAAACTTTTCAACAGTAAAATTGAATAACTGAATCTGAAAACTATTTTTCTATATTTTCCTGCTTTTATACTGAAATTTGGTCATAAAGATTAAATTTTTATTTAGTCGACGTCTAATATCGATTAAAATGAAGTGCAAAAACAGAGTTTCTATGTCTTCAAAATTATAGTTTCAAACTTAATGGAATTTTGTCATCAATCATCTTGCAAAAGTCAATTCAAATGGACTCCGGAGATCACTAAACTCAGGTGAATAAAAACAATTTCGATGTTTGATAAGTTATTTTAAACTAATCCATTCGTTTCATTATTCATCTGGCATTTACTTAGACAATATATATATAACTTGTTTCATCTTGAAGCTGCAAATTCTAAACTTGGGCAAAAAAAGTTTACACATGAGGCGATTTCGAAATTCAATAAATTACCAGATGATATCAAAAACATCCCAAATATTATGCAATTCAAAGATAAATTTAAGAAATATATTTATATGCAAAGGAATGATCAAAGCTGAAAGACTATGAATTTCCTTTTTCCTTTTTTTTTTTCACTGTTTTTATTTTTCCTCTTCTTGTTCACTATAATATATGACTATCTTAATAATATGTAAGTTTTGTTCACTATTTGTAATTTCAATCATTTTCAATCATACAACAGTCGATAATACTTCATGAATGATCTTATACCAGGAATTACTGTCTGATCATTCATGTCATTCCTACTAGAAAATTAATTATACTTTATATATTATTTGTATGAAATGTATCAATGGAGAAGAGGATGTAATGCAATAGTTGAAATAAATAAATGAAAAAATAAATAAATTTGGCCAATCTACTCATGATCACTTTAACCTTCAAATTTGAGCTTATACTTCGTTCATGAATTCTTTGTGCCCCTTTTTTTAACTCTTATTGTGAATCTCTACGATGTTCTGATTTGTTACCTAATTGTCCCCAAGTTCTTAATGATGAATCAATTATTATTCACAAATGTATAACAATATTTAGATTCCTCAAATGGGTGCATTAACTTAATAACATTACTTCTTGAATTCTTCCTGAACCTCATGAAAACTTGATGAAGATATTTCGACTTCAAATACCTAAATAGGCGAACGCGAATAAGGGAAATTGAAAAGGTAAAGAGCAGAATATATGTATTTTATTCACTTCAACCATCGTAATGTAAAGATCAGAAAAGGACATTAGTTCAGCAGTCTGAACTCTTATCTCATTAATACCATCCAGTGACTTGAACTACCTCCTACTTCCTGAGAGCTGAGACGAGAAGAGACAAGAAAGATTGTACTTGTCTCTGCTCGTGAGAATTTTTTTTCTTTCGCCTCACCACCACACTTCCAGGTTCCCCAAGCACCTGGCCATGGACGATATAGCGGTGGATGAGGTCAAGCAGTACAAGATGAAGAAGTCGAAGAAAGCGGCCATCGAGAAACCGGTCACCGTTGATTATTCGGCGTTGGCCATGAGAAGGTTGTTGGCCGGTGAGAGTCCTCAGGACTCCATTTTCGATATCGGTTCGACTGTTGAAAGCTTGGCGATGGAACAGCTACCACCGATGCTGCACAAGAATGTGTCCAAGTCCATTTTGAAGGCGCATCCCAAAGTTGTTGATGTCGTAGCTGATTTGGACTCACCTAGCTTGTCCGATACTCAGGTATTAATAACACGAAGCTATCCAATGAATGAGACATAGTCTAGCTTCTATCTAATGGACATCCATTGTAAATCCAGAAGCTATAAGTTTGGATGTCCACTGGATGCCCATCCTGTACATCTTCTGTACATCAATAGGGCATGCATTGTACTACTACTGGATATGGATTGGACAACCACAGTACACCTATTGTACATAAACTGTACATGAATTGTACAGTTTATGTAAAGTTTTGGACAATATAAATAAAACTCTCCCTATATACAGGGTGATTCAAAAGTAAGCGGCATCCTTTCAGAGGCGTATTCCTTGCTTGAAAATAAGGCAAAAAGTTCCTATTGATAAGGATCCGAAAATGCTTCCTAAGGGAGCTACGGCCCTTTGAATAGGACACCTCAAAGACGGTTTTTTCTCTATAACTTTAAAATCCTTCACAACAAATTTTTAAAAATTGGTGTACGGCATAAACATTCGATGGTAAATAGGACTCCGTATTCGAAATTTCAGAATTTCATTCAGGGGCGTCACATGCGGGAGAGGGTAAGTGTAAAAATATCCCTTCTTCTCCGGATATTCAGGTTACTGTGATTTCGTTTGGAAATTATTTCGAATACGGAGTCCTATTTACCATCGAATGTTTATGCCGTACACCAATTTTTAAAAATTTGTTGTGAAGGATTTTAAAGTTATAGAGAAAAAACCGTCTTTGAGGTGTCCTATTCAAAGGGCCGTAGCTCCCTTAGGAAGCATTTTCGGATCCTTATCAATAGGAACTTTTTGCCTTATTTTCATGCAAGGAATACGCCTCTGAAAGGATGCCGCTTACTTTTGAATCACCCTGTATATTCTCTCTTCCACAATTTTTTCTCAAGTTTCTAAAGTAATGCTGTTTTGGCCCAGCAATGATACATGCATAATATGCACTTCCATAGCTCAATGGCTGATTCATACAACGTTCATTATTTAATCACAATTTCACTGCATTTATAAGTATTCCATATTATATAACGATGGATGATTTCTCGAAAAGAATAATGAATGAGAGAACACACACTTCGCTTATCCTAAAATATCATGTGAACAAATTGAAAGGGTAATCATTACACATAACCTCAAAATGACCTCGAATAATTAGTTCACCAAGTTCAGTAAAGTTGCATGAGCCCTTCTTTGAAAAATATGATAATATAATGAAAAATAACCATGGTTGAGCGACGGAATAAAGACGAACAGACAGAACACGAAACAAAGATGGCGATGGCATATGCATTCTTTCAGTCTTCTTGATACATTATGGGTATCCATTGAAAAGGTGTCACCAGTTATCCATTGGATGGGCATTAAGGTTTATCCAATGGATGTCCATATGAATATTTGGAATATAATAATAATAAAATATTGGAATAGTGTCAATGGTATTCCATTGGACAGGCATATAGGTTCATCCAATGGATGTTCATTTCTTTCCCATGGACATCCGAACCTTTTTTGGACGTGAAATGGGCATCCATTGGATGGACTGTGTTATTAGGGTAATAAGGTCTTAGACCATTCAGTTGCAGATTCAATCAGTGCCGATTTCTCTGTAATCTCATTATCGATTGTACGTCAGCCATTTTCACGTTGTTTGTGTTTGGTACATTGTGCATAATATGAATTCTTGCTCTTCTTCTTCTTTTTCTTCTCTGCACGGGTGGGTGGATGCAAAGACCCTCAGGCATCTTCAGTCGTGCCCATTGTGCTCCCACATGGCCTGTGAATCAGCTGACAATGTCGATTTGTTTGACGAAATTCAGCGGCTTCATCAGCTAAATAACTTTCACATCCTTTGAGTGCCGTATTTTTGCCCTTAGACCATTCAGGATCTCGCTTCGCTCGAATGGGATGCTAATAGTCTCTATTAACTATGTGTGGAAGATATGTCAACATTAAAAGAGAAGGGCAATATATCAGCATATCTCAGTTGGATAAGGGAATTTCGAAATCATATAGCTTCAATCACTTAACTCCACTAGAGACGAAACGAATATATGTGGATTTTGTCGGTCAATAATAGGAGCACTGATGACTGAGTTAGTTGATGATCTCATTTACGAGAGATTATCGAGAATTTTATGACTTGATGTATATAATTCATTCAAAGAATAATTCGATTCGAACACATTGAATCAAAGGCGGTCTGTGTGAATGAATGAATTCACTATTCATCTGAAGATGAAATTGAGTACGTTTGTAATGAACATCACTAATATACACAGAGGAGAAAACATGCGAAGACCTCTTCAATCTCTGCTGTCCATAAAATCATCCAGATAATAAGATGCTTTATCTGAGACGAACTCACATGCTCTTCTAGTCTACAGAAGTCAATCCACTTCGTCTTAGCAGGCTGGTCTTTAGAAAAACTGAAAAACTTTCCCTACCTATGGAAAGATATGTCTTACCAGTTTCTGAAGAATACTTTTTGTGAAGTATATGGCTCTATCAGCGGAAGTCAAAATTTCCGTGAAGAAACAGTATAAATTACCCAACTGCTCTCAATTCTGAAATATTTTCTAGATAGCTATCAGTCAAGTGTCATAACATAACGTTTGGTTTTTGAAATTTTTATTGCAAACGCAAGCGCCGTTAGGATGCGAGTATTTTTCATCCTTCACATTGATTTATTTCTCTAAAGAATCAAATAATATTATCATGGACATGAAAAGTGATTTAGAGAAAAGATCCTCTTGGTTACAAGTTCATAAACTATCTCTCAATTATAACAAATCCTCATATATGTACATAGCAAAAAGAACATTGAACATTTCAAATAGAACACTATCCTTCAACAATAAACTCATCAAATATACAGATGTTACAAAATTTTTAGGTCTTTATATTGAAGAACGACTATTGTGGAATAAACATATAGATCATTTGAGGAACAAACTCAATCCTATTACAGGCATTTTATTCAAAATACGAAATTTCATTTCTACCAGATACTTGAAGAGTATTTATTTCTCTCTTATTTACTCAAAATTTCAATACCTAATATCTATATGGGGAAGTACCAATATTTCACGTTTGAGTCCACTAATGAAATTACAAAATAAAACATTGAAGTGTATTTTCAATTTAAATTTTCTCGAACCAACCATGAATTTATACAAACCTAGAGATTCATTAGATCTGACATCACTATATAAACTAAAAATATGTTGTTTTATTCAATTTGTCCTATATAAATTGAAAATTTCGAATTTAAATTTCAATGAAATCAATTCATTACATAATCATGGAACAAGACAATCAAATTTACTAATAGCAAATACGTTCAAGTCAAATATCGGCAAACAATCAATTTTTCACACAGGAATCGTTCTATACAACTCATTACCAAGTCAATTGAGGAATATACAGGAAGCAACTAGATTCAAAATTAACTTAAAAAAAATATCTGCTTCAGAGACTTTGATAATTCCATCTTCAATTTGAATACCTACTTATAAAAGACTAGGTTGATATTGCATGATTATTTGCATTTTTTTTTACTTGTTATATCTTATTATAATTTCATAATTGTATGTATAACACTATGTATATTGTTTATGTATCCCTATTATAAACAACTATGTTTTTTGGGGTGATAAAGACAATCAATATGAGCGAAACGAGATTCTTTAGGGTCTAAGGGTGAGGTCCCTATTTCTTCTAATTGATGAAGTAATGGATTGATAGGTGATTTTTCCTTCGAATATTCAGATCGAGCCACCGCTACCTCAGCAGCCGAAGATCACCGAAGACATAGAGTTCTTGGACTTGGATTCGTTCGAGCTGACCATGGAAGAGATCGAATTGGAAGTGGTGGCACAACAGGAGGACGAAAATGAGCAGCCCGAAGAAGGCGAAGGCATGATGATGGCAGAGGGGGAAAGTGACTTCGAACAAGCGCCAGAGGAAGCTAACTTCATGGGCTTGGGTGGGGAGGGCGATGACCTCGACGATTGGTTCTTCGCCACGGACATGTATTCGCAGTACTCCGGGATCAAGAAGCCCAGTCAAATGTCGGAACAAGTGAACACCGACATCACTTACTTCCCTATTAAACGCGAGATCCTCTACCCCACTTACTTACGCGACAGGCAGCGGGTGAAGTATCGCCTGCAGAAATACAGATTCACCGAGGAAGATTGGGAGAACTATCTTCCGCCCAGTCCCCCGGAAATCACCAGGTCTGAGGAACTAAGGAAAGAAACGAACTTTGTCAACCTACCTGATGATACTCAAATTATCCTCGGTGGCAAAAACGTAGCTGATGCTGGTGGCGAAGACGTTGAATTCGTGGCACCTTTCGTGTGCATCATGGCCGGCGTGGTTGCCAAAAAGTACTCGATATCTTCTTGGACCGGAGAAATCGTCGATTACATCATCAAGTGCGGTAATGAACTCCACGCAGCTTCCAAGTTCAGATACGACCAGGTGTCCAAGCTGGAAATACCTCGGATAAGTCTGGGCAACACGGATTTCACCGTCTTGGTGGAGTACATCTTCGACAGCTACACCAGACAGAACATCCTGGAGCTGGCTCTAGAGAAAATCCTCTTTGTTAGATCAGACGTGGGGATCTTCGTGACGCCTGTGTACGCGTGCGCGGTTTTTTATAAGAACCACCTCTACTACGTGTACGATTGCTTCGGCAACAACGAGGTGGGATTGAGCGAAGGACCCAGCGGGAAGGGCACGGCTTGCCTGGCCAGATTCAAGGATTTGCGTTCGCTGACGTCGAGGATGATGTACAATAAGAGGAAGAGGGAGAGCTCTGAGGAGATCGTTTACAGTCGGTTCGTATTATGATAATTATTTGAAATTTTGAGATTTCTCCGGATTCGAGATTTTTACAGATGAGTTCTAGAATTTCCTCACCCCCTTTGGAAACTCAGGAAAATTGTTTTTTCACAATATACATACTTAAACTGAAAAACATTAACATCAATTCACACAATAATACGAATGCATTAAAATTAAGAAAAATCGAGTTGATTAACAGCGATCATCTATCTTTTTCGCATTTTCTATAAGCCAACTTTTAACTTCTCTTTCGAAAGTTATGATAGTTTGACGTCTTCATTTTGATGGTATTTTATTATGAACTAGAATGTTTTTCTAAAATTTCAAGCGTATATGTTTCTCAAGTCGTACATTGTTGATTTTGTTTCTTGTATCATAACTATGATCGATTTTATTTGTTATTACCAGGTTCTTCCTGATGAAAATTTTTGACGCCTTGTAGAATAATTGCCTAGCATTCAATATTTTATTTTCTGAAAACAATGAGGCTGATAGATGATCAAATGATTCACGGAATATTATTTCCAAAACATATATATGAGTACATAATAATGGTTTTAGATGAGTTTCATACATATCACCCCATCCAATAATCCCATACGATAATATGGATTGGAAGTGGAAGTGTGATAAAACATGATTATTAACTGTCTATATACTGACAATATTTCGCAAAAGTCTGAATTTTGGAAGGGTACTTCTGAGTTTCTTTGTTAGTTCTGAGATATGTCAATAGTTTAGTGTTATGCTTTGAGTTGAATTTTGTTGAAATTGAGGTGGTTTGATATCAAGATATACACAGTCTGCAGAAAAATTTGAGAAACAAATTCCAACTTTGGATCGCATTGATATAAGTTAATTTTTGTAAAAAACATAATTATGATGCAAGGAGAGAAAATATTGTTATTTTGAAAAAAAATCTGGAAAGTCTGAGGAAGTAATCTCTTTGTCGTCGTAGATTCGTGCTCAGTTCGGTGAAGGTCAAAGAGTTGAGAGACGCTGGTAAAGAGAAGAAAAAGAAGAAGAAGAAGAGCAAGGCGAGAAAAACTGATGCTGCCAAGGACGATGAGTATTTATATCAAGGGGAAGACGAAATGGATGAGATCAAGCCGGAAGAAGAGAAGAAGGATGAGGATAGCGTAGACGAAGACGAAAAGGTAGATGAAAGTGAAGATCAGATGTTTCCCACAAGATCCAGTTTTGGGAACAATTTTATTTTCACATCACATCACATCGATATCAACTTTGGAGTACTGATAAATATACTTTTTATTTTCGTGTCATTTGGCCGCTTGCTATGATTTCTCCTCCGTCAATGTAAGAATTGGTCGTGAAGTTCCACATTGAGAGTGAAAAAACGTAAGATGACTCACGTTTTTCGATAATTTGTATTTGTTCGAATATTCTATATCATTTTCCTCGAATATTTTCTGCAAGCCATAGCTTCTAGGGCTATCCTGCAAAATTCTGAGATTTTTGACTTTGACATTGACCTCATGTTTAAGAAGCGCCAACTGGATTGAGAATTGGAAGGAGAACTATGATTGTAGATGTAAAATACAACATTGATCCGTTCTTAAATAAATTTCAATGCCATCATTATTGATACGTGAAGGGACCTACAAGCTACCAATCAATAATCTCAATCTTGAATATCGAAATTCCACATCGAAATTGTAAACTCTACTATTACGAACTTTTTGAGCAGAAATCATCATAGTCAAGTTTGGTAATGGTGAATCCCAACGTCACATGTGAGAGTTTTACTTGAAAGTTACACATCAGTCATGTTTTCCTATTAGCTGAATATCGTTTATGCTTCATCTTATGACCTTGGTCAATCAATTTGAAGGAAATCTTGCACATTATAAACGGAAACATTTTTTCTGAAAACATAGCCAGTCGATGAAGACGAGAAACTCGAAGAGAAAGAAAAGAAAAAAGAGCCCGAAAACAAAATCGGCTACCAATACAAGAACGGCTTCTACACCATCCAGGGAACCAAAGCGGTAGCAGGTCGAAAAACAGTAACAGAAGAACTCAAAGAGGACCATTTCATCTGCCTATGCGCTTGCCTAGTGCTCCTCACCTGTCCTGTGAAGAAATGGGACACCAAAAAGGTCATTATCATGTTTGATCTGTTTGATCAACGAACCATACTTGACTATTCATATTGTTTGCCCAATCATTACATATATGGCATGTGAATGGCAACATAGCTGGAGAGACCGACTTGGTCGGCTATCAGCCATCGTCGTCAGTGTTTGTTCAAGAATAAGATAAGGTAGACATAAGGAAGTGGTAGATTCAAAAATGAAACGATAGATATAGTTTGAAAATTGCCTTTTTCACCAACTACTAGTGGTTTACGAGTTTGGTAACATGATTAACAGAAGTGAAGAGGAAAAATTGAATGATCATCATTTTTGAATATTGAATTGAATCGGCTTTTATTTGATGAAAATTAATACTACAAATTGATTCATGACTCGCATTCATGGTAAATAGTTTTTCCACTTTATCCTTCAGGTAGACAAAGTACTCGAATACGGTAAGCACGTCTACTCGCACGCCGAAGACTTGAACATCTCCCAAAAAAGAACCATCAAGAACGTCCTCATCGGCGAACACTTCTTCGATGTGATCGTCAAGAGCATCAAAATCGAGAACTGGAGAGACAACAAGAGCTTGAACGAGGGCATCGACACGATCCTAGGAAGAAAGATGTCCTACTTCCTCGTCCAGTTTCCCAACGCCTGCTACGTCATCCACAAGTCCTCCGACGCCATCTTGCACTTGTTCGATCCGTATGGCGTGCCCAAGAGCCAAAAGGCCGGTTGGACGCGGTTCAAGGACGCGAGGCATCTGAAGAGGCGATTGAGGAGGATTGTGGTGGCTGGCGGGGAGTCGTACAAGTTTTACACGTTCGAGATGACTTCTATTCAGAAGGCTCCTAAGGGGCTCGTGTTGAGTCACAAGCTGGAGGAGTACGAAATGGAGGCAGCGGTAAAGAAGGAATATCATGGTGAGACAACTTTTTAGTAACCATGCTGGCCATGATTAGTTGTAGACGTATTTTTGGCATTTGAATTCAATGAATTTTCGAGTGGGATTCTATTAGTTTTTTTCCATCTTCCGGGCTCAAGGATCTTGTATATTCTCAAGAACAGAAATACAAATAATATTTCCGTAACAGAGAAAATTAAGATATATAATCCTATTACTCTTGGAATGCGATAGGCTCAAATTCTAATGATAATTAAGGGTAAAACTGATTCTCTTATGAATGAATAAACGATTTGCAGCTAGTTTGGGATTGACTGATTGATTGTCTTCATAACCCCAAGCAACATCTGTTTATAATAAGGATACATGAACACATATCAGAGAATATTACTAATGAATTTCTCTCAGTGGAAACAAATTCATACTTTTTCATTAGATGGAAGTTATAACATTTCAATCTGAGTAATCAAATCATGTCAAATATTTTTGACCACATATTGTTAAAGATTGACTTTGGATCTTCTTCATGTATATTCTTCAATCCATTCAGTAATACAATTATTCCATATATAAAATACAAATTGTTTGCCAATGTTCGACTTGAATGTACTTGGTGTCAAGTCATTATGATGAATAGCATTATCTATATCCCTGATCAATACTTCCAAAATACTCACGGACAAATTATAATGTTCGATGGTCAAACTCCAGGCAAATGAGTGGGTATAAGACTGTGACTTCTTGGTGAGCAACAGGTGGTCCAGAATTATGTTATTGCTTTGATTTTGGCATCTTCCATTTAATTCCCTCAATTACTCAAAAGAAAGTCAGTTTATTATCGCATTCAATAAGTAGCTTGAGTGGCTGCTATGTTCAAGGAACCCTTAAGCAAGCATCAATATCTATACCAAAAATACACCTTCAAGTATAAAATTGTTCTTATACTTGGAGGTGTATTATTTGTATCAATATTGATGCTTGCTCAAGGGTTCCTTGAACATAACAGCCCCTTTCAGCCCCAATTCCTATAAGAATTCTAGTATTTCGACTATTGGGTAAGTAATCTGCAGTAGTAGAGGAACAAAGACGTTACGGGCACACAATCATGGTAGTGTTCAGTGCAAATTCAATGATTACATATCATGATCCCACACATCGGAAATTGAAACAGACCCATGATTTTATATTGATTATTCGGTTAATGGTTAACGTTGACCTCCGAGCGAATTGTGTGGTACATATCATGAATATGTATACATGTCACTTTTTTCTCTGAATAACGTAAGCATACTTTCACACACTCGGCGGTTGCTCTATGTTTGATCGCAGCGCCCCAGCACCTCAACAGGACTAGTGGTGGAGTTAGGGACTAGTGAGCTCGAAACAGCTTTGTTCATCTACTGTTCCTTATTCACTCCTGTGAGAGAAAAATTAATATTGGAGTAGTTCAATCAAGCATTCTCTTTACCCAACTCCATCACTCATAGATATATTTTTCACAAAATATTTGCGATACACTCTCTGTATTCTAGACTAGGCTTCGCTTCTTCTATAGGTGGATATTTTTTAGGTAAACCGTTTTACGAAGATGTCGAATGGCTGCAGACAGACCCAGTACCATGGTCGAGAAGGAAAGACAAATCTGCGTGCGGCAAAACTAGAGGGGCCTTGGAGAACATGTGGTTCAATTGGGACGAGGAGTACCCCAAGGATCTGTATTCTCTAGTCGGAAATATCCATGAGTACAACGAAAGGTAGGAGGGGGGTTTTCCTAATGGTGAAATCAAATTGCGCAAATATTTCGACTTGGAGAGTGATTATTCATTATTCTCGAATTGAAAATATTAAATCTCGATTTGGAGTGACTCTTCTCATGTTGACAGGGGTTTGTTCGTAACTTGATAGTGATCTTTCTGATCCATTAGAGATCTGGGATAGTGATTGAAATAATAATTCCGGTCTCCATCAAGACGAAAGACAAGCAAACCCTGGTCAATCTGATCACAGTCGTCGGCATGATGGAGATCTACAGCCAGCCCGAATGGGACTCCCTGTTAGTGGATTCTGTTCTTATCAACGGCGACCATTATTCCACCGATTGAGTCTGAGACATTTCCGACAAACGAAGACTACGAGATCTTCTTCTCCCTTATTTCTTCAACGTCGGCCTTTTCCTGTTACCAAGGCTAATCACCGACTCCGGTAAGCCTACTACCTCCAACCGGAAATTTTACCGAATCCTCTGGTGTTCCAACCGCCGGCTTAACGTCCCCTCCGAAAGACGGCATATACGTACCATATCTTGTGCTCATTGATATGATAGCTGTAGCTATGATATGCTAGTCCACCACTACAGATGTAACTACGGCCTCACGCGTTGTTTCCTCGAATGGTCACCCATCCAAGTACTTACCCGCTCGACACTACTTAACTTCGGATATCGAACGGCTAGTGCCTTACCTGAGAAGCTAGGACGATGCCCAAGACTACGAGATCTTGACGATATTTCTGGTTCATATACCTAAATGTTCACTATCCTTGTTTGAAGCGACCTTCTACTTCCTAAGTATTATAACCTCTGAACAACAAATGATCGAAGGTTATAACCTCCGAACCTCCGTTGTATAATTGAAGAATATAACCAATTCTAATCTATTAGTACTCAATTCTAGAATCATTATACTTCTTCCTCTTTGAAAAGCTCCCGATGTTTTCTCAAGGTTCTCCAACAAGACGAAAGGTAAACAAACCCTGGCCAATCTGATAACAGCTATCGGTATGATGGAGATCTACGACCTGTCCGAATGGAACTCCTCCGTGGTGGATTCTGTTCTCGTCAATGGCGATCATTATTTCGCCGATTGCATCCAAGACATTTCCGACGAAGACTACGAGATCACGATGGACGATCTGAAGCCGGATTGCAGCATTTTCCCGTTCAGCTTCCAGGTGGCGTTGGCGCCAGTAGTGGAAGGCACCATGTTCTTGGTCAGACTCACGCAGTTCAACTTGTACAAGGCACTCAGGTAATTCACTACATGTGTTGTGTGGCGGAGTAAACAACAAATGGAGGGACAATGCTTTTTCTCGGCGTCACGGTGAATGGGGGACTTCGCTCCAAGTTGCCAACCAAAAAACCTCTACCACTGTAGAAGCAATATTATGGAAGTTTGATCACTCAAATAGCGTTATTTTGGAGAAATCTGAGTGTAGAAGTCTACTCAATATTCTAAAGGAAGCTATCCAGAAGAAACATTAGTTTTTGTGAACTCCTCATCTGACATGTTGGTGCATCTGCGGTACTGAATGTCAATACTTTCAATAGTGTCAGTAGTGTCACGAGTAAAGAATGGTATATCAATATGATTCACTACATCAGTGAGTTCGAATCAGGTTCGAACTTCGGATAATGATCAAGAAACTCTCATGAGAAACGTGCGAACCTATAATAAACTGGATGTGAGGGTTCCAAAGTTGTCCGGTCTGGGGCTACTCTCGACTCGTCGTAATGGTAATGAACATAACATTGTTATTGAATTTTTATATTTATTGTTGTTCATTCATATTCCCTCACTACCATAATATCTCATGCAACAATAAATATTGTGATGTTTGAATAGTCTTGTGATTCAAACTACCCTTGAACTATCTGTGTCTAATTATTTGAATAAAGGTATGTTATTTTGATATTGTTGTACACCGACATTTGTGATATGTATCTCTATTACCAGAAACTTTGACCAGTTTTTATCTAAGGTTAGCCTTGGTGTAAGCCTCAAAAGTATTTATTGAATGATTACATATGGTAGGTTGGTGTTTTTATTTATGATATCGACTGTGATTTTTCTACGTTTCCACACAGTTATGGTTTTATCCACTTAAAGACACTCCCTTGGGTTATTTTTCATTCGAGAAGAAGGTCGAAACTTCATCATTTCATCCTCATGAAGTCATGTCTGGATCGATTTTTAGAACTCAATTGAAATATATTCCTGCTTCCTACTGCAACAATCAAATTTCTTTGACATACATAAAATGATCTCGAATGTGTAACAAAAATGTGACGAATTAAAACATTGACAACGATATGACATATTTCAGAATAAGAGTAGATGCATCAACATAATTTTCAACTTATCAGAACTGGAGTTCACAAAATTTTATTTTTCTTCTTAATAAGTAGTAATGAGTAGACTCCTATAATCAGAATTCACCAAAATAAAGCCATTTGGGTAATGAAACTTCCATAATGTTGCTTCTACATTGGTAGAGGTTTTCAGATTGACAACTTGGAGCGAAGTCTCCCATTGAACTCACGCATACCACGTGATCGGCTTAGTAGCGTCTGGGGAGTATATTTGCCATACATTTCAGAATGGTGGGGGGAGTGCAGCGTTGCTAGTTATCGCTGCTGCAGCATCGCTGGTTATTATAAAAATGGGTTTTGCCATCAAATCTTGATCATGTACGTTCCCATAGGGGCAACAGGACCCCTTTACAACTAACCTAACCTCAACAGGTGCTTTGCACAATAATTTTATTCAAAGTTTTTTCATAATATTGTTTTCATTCCCACGTGAGTGAATTCTCTATTTCATATATTTTTCATGATTAACTTGTATCATATTATAGGACCTTTGTAATCGAACGTTGTGGACATGATTTCGTGTTTTCTAACACTTTCAACTAGGTGTATTCTCAAGGAAATTTTTTTTTGGTGTAATGAACCACTTCTACACACTATTTCAAACAGTAATAATTTCCCCAGGTACTTCTTCGATGGATTCGATGCACGGTACGGCCTCATCTGCTGCACCAAATCCGACCGGAAGAAGCACGTGGCCTTCGGCAAACTCCGCGACGCCGAGTACTTCGTGTTCGACAGCGGGTGTCGCGGCGCCCCGATGTTCCCAGATGGCGCTGGCGTCGCCTACATCCTGAGGATGACGACCTTGAACCGGTTGCTATACGTGTTGACCTTGACGCTGCGCGGAGGCGATTTTTATGTTCACGAAGTGACGGTCAGTGATTTGAAACCGATGAGCTAGGAGTCGAGGATTCAATTCCATTTCAATATTCATATGTCTGTGGATTTTTCTCTCTTTTGCATATTTGTACAGTAAAAACCAAGATGTTTGTTTGAAAATATACTTCATTTCGTTCATATCAGTTATCGTGGTACCTACGAATTATTAGTACATTTACGACGATTACGACCTTGAACTGGTTGCTGCACGTGTTGACCTTGGTGCTGCTCGGATGCAATTTTTTTGTTCACAAAGTCTTGAAACTGATGAGCTAAGAGTAGAAACTGCTGTTTTTTTATTCATTTGTCTGTTGATTTCTTTCTTGTTTGAATTATGTGCGCAGTTAAAACCAAGATGTTTGTTTGAAAATATATTTCATTGCTGCACGTGTTGACCTTGATGCTGCACGGAGGCGATTTTTATGTTCAGGTGACGGTCAGTGATTTCAAACCGATGAGTAAAAAGTTTTTTTTTCATATATCAATTTGTCTGTGAGGTTTCCTTTATTCATATGGGAACAGTAAAAACAAAGATGTTTGTATAAAAAATACTTTATTTCGTTTAGGTCAAATATCGTGATATAAAAATTAAGTACATTTGTGTCAATTTGGGGAGTGCGTTCCACTGAAAGCCATATTCGTTGGAATTAAATGCAGTGGGGTGCGTTCGATTACGTACTCGTAGTTTTTGTGTACAGTTCGAATTAGGTTAGGTTCATTTGAAGAGTAGTTTATGAATTTTTTCATATACTAAAATATTTCACACCTGTTTATTACTTCTCTCAACATCATTGAAGACGGAGATGTGACTCGATCTAAGGATGTTGATGAACCTATATAGAATATCAAGACTAAGAGATTCTACGTGAATTTCGTGAATGGATTGTAAGCTGATGCAAGTCTAGCTGCTTCGCCTTGCTAAGCCTCATCAGTTGCCCTAGGCCAGCTGACAATCATTTCACGAAGATTACCTCCATATATGATACAAATCGAAGCCCGGAGGAGACAGAAGGACAATCTTGCCTTCACAAAGGAGTCTAAGTGCAAAAGTGTATAAGTAGATTCAACAATCATACCTTGCGAGTAAGTCGTGCACAGACCCCTACGTATATGCTTACAGAAAGACAACATGTCAAAATATTCAATTATCAATTCAATTATATGTATTAATTGAAGTTTATTGTATCTGGCTTTATGGGAGTTTAGCAGTACTCAACTTATTTATTTATGAATTAAACTGAAGTAACTAAACAATAGCAGCTTGGCAATTTTAGATGTCAAAAAACTCATTGAAAATTCCGTTCGAATATCAATTTAACTCAGAGTAAACTGATGAAACCTTCAACGAAGCTTACTCTACACTGTGAGTCAATAATCGAACGTACCCCTGGGATTAAGAAACGTCATCAATTAAGTCATTGATAAAATAACGATGGTGGGTTTACGTGGTTGTCCAGGTCTATCGAGTGTGAATGTACAAAGTGAAACGATTATTAGTGAATACCACACAATTGAAACAATTTAAGAGTGTAGAATAACTCTTCAATTTAATTGGGGAAGACCACTGGGAGATGAAATCCGTCCAAACCTCTTTCAATCGTGAATCATGATTTACATTTAATGTA
This sequence comes from Phaedon cochleariae, assembly GCA_918026855.4. Taxonomy (NCBI): domain Eukaryota; kingdom Metazoa; phylum Arthropoda; class Insecta; order Coleoptera; family Chrysomelidae; genus Phaedon; species Phaedon cochleariae. The sequence continues at coordinate 39,410,476 of OU896717.1, read as the reverse complement.
CAATCAATATTATATGTTAAAGTTGAAGGGAATCGAATCTATAGCGTTTTGAAATCAGCATATTCCATTCGATATTTCAAAAAGCCAAATATGAATGTGGAGTCGTGACGTATTACTCCGGAATTGTAGCTATCTCTCTCTGATACCTTGCCATTCTGCAGTGTTGCAGTGTGATTGGTCAGCTCAAGGACAATAGGCGTGTTGGAACTAATACGTCACACCAGTCACAGCAAATGAATTGACACCATCTCAAATGGTGCACAAAGTGTGTGTTTTGGGATGCAGATATTCAAATTTTTTCTATCCTATTGTATGGATGAAAAATAATATTCGCTGTTTTTTTTTCGATAGTCAAATTGGTCTCTCCCATCTTCATAACTCTGTAGGTACTGTTAACAATCATAAAAAAAAAACAGAATTGTGCGTTGAGGGTTCAAAATGGAACACACCCTAGATACCTTTCAGTCCAGGGAAAAGTGCTTATGCAACATCTAATATGAAAACAATATTGAAGAACGAATCTTCGAAGCATTGCGCATAATAAATATAATTAACAATGAGGTAATTGCAAACTCAGAATAAGGTAAGGTAAGGTAAGGTAATGATGAATTCGATTTATACTAAAAGTCCTGGCCCTGGCATTTCATGCCATAAAGCACAAACAACTAACCACATTTTCGTAATGTGACATCTAGAAAGTATTCTAGTTCACTTGTAGGTATAGCTGCTTAAGCTAGCATAAGTTAGCATTATTATTGATCGTGTAAGCAAATAGCTATCGATTCGTTGCATCATTTGAGCATTTATAGTTTGGCAACAATGTTATTAGCTATCAGCATCATTGATATAAATATCATAATATCAACTATCATAATTGTCAGTAATAACGGGAAAATCAAATGTCATCTATCTTAATTTCCGTTAAGTATTAATTTGAGAATTCGAATACATGGCTGAAAATATGAACAGGTAGGTAGCTGATAGTGAATACACATCGCATAGTCGGGCCAAATTTCAAACTGATCAAGAAGAAATTATAATTGTCAGTATGTAGTATGTGCATTCCAAAAGTATGTCCAACTTACCCTACTTTACCTTATATTGTTATTGTTGGTGATGTATTGAAAAAACAAAAATGTAAATAGATGTTAGCTGTCATTGGGACGAATTTGGACGGAGAGATTCATATTATTGATTCTATGATCATTCAGAGTATGTGGTTTTTTATTTGATGTGCATTTTTTTTCTAGTGTTATATTGATCTCAAAGTAAAAATAGGGATCCTGGATATACTGCTCGACGTAAAATGTCATTATATACTAAGAATATTGTACAGGATGAAAAAGAGACAGTCATGCACTCTGTCCTACATTCAGCGGTATTTTGGTTTCAAAATATAAATCATTCAATAAAAAGTAAAACACTTACAAACTAACTAGAAGATTAATTGAGAGTATTAAAAAAACCTTCAAGATTCGGGTGGAATGTACCCTTTACAAACATAGTATCCTAATAATAGATAAATTTGATGTGTGAACAACCTTTTGAAAATTTCTAGGAATTAATGAAATTTCTAGTTCAACGAAAGGAAATACACCCTGCAGTAATACAAACTCTCGGTCCCTGCTTTTCATGATCTAAAATTGTTTTTTTCAAAGGAGGAACATGAAGCAGTTTCAAATTATAAAAAAAATAGAGATAAAATTTGAAATGAATGGGTGTCTCTTCAGAGACACAGATATTTCAATTTGGAAACTTGTATTTTTATTGCGAAAAAAATTAACTTTACAACATGAGAATCGGGGACAGAGAGTATAGGTACTAACTCGTTTGGAATTTCAATAAAAACCGAAATTAAACGGCCTCTCGAATCCTACAGAGTGTTATTTTCTTAAATGATCGTCACATCATAGAGCCCTTCGCAATATTTCGCTCTATACTAATGTTTTATACATCATTGAAACGACTGAGCATGTAATAGTTAGATCTTCATAAGTGGCAAGCGGCAAATCAAAAAATACTTCAATAGCCGATAAGAACAATAATTCAAAGAAACGCCGGATACTACATGGTGATCTAGTCATACTATCGCCATCTAGTGGCGTTAGTTCTAAGGTAGAACCTTGCGGCACGTCATACACAGCATCACGCTGCCATCATCTATAGTCAGCAGGAGCGAGACAGTACTGTGTAATTGGGGCAACTATGTTAATCCTAGATCTTTCTTATAGCGAATTCCGTTTGTAAACCTGGTGGTGCACTGGTTTTGCACTATTTTTGCACCCGGACTACGTTAGTTCTCCCCAAAATGTGAACTGGTGCATTCCTAATTGAATACGAAATAATATAATAACATTTTATTGTTGGAGGTTATTAAATCGGATAAATGGTTTGTGTCTTTGTTTATAACTTGTCCGCATCCAGAAATTCTTTCTCAACTTCAATTAAAAACAAAGAAGATATGTTTTATGGAAATAATTTTGAGCACTTTTCAAGTAATTATCTCTTCATCATTGAATTAGTGCAAAACACTCAACAAAACTATGGAATCTGGAAAGTAATCTCCTTTATTTTCTTGAAACTTCCAACTTCTCATCACTATTTGATGATGATGATTACATTGCCACTAATAATTTGGATTTCAAGCTGTTGTTATTTGATTTTATTCAGAATACTCTGTAGTTTGATATTTTTGAAATCCCCTTGTATTTGATGAGATTTTGGCAGTTATCAATGAAGTGAGATTTTTGGAAAAAATCAGTCAGACTATTCATCAGTGATTTTCAAGAAATAGACGAGTTTCTCGACAATAACTACTGAACATTTATGGTCCTTCGAGCCGGATCTGAACCAGCGACCTATGGATCTACATTTCCCATAGGCCAATTGTTTCTTGGCATTCTGTTGTCACAAATTACTACCAAATCTCCTACATTCGGGGGATGACCATCTCTATACCATTTCGTTCGCTTTGTTAAAGTTTGTAGGTATTCACGAATACTATAACGAACTTAGGCTTGAGATGGACAGATAGCAATTCCAGAAAAAGTGTTATCTGAAGGAAACTTGATCTCATTATCTCAGGTGAAGATGGAATAGATAATGCACTGAAAAATATACGATGAAGGATATTGATTTACCGGCACAAAGTATCAACATAAGAACTTTCAAATCAAAAAGTGGTTGGAAGTGATACTTTCAATGTCCTCTGCATTGTTAGAAACATATGTTAAAGGTCGACTATTTACAATATTCTCAGCTTCGGCCAATAACGTTGTAAGGACTTCTTGTCTTGTATTTCTTTCCCTCAACGTAATTTTCAATATGCTTCTTTTACAGATCGTATCACAAACTATTCATGTTCAATGTTTCCTCCATTTTCAAAACGGCACTGACTTCGCACGACCTATCAGAGCTCGTGCGAGAATTGTTTCACTGAGCTCTAAACTATGTGAACCAGTTTTCCAAAGTCAAAACCCGATATCAGTTTTTCCAATGGAATTCATTATTAGTTATGAGATCTAGTGCAGTGAATCGGACTGGTGGGTTTTCACTCAAGTATTCATTCAGGTTGTGCCGTCTGTCAGCAGCACTTGTAGAAGCACTCTGTAATGTGTAGACGTTCGGGTCTCCACGTGTTGAATTTAGATGGTAGCCTTATGCTATGTATGACATGTCAACATTTTTTAAACATCTCAAAACATCCCAGGGATACCTCAGTAGGCAAAAATTCATCGTCAAGCCAACATCTCTGGGATGTCTGTGCTCGCTGGGTACCTTAGAACTGACGCCACTAGATGGCGGTAGCATGACTAGATTCAAGGAAACCGTTCATAACCAGTTTAAGAACTGCAAGATTCCCAATTAGTATTCACTTTTTGGGTGATTCTTTTTCTTCTTCATTTTGAGTGTAAACGATTTCCGCGTACTCTGTTTTCTCGTCGTCGTTTTTCACCACCGGCTTCAGATCTGCCCTCGCGAGGTCTAGTTCAGCGTAGACCAGTCCTTTGTCGTCCTTGAGATCGATTTGCGCAGGCGCTGGTTCTGTTTCTCCTACTTCGGGTTCCGGTTCCGGTTTGTCCTTGTTCTTTTTGAAGATGGCTGTGAGTTTGTGCGGTTTTTTTGGCTCTTTGGGTCGAACGTCAGCGCTTTCGGTGTCACTACTAGAAGGAATTGCTATGTTAACATTGAAAATACCGGGTGAAATAAGCAACAGGGCTTATGATAGGCGACCTGATCAGTTTGAAGCACATCCCTTTCACACTGGTATAGGGAATATATTTTGTGAGGGCAAAATAATTCTTTTGAACAACGTTAATGTAGATTCGTATGATGTTCGATTTGGAAAACACGGAAAAGTTGTTGATTTTCGTCTAAGGCCCTCATTTCTAGAGAAGAAGAAGATAATTTAGGCACACCGCCACAGAATTTGGAAGCGAACACTTAGGTCTTGTGATCGTGTCCCATAGGGAAAACCAAAATTTTGGAAAATTTCGAAAATATTGAGAAAATGCAATTATTTTTTTTTTGGAAAACATTTTTATTATCGATTCGTATAGAGTTGGACTTGGAGAACATGAAAAAGTTGATGATTTCTTTCTAGAACCCTTATTTCTCGAAACATTTTCTATATTTCGGAAACCGCTGGGAATTTAGGCACAACGCCACAGAATTTCTAAAGCCGACACTTAGGGCTTGTAATCGTGTCCCATTTTCATTGGTATAGGAAAAACCAAAATTTTGGAAAATTTCGATAATATTAGAAAATGCAATTTTTTTTTGGAAATATTTTTATTATCGATTCGTATAGAGTTTGACCTGGAGAACATGAAAAAGTTGATGATTTTCTTCTAGAGCCTTATTTCCAGGAACATTTTCTATATCTCGGAAACCGCTAATAATTTAGTCACAACGCCACAGAATTTCTAAAGCGGACACTCAGGGCTTGTAATCGTGTCCCATTCACATTGGTATAGGAAAAACCAAAATTTTGGAAAATTTCGAAAATATTAGAAAATGCAACTTTTTTTTGAAAATATTTTTATTATGGATTCGTATAGAGTTTTACCTGGAGAACATGAAAAAGTTGATGATTTTCTTCTAGAGACCTTATTTCCAGGAAAATTTTCTATATCTCGGAAACCGCTGGGAATTTAGTCACAACGCCACAGAATTTCTAAAGCGGACATTTAGGGCTTGTAATCGTGTTCTATTAACATTGGTATGGGAAAAACCAAAATTTTGGAAAATTTCGAAAATATTAGGAAATGCAACTTTTTTTTTGAAAATATTTTTATTATCGATTCGTATAGAGTTTGACCTGGAGAACATGAAAAAGTTGATGATTTTCTTCTAGAGCTCTTATTTCCAGGAAAATTTTCTATATCTCGGAAACCGCTGGGAATTTAGTCACAACGCCACAGAATTTCTAAAGCGGACACTTAGGGCTTGTAATCGTGTTCTATTAACATTGGTATGGGAAAAACCAAAATTTTGGAAAATTTCGAAAATATTAGGAAATGCAACTTTTTTTTGAAAATATTTTTATTATCGATTCGTATAGAGTTTGACCTGGAGAACATGAAAAAGTTGATGATTTTCTTTTAGAGCCCTTATTTCCAGGAACATTTTCTATATCTCGGAAACCGCTGGGAATTTAGTCACAACGCCACAGAATTTCTAAAGCGGACACTTAGGGCTTGTAATCGTGTCCCATTTACATTGGTATAGGAAAAATCAAAATTTTGGAAAATTTCGAAAATATTAGAAAATGCAACTTTTTTTTGAAAATATTTTTATTATGGATTCGTATAGAGTTTGACCTGGAGAACATGAAAAAGTTGATGATTTTCTTCTAGAGACCTTATTTCCAGGAAAATTTTCTATATCTCGGAAACCGCTGGGAATTTAGTCACAACGCCACAGAATTTCTAAAGCGGACATTTAGGGCTTGTAATCGTGTCCCATTTACATTGGTATAGGAAAAATCAAAATTTTGGAAAATTTCGAAAATATTAGAAAATGCAACTTTTTTTTGAAAATATTTTTATTATGGATTCGTATAGAGTTTGACCTGGAGAACATGAAAAAGTTGATGATTTTCTTCTAGAGACCTTATTTCCAGGAAAATTTTCTATATCTCGGAAACCGCTGGGAATTTAGTCACAACGCCACAGAATTTCTAAAGCGGACACTTAGGGCTTGTAATCGTGTTCTATTAACATTGGTATGGGAAAAACCAAAATTTTGGAAAATTTCGAAAATATTAGGAAATGCAAATTTTTTTGAAAATGTTTTTATTATCGATCCGTATAGAGTTAGACCTGGAGAACATGAAAAAGTTGATGATTTTCTTCTAGAGCTCTTATTACCAGGAAAATTTTCTATATCTCGGAAACCGCTGGGAATTTAGTCACAACGCCACAGAATTTCTAAAGCGGACATTTAGGGCTTGTAATCGTGTTCTATTAACATTGGTATGGGAAAAACCAAAATTTTGGAAAATTTCGAAAATATTAGGAAATGCAACTTTTTTTTTGAAAATATTTTTATTATCGATTCGTATAGAGTTTGACCTGGAGAACATGAAAAAGTTGATGATTTTCTTCTAGAGACCTTATTTCCAGGAAAATTTTCTATATCTCGGAAACCGCTGGGAATTTAGTCACAACGCCACAGAATTTCTAAAGCGGACACTTAGGGCTTGTAATCGTGTTCTATTAACATTGGTATGGGAAAAACCAAAATTTTGGAAAATTTCGAAAATATTAGGAAATGCAAATTTTTTTGAAAATGTTTTTATTATCGATCCGTATAGAGTTAGACCTGGAGAACATGAAAAAGTTGATGATTTTCTTCTAGAGCTCTTATTACCAGGAAAATTTTCTATATCTCGGAAACCGCTGGGAATTTAGTCACAACGCCACAGAATTTCTAAAGCGGACATTTAGGGCTTGTAATCGTGTTCTATTAACATTGGTATGGGAAAAACCAAAATTTTGGAAAATTTCGAAAATATTAGGAAATGCAACTTTTTTTTTGAAAATATTTTTATTATCGATTCGTATAGAGTTTGACCTGGAGAACATGAAAAAGTTGATGATTTTCTTTTAGAGCCCTTATTTCCAGGAACATTTTCTATATCTCGGAAACCGCTGGGAATTTAGTCACAACGCCACAGAATTTCTAAAGCGGACACTTAGGGCTTGTAATCGTGTCCCATTTACATTGGTATAGGAAAAATCAAAATTTTGGAAAATTTCGAAAATATTAGAAAATGCAACTTTTTTTTGAAAATATTTTTATTATGGATTCGTATAGAGTTTGACCTGGAGAACATGAAAAAGTTGATGATTTTCTTCTAGAGACCTTATTTCCAGGAAAATTTTCTATATCTCGGAAACCGCTGGGAATTTAGTCACAACGCCACAGAATTTCTAAAGCGGACACTTAGGGCTTGTAATCGTGTTCTATTAACATTGGTATGGGAAAAACCAAAATTTTGGAAAATTTCGAAAATATTAGGAAATGCAAATTTTTTTGAAAATGTTTTTATTATCGATCCGTATAGAGTTAGACCTGGAGAACATGAAAAAGTTGATGATTTTCTTCTAGAGCTCTTATTACCAGGAAAATTTTCTATATCTCGGAAACCGCTGGGAATTTAGTCACAACGCCACAGAATTTCTAAAGCGGACATTTAGGGCTTGTAATCGTGTCCCATTTACATTGGTATAGGAAAAATCAAAATTTTGGAAAATTTCGAAAATATTAGAAAATGCAACTTTTTTTTGAAAATATTTTTATTATGGATTCGTATAGAGTTTGACCTGGAGAACATGAAAAAGTTGATGATTTTCTTCTAGAGACCTTATTTCCAGGAAAATTTTCTATATCTCGGAAACCGCTGGGAATTTAGTCACAACGCCACAGAATTTCTAAAGCGGACACTTAGGGCTTGTAATCGTGTTCTATTAACATTGGTATGGGAAAAACCAAAATTTTGGAAAATTTCGAAAATATTAGGAAATGCAACTTTTTTTTTGAAAATATTTTTATTATCGATTCGTATAGAGTTTGACCTGGAGAACATGAAAAAGTTGATGATTTTCTTCTAGAGCTCTTATTTCCAGGAAAATTTTCTATATCTCGGAAACCGCTGGGAATTTAGTCACAACGCCACAGAATTTCTAAAGCGGACACTTAGGGCTTGTAATCGTGTTCTATTAACATTGGTATGGGAAAAACCAAAATTTTGGAAAATTTCGAAAATATTAGGAAATGCAAATTTTTTTGAAAATGTTTTTATTATCGATCCGTATAGAGTTAGACCTGGAGAACATGAAAAAGTTGATGATTTTCTTCTAGAGCTCTTATTACCAGGAAAATTTTCTATATCTCGGAAACCGCTGGGAATTTAGTCACAACGCCACAGAATTTCTAAAGCGGACATTTAGGGCTTGTAATCGTGTCCCATTTACATTGGTATAGGAAAAATCAAAATTTTGGAAAATTTCGAAAATATTAGAAAATGCAACTTTTTTTTGAAAATATTTTTATTATGGATTCGTATAGAGTTTGACCTGGAGAACATGAAAAAGTTGATGATTTTCTTCTAGAGACCTTATTTCCAGGAAAATTTTCTATATCTCGGAAACCGCTGGGAATTTAGTCACAACGCCACAGAATTTCTAAAGCGGACACTTAGGGCTTGTAATCGTGTTCTATTAACATTGGTATGGGAAAAACCAAAATTTTGGAAAATTTCGAAAATATTAGGAAATGCAACTTTTTTTTTGAAAATATTTTTATTATCGATTCGTATAGAGTTTGACCTGGAGAACATGAAAAAGTTGATGATTTTCTTCTAGAGCTCTTATTTCCAGGAAAATTTTCTATATCTCGGAAACCGCTGGGAATTTAGTCACAACGCCACAGAATTTCTAAAGCGGACACTTAGGGCTTGTAATCGTGTTCTATTAACATTGGTATGGGAAAAACCAAAATTTTGGAAAATTTCGAAAATATTAGGAAATGCAACTTTTTTTTGAAAATATTTTTATTATCGATTCGTATAGAGTTTGACCTGGGGAACATGAAAAAGTTGATGATTTTCTTCTAGAGACCTTATTTCCAGGAAAATTTTCTATATCTCGGAAACCGCTGGGAATTTAGTCACAACGCCACAGAATTTCTAAAGCGGACACTTAGGGCTTGTAATCGTGTTCTATTAACATTGGTATGGGAAAAACCAAAATTTTGGAAAATTTCGAAAATATTAGAAAATGCAACTTTTTTTTTGAAAATATTTTTATTATGGATTCGTATAGAGTTTGACCTGGAGAACATGAAAAAGTTGATGATTTTCTTTTAGAGTCCTTATTTCCAGGAACATTTTCTATATCTCGGAAAACGCTAGGAGTTTAGGCACAACGCCACAGAATTTCTAAAGCGGACACTTAGGGCTTGTAATCGTGTTCTATTAACATTGGTATGGGAAAAACCAAAATTTTGGAAAATTTCGAAAATATTAGGAAATGCAACTTTTTTTGAAAATGTTTTTATTATCGATCCGTATAGAGTTTGACCTGGAGAACATGAAAAAGTTGATGATTTTCTTCTAGAGACCTTATTTCCAGGAAAATTTTCTATATCTCGGAAACCGCTGGGAATTTAGTCACAACGCCACAGAATTTCTAAAGCGGACACTTAGGGCTTGTAATCGTGTTCTATTAACATTGGTATGGGAAAAACCAAAATTTTGGAAAATTTCGAAAATATTAGGAGATGCAACTTTTTTTTGAAAATATTTTTATTATGGATTCGTATAGAGTTTGACCTGGAGAACATGAAAAAGTTGATGATTTTCTTCTAGAGACCTTATTTCCAGGAAAATTTTCTTTATCTCGGAAACCGCTGGGAGTTCAGGCACAACGCCACAGAAATTCTAAAGCGGACACTTAGGGCTTGTAATCGAGCCCCATTAACATTGGTATAGGAAAAACCAAAATTTTGGAAAATTTCGAAAATATTAGAAAACGCAATTTTTTTTGAAAATATTTTTATTATCGATTCGTATAGAGTTTGACCTGGAGAACAAGAAAAAGTTGATGATTTTCTTCCAGAGCCCTTATTTCCAGGAAAATTTTCTATATTTCGGAAACCGCTGGGAGTTTAGGCACAACGCCACAGAATTTCTAAAGCGGACACTTAGGGCTTGTAATCGTGTCCCATTAACATTGGTATAGGAAAAACCAAAATTTTGGAAAATTTCGAAAATATTAGAAAATGCTACTTTTTTTGAAAATATTTTTATTATCGATTCGTATAGAGTTTGACCTGGAGAACATGAAAAAGTTGATGATTTTCTTCTAGAGCCCTTATTTCCCGAAAAATTTTCTATATCTCGGAAACCGCTGGGAATTTAGTCACAACGCCACAGAATTTCTAAAGCGGACACTTAGGGCTTGTAATCGTGTCCCATTTACATTGGTATAGGAAAAACCAAAATTTTGGAAAATTTCGAAAATATTAGAAAATGCAACTTTTTTTTGAAAATATTTTTATTATCGATTCGTATAGAGTTTGACCTGGAGAACATGAAAAAGTTGATGATTTTCTTCTAGAGCCCTTATTTCCAGGAAAATTTTCTATATTTCGGAAACCGCTGGGAGTTTAGGCACAACGCCACAGAATTTCTAAAGCGGACACTTAGGGCTTGTAATCGTGTCCCATTAACATTGGTATAGGAAAAACCAAAATTTTGGAAAATTTCGAAAATGCAATTTTTTTTTGAAAATATTTTTATTATCGATTCGTATAGAGTTCGACCTGGAGAACATGAAAAAGTTGATGATTTTCTTCTAGAGCCCTTATTTCCAGGAAAATTTTCTATATCTCGGAAACCGCTGGGAATTTAGGCACAACGCCACAGAATTTCTAAAGCGGACACTTAGGGCTTGTAATCGTGTCCCATTAACATTGGTATAGGAAAAACCAAAATTTTGGAAAATTTCGAAAATATTAGAAAATGCTACTTTTTTTGAAAATGTTTTTATTATCGATTCGTATAGAGTTTGACCTGGAGAACATGAAAAAGTTGATGATTTTCTTCTAGAGCCCTTATTTCCCGAAAAATTTTCTATATCTCGGAAACCGCTGGGAATTCAGGCACAACGCCACAGAATTTCTAAAGCGGACACTTAGGGCTTGTAATCGAGCCCCATTAACATTGGTATAGGAAAAACCAAAATTTTGGAAAATTTCGAAAATATTAGAAAACGCAATTTTTTTTGAAAATATTTTTATTATCGATTCGTATAGAGTTTGACCTGGAGAACAAGAAAAAGTTGATGATTTTCTTCCAGAGCCCTTATTTCCAGGAAAATTTTCTATATTTCGGAAACCGCTGGGAGTTTAGGCACAACGCCACAGAATTTCTAAAGCGGACACTTAGGGCTTGTAATCGTGTCCCATTAACATTGGTATAGGAAAAACCAAAATTTTGGAAAATTTCGAAAATATTAGAAAATGCAACTTTTTTTGAAAATATTTTTATTATCGATTCGTATAGAGTTTGACCTGGAGAACATGAAAAAGTTGATGATTTTCTTCTAGAGCCCTTATTTCCAGGAAAATTTTCTATATCTCGGAAACCGCTGGGAATTTAGGCACAACGCCACAGAATTTCTAAAGCGGACACTTAGGGCTAGTAATCGTGTCCCATTTACATTGGTATAGGAAAAACCAAAATTTTGGAAAATTTCGAAAATATTAGAAAATGCAACTTTTTTTTGAAAATATTTTTATTATCGATTCGTATAGAGTTTGACCTGGAGAACATGAAAAAATTGATGATTTTCCTCTAGAGTCCTTATTTCCTGGAAAATTTTCTATATCTCGGAAACCGCTGGGAATTTAGGCACAACGCCACAGAATTTCTAAAGCAGACACTTAGGGCTTGTAATCGTGCCCCATTAACATTGGTATAGGAAATACCAAAATTTTGGAAAATTTCGAAAATATTAGAAAACGCAATTTTTTTTGAAAATATTTTTATTATCGATTCGTATAGAGTTTGACCTGGAGAACAAGAAAAAGTTGATAATTTTCTTCTAGGGCCCTTATTTCTCGAAAAATTTTCTATATCTCGGAAACCGCTGGGAATTTAGTCACAACGCCACAGAATTTCTAAAGCGGACACTAAGGGCTTGTAATCGTGTCCCATTAACATTGGGATAGAAAACATAAAAATTTTGGGAAATTTTGAAAATTTTAGAGAATATGCAACAAAAGCATACTTACGATTCTCCAATGTGTCTTAGCTCCCTGTCACTCTCTCCTGCAAAATCAATTGGCATATCATTTTTTGTATAAGAATACATAATAATCACTGCACTTCACATCCACTCATCGATTCTTTTGTGATATTCTTTTTCGAATTTACCTTTTCTGTCTAACATTAAGGAATCAATCATTGAAATAAAAAATATCAAATTACTTATCTCATTTCTTTATTTATAAAACAAGTTATAATTAATTTATCCAACTTATTCTATATACCTTTAAGTACATATAACATACAAAATTTTTACATTAATTTCTTTAATCTTCATAAATACTTATCAAGTGAGATTTATAGTCAGTTTTACAAAATCATCTTCTTGGATTAAAAATAATATGAGTACAATATTCGAAAAAGGAATTTGTAAAACTGCCCCCAAATGGATGAAATATATCATAAAAAAGTCAGTAAGATGAACAATCTGAAAGATAACATTACACATATATCTAATCAAACTTATATAATATGTGAATCATATTTTATTGTCCTCTATCATACAAAAAATATTACATATTCGTCATGTCATAATATCTTAAAATACAAAACATCGATAAATGTGAGCTTTTGCTTGAAAATGTCATGTCATAAAGTCATAATAAATGGAACAATACAATATAATATCATTTTTCCAACCAAAACAAAATTTGATGAATTTTGAAGTGCCCATAAAATGAACTCTTTTTATGTGAGCGAGATATTCCGATTTCAATTTCAGTTTGTACCTCAAAACCCGAATCACCTTGTATATATATATGCGTTTTTTTAAAATAAACATTCTTCCGGAAGTAATCCTGCTCCGTTTTCGTTGGCCTGCTTGGTACAACCAGTTGCCAATGAGCAATAAATTTGAAAAAATACAGGGTGAACCATTTATGATCAAAAGTTCAATCAAACAAGAGAAATATCAACAAATGCGAAATATCACCAATTTTGGGCTCAAAAGATTCCAAAATCTCATTAGATTGTTCATTTTAGGGCAATTCAAAATACAAATTACTATGAATACGAATAAAATTTGTCTCGATTTGTAGATGACAAACAAATTCTCATTTTCCGTGATTCTATTTGATATCCTTTGAGTGACGAAATTATTCTGCGAAAAAGTACTTAAAACATATCTGATTTGATTGGATTTTTAAACTTATGGCAGTAAATATTTTTCAGTTTGTAAAATATAAAATTATAGCGCAGTGTATCAAAAGGTAATAATAATATATAAATAACACAAATATTTTTATATTTTATAGTCGAATACTGAAAATATAGAGTATATTGTGATCGAGCATACATCCAAAAATATACATTGGGTGACAACAAATAGAGTGAATATTCCGATAACAGCAAACTATATCAAAGTTGGACCGCCTTAATTAAAAAAAAAATCACCCACAGATTCATTAAATATTTATACTAACGTACTCTTAGTACTATAACATATTCTTGAGAAAATCAGTAAACTCAACAAGTTGAACAAGAATATCTATAGAGCTGGTACATTCATCAATATAGAATTTTCCACAGGTCAACATAAAATGTCGATTATTTACATATAATTCCTAATAGACAACATTTTTGGAAATACCTAACCTAAGGATAGCAGTCATTGAATTTATTTTAGAACAGTGACACCAACATAAATATTCGATGTTATATTGATTGCACTGTGGCGATGACATCAACATATTTATTTATACACTTATATTCGGACTATGGTCATAATCGACTAATAAATCATTAGCAGCCCGTTTCAATATTCACATTTCTTTCTTACTTTTTCTATGTCACGAAGTTGTAGAATGGTTAATACTTTTTCAGAGATCGAAATATTCGTATCCAAACTTCAGGGCATCACATGCCCTTCAAAAAATATGTATACAAAATAATTTTGGAGAAGCGAATCAACTATACCTCTTGAGAAAACGATCGATCGTCAATCGTTCATCAAAAATTATTATCTTGAGAAAAACTATTCAAATCGATTCTCTCCCACTTATTTCATTCAGGTATAATCAACCCACCTCTAACATGAGGGTATTCTATTCCAATTCAAACTTGGCAACGTTTGATTCTAAAACAGCGGATGAAATAACATGTATTTACCTAAGGAACGGTAGTTCGTATAGTGCTACGTGAATTTGATATTCGATAGTAACAAGAATATGAAGATCGTGGCACTGCGTTTTTATTTCACACATTGTTATTTGACGAATAATGATTTCACGCATTATCATTATATCCATGATCATTTCACGCATTGTTATTTCACGCGAATGTTCAGTCATCTTTTCCAAAATATCAAATTTCTTCAAATACAATCGGTATTATTGCTCATGAAAAATATCCCGTCTAAACCAGCGAGTGAATAATAATAAAATTATACGAATTTATCTCAGAGAGGATACTTCGCATCGGGATACGTGAATTTAATATCCAAGTGACATATGAAGATCATGGCACTACGTTTTCATTTAAAACATTATAATTTCACGCATAATTTCACGAATTGTTATTTCACGCATTGTTATTGCACGCGAAAGTTCAGCCAACTTTTTCAAAACATCAATTTTTCTCGAATACAGTCGTTATCATCGTGCATGAAAAACAGCCGGTCTGAAACAGCAGATGAATATACTTGAAATCACACGAATTAACCTGCGGAAGTGTGATTTCGATACCCGAGTGACAACAATATGGAGATCATTGCACTGCATTTTCACATCACGCATTGTTATTTCACGTATGTTTTCATGCATTATCATTCCACGCATTGTTATTTCACGCATTATCATTTCACGTATTGTTATTTCACGCATTATTATTTCAAGTATTGTTATTTCACGCGACATTTAGTCACGTCAGTCGAGAGAAATCACATCGATACCACGTTCAGGAATAGAATACCCTAGAAAATGGAATGTCAAAAGACCGTAAGAAACGTGCGAGAAAACGAAATACAACCCACGAATACATTATCACTTATGCGTCGAAAAAAATGACCTCATTGACGTCGCATTACACCGCCGTATCGATTTTTTCGTCTTTTTTGATTGGCAAATCGTTACCGTTGATGTATTCGGACGACACCTGGTGGTGGGGGTTGTCGACACCGTCCCCGCTGACACCGTCCGAATGGGGGGGTTGGCCGTTTTCGCCCCCCGTCGTGTAGTCTATCACTGTAGCGCCCCCTACAACAAATAAAAGCTAATAGGTAGGTGGTCACAGTCCCGATTTGTCTATTTTTATTTAGCGGTCGAGGATATTCTACGCAGGACGGAATTTCGCATGGACAAACTTTCGCTGGGACAAAATTTTCCTCGTAAGGACTGAATTTCGCAAGGATGAAGTGTTACAGGTGATAAATCTTGAAGTGACAAGATATCGCACAGAAGATCGTCCGCAGGAACAATCGTATTGTTGATCGTACTGTTTATGATTCATCTAGCCTTCTTCTGACTTCTGACATGCAGAATATAACCAACTTCTATCAATTAGCTATCCCCATTGTTTTGCTGGGGCAAAATTTTGCGAGGGCAATATTTCTCAAGGACAAAACTTCGCATGAACAGAACAACATTTTTCAGGAACAAAATGTCGAAGCGAATACTGCTGGGACAAACTTCCCCATGACAAAATTAATAAATTTCATTTTGTTGGTGCTTTGTCCAGCGTTCAACTGACTGCAGCATCTGCAATATCTATCAATGAAGTAGATCGAACTCAATATCAAACTAATTTTGTGATGACTATTCCACTCTTGATCTCGAGAACCAATAAGAATCGACCATTTTCAGGGTT
Source organism: Phaedon cochleariae (assembly GCA_918026855.4). NCBI lineage: Eukaryota > Metazoa > Arthropoda > Insecta > Coleoptera > Chrysomelidae > Phaedon > Phaedon cochleariae. The sequence continues at coordinate 39,394,338 of OU896717.1, read as the reverse complement.
TCTTCTGTATTCTAGCGATATTTTTTGTTTATTGAATTTTATCGGACTTACTCTACCAATACAGAAGCCGAATTGACCCACACGTGACCAAGAAACCTCGTTCATCAGTGATAAAATTTTGACATCGTGTCTGGTCAAGATTGCTTTGAATTCAAATCTGAGACAATAACCTAAATAAGTTCCTACTTTATTTTATTTACTTATAATTCGCGTTAGTGAGATATTTTGTACGAATGGCGAGACAATTTTATTCTGGCTGGACGTTTCATGTGTAATTTAAAAAGTTTGCATATTTGTTAACGGTCTGACACAACAATAATACTAGAATTCAAATTCCTTTTTAAAGTAATCTTCTTCAATCACTCAACTTATTGTGACTCACTAATATAATTACCAGCTGATGTAGCGCTGTTAGAGTTGTTGCGCGAGGATACGAAGGTCGATGGTTCGAGCCCTCGGCGACGATATCTTTTTTTTTTTTAATGATTCCATGTCACATAAATTCAATTTATTTTGTTTGAATCGGATAGCAATTGTATACACTCTTTTGAGAGCAACCATCTCTAAGATAATAAAAAAATACTGTTTATCAAAATTGTACATTCCACTTTGTGAATAACTATAAGTAGGTAGTTAATTTCTAAAAAAGTAAATTCTGTATTTCATTACTATCATTATGTTCTTCTTCGCAGTTCGAGTTGGAATATACTTAAATTATGTTTCCTATTTCTTATATATATATATATATATATTGTCTCATTCAATCATGAAATAGTCATACGAATACAACTCGTGATACTATTTTTCCTGGAAATATTCGTCGATTGACATACTCCAGCTTGCTGCTCTAATTTCGCTCATGACATGACATGACATGACATAACAATGTCATTAACGAAATTACTAGGCAACAAGCTGTCGTAACAATCAACAAATATTTCCGGCAAAATATTATCACTTGTGGTATTATATATGAGAATATCTCTCATTGCCCACAAAAAGACTGTCCATGCGATTAGGATAGTTCTTAGACATTTTGATAGATTCACAAGTTTCCAATAATTTTGCCTCATTACCAATGAATGCAATGAAATTAAATATGATTTTAGTTAGGCAAAGTCTTACATATGAATGAAATCCTTTTGGCACTATCCACAAATCCAAAGGAGGAATTTTCATCGTCGCATTAATCAAAAAAATCACATCGTCTATTCCGTTATATGAATAAAATATCTCAGACCACCAGAGAGAGGCAAGCAATGGTAATAATATTAACGAGGTGAAATTCGGCAATGAAATAGAAAATGCCATAATAGTTTTACAAAAAAAAACAATTCAGAATTGATTAAATGAATCCAAACAAACAGATTAAAGTAACATAATAATAACGTTGATTTTCAAGTTACAACTCTTGACTCAGGAACATGCTCCTCGAGTTCGTTAAGTACCTACGTCATGCAACACCCTGTGTAGTAGGAAAAATCTTGATTACTGAATAGTAAAAATGAAATTCTCGCTAATTATTGAACTGCACTTACATTGTGATGTATAGTTAAACAATATTTTATGAATCGTGAGCTTTTGAAGTATCATTCTGAATGAAAAACTGAAGGTATTTTATAGTTTGACGTATTGAAATTCATGCAGAGAAAACGATGCTCATAAATTCTTGCTCCAGCGATCAGTAAGAAGATAAATTGAATTTCAATTGATAATGAAGTTTTACTCCAATTTGTGAAATATTTTTCGAAGTGTGAGGCAATTTTGGGATTCAATTAACCAATACAGATTCCTTCATAAATAACTACGTAGATACGTCATGCAACACATCTCTAACAAATCATTTTTCTATATGCACATGCTCCCAAACAAAACAAAAAAACTACACCCAAATATCCGAAGGACTTACCACATTACTTGCCTCTGGGATATTAGCTTTTATTTGGTGTTTCACACAAAGAGAGGGTAAAGTTACTATATAATAGGACATTGGACATAACATATTGAGGCGGAAATATATGCAGAAAACATACGTCGTCATATCTGTTGGCGATTCAAGCGATGTTTTATTCATAGAAACTCGTCAAAGAACCAAAGGGAAAGTTTCGGAAATCTGAAACGTATTCGTCTAGATATATTTGCCTCAAAACATACATTACATTTGAATCTATAGGTACTACACTTGGTTCTTAATAAACAAAAAAGGTAGATTCGAAAACAAACAGGGAACAAACCCGAATGACAAAAAAAAACAAAACAGGAAAAGAACCCACTCATACTCTACATACTGATTGACAAAACCACCAAAAATAAAAGAGATACTCACCGCTGAAACACCACCTGCCAGTCACTTTGGCGAAAATCAAAATTGACGCTACCATAATCACAAACAGTATTACAGCTACTACTCCTATGATTGCTCCAATACTCAGTTCAAAACCTGAAAAAAAACATAATAAATTCGGGTTATTGACGTTATATTGAGAATTCATGCCGACTATTCACTTTGAATAGCTCTTCATTTAATATTCAAATATCTTATCGATTCTTCAATGTAAATCTGAATTTTATCGAAGGCAAGCAAGAAAACTTGGATTGGCACCCAGCAAAATCAAGATTATACATTCAGTCGTAATTTATCAACAGTAAGTAGGTAATTCGGAAATGAATTCTGATTCCAAAGTATTCGAAACTACTAACAACTGCTAGTAATTCTTCCGACGAAATATCTTTATCTTTTCGTATTTCAAATATATGGATATACTGAAACTCACCATAAATTCTTTGCCTAAAGAATTTTTGAATGCCTGCATGTGAGCGTGGAAATGGGGTAGAAACTTTAAAAAATATTTTTTTGTGCACTCCACTAACCGAAAATTTCAAGAAAATCACAGTAAATTCATTCCAAACAACCAAACTTTGATTATCTCTCAACAGTTTTCTTCTAATTGAGTTAAAAAATACTAACTATTATTGTACTATACATGCAGAATACCCAAATGATCTTTTGCGATATAATTTTTCATTACTACTTTCATATACCATTATATTCTTGAAACTTTGGTCTACATAATTTCACTTATGAAACCCTCAGAAAAATGTCTTGGTGCTTACCTTCTGGTTCGGGGCTAGTCGAAATTTTGATCCTGTAGTTTTGAGTGCCCATATCGTTGTATGCCACTAACGTGTAATCGGTCTCGGTATCTTGTTTGGTGACGGCAGCTAACCTCAAATTGGCTTCGTACCTCCCTCTACCCTGAAATACGTTCAGAATCACCACCTACATTCGTTCAGCTTCAAGCTCATTGAATGTCAATCCACCTATTCTATGCCACAACAATGAGGTAACGCTCAGAATTATGGAAATATAGATTCTCATAAGCTTGGTAGAATCTCTCTAAAATGTTATATGAGTAGCCCAACAACGCAAAATAATCAAGGCTTAGCTGAAATATTGGTTATCATAATCTCATCTGACTTACGCTAAACCACCAATCAGAAAGTGACGATCCCTATTTGATAGAGAATGCTCTCAGCCTCCCTACTACTATATAACTTCTATATGAAAAATGTCTGTTAGCATAAATGTAACTGATTGGAATGCGATTACTGTTATCTGAAAGGTGAGTAGTCCATGACAACCATTACGACAGATCTGATTTCATAAGAATATTTCATGCGATAAAATAGGAGCTGAATAACGATAGACAACTTATCGGAAAGTGGTAATCCATCTTTGAAACAGAACCTACTCTGCCCATCTATTACATAATATCATAGATGGGCATTTCACCGATGTAGATTTCACAGTTCCTCTCAAACTCCCACAATTCCTCTCAAACTCTCATAATTTCCGATGAAATTTCTACAATTCAACTCAAATTCTCCTATTTTCATCAGATACTGAATATTGAAATCCCTCAATTTCTCATGATTTCTAGTCACTTGTACACCAGAATTTTCATCTGAAATTCCCGTTGCATATCATGGAAATATCATATCTGATATCTAGGACTTTCGAACATTTGAATCAGGTTTTTGTTGTTGTAATTGGAGCTAGAGATATATACCTAACATTTAGACATCAATATTATTGTTATAAGTCGAATTAGTTTTCGAGGTGGAGTAGAATCTGGAATGTTAAGAATCTTTAGACAACAAACAAACAGTTGAGCCTACTAAAACATTGACGCTAATGCTACTGTGGTGAAATAATTGAATCCAATCGACCAACCAACCAATCAATGATTTAGAATTCATCTTCGACACAAAACTACCTTCGTATATCTACTAACTTTAGCTGATTCAAATCTAGTTCTCATTGGATTGTGGTCCAACCTGCACGATGTTTTTTTTTTAAGTGGAGCTGCGATCTGTAGTGTGATTACCTTTTCTGACGAATCTATTTTTTTTTCAATTCAATGAGATATAAACTGAAATGTTGAGTGTTTTTTGGCAGCAAACTAACAGGCGAGCCTACAAAAACAATAATCTTAAAGCTATACAGCGGTGAAAAGATTCAAATGGGGAAACCCTACCTTATCTGACTCCAATCGATGAGTTAAAATATATCTTCGATGCAGAACTCCCTTCACCTATCTACTAACTTTCACTCATTTTAATCTGATTTTTATTATTAGATTGTGGTCCAACCTTCACAAAGAGTGTTCAGCAACAAATGGTTACCGTGATACATTGCTATTTTATAATTGTATATTCAGTACCTCTAGACAACAAACTAACAGTCGAGCTTATAAAAACGATAATATTAAAGCTACTAGTGTGTCGACACAACTCGAATAGAAACACTCTGGCTCCAGTCGACCAAATAACCAACCAATCAATAAGTGCAAATCCATCTTTGACACAGAACTCTCTTCGCCTATCTACTAACTTCCGCTGATTTGAATCTAGTTCTCATTGGATTGTGGTTCAACTTAGACAATGAATATTTTCCGGGTAAAATGTAAGCTGGAAAGTTCAGTGTGTCTTACCATCTCTCTAACGGTTTCAGCTTCGATTCTCCCGGTATTGTCTGTGGCACCCTCTCGGATAGTCTGACCACCAATTGTCCATTCTATCTGCGGTTTGGGGTTGGCTTCGATGGTGACATTGATGAGGCCTACTCTGCCAAGTTGGTAGCCGAATTTGTCTATCGGTTCGTAGATAGCGAGTGGTGCAACTGAAAATAACATGAATCAATGGAAAAATTAGTTGAACTTTGTGATGTTCAAGATGGTCGTGGAAAAGAATATGCCAACTTACGAAAAATGAGAATTGGCCTTTCCAGTATCGTAAAATTTTAACCTTTTTCGCTATCATGTTATGAAGGGAAGTCGAAAACGTTATCCTGACCACATATTTATCGATGAAATCGAACAGAAAATTAATTATTCGATATTGAGAATGCTATGCCTGTGAATTCAATAGCCACTGAGCTGTGATGTCAGCGTCGTCTTACAATTTGATTGGTTGGAAAGCACGCCGCTGTTGTCAAGCCTCTATAAAACCCTCGAAAAGATCTCATTTGCAAGATGGTGCAAGGAATGCCATGATTAGAGATCACTATGTAGTGATTAGTTGATTGGTGATTCACTGCTAATCACATTCAATTTTCTCTGAACTCCGAAATATTCCATCAGTTTCAAGATTATCTAGGATGACACAGGCATCTAACAGTAAGGTGCTCTTCATATGGTTTCGTTTAAGTTATGATGTTATGATTTTGTTGACTAATTGTTTTAATCAACAAACTAAACAATGTCAAGTACTCATTCCCGGAAAATGTAATTTTCCCGGAAAATGTAATTACTAAAGTGGCAACGGCAACTATGTTCACAAGAGAAAGAGATGAAGCAACTGGCGCTAACACAATGTTGCCAAGTTAAAATTTCTTTTTGTGAGGGTATTACCGATCCAAATTGCTCGAGAACTGACTTCACACTTTTCGCGGTTATGTCTGATCGTTTGAAATCGCTCCTGCGTTTTGGCGTCTTAACAAATTTTTTATACGATGAATTGATGAAGAAAAATCTCAAAAAATTATTTTTATGTATTCCAGAACTATACAGGCTGATTCACGGTGGATGGCACATTAGACGTTTCTGGTGAACCAGACAACGGATCATTTTGAAAATTCAATGGAGGGCATATTCGGACATTCTCTAGCCAACTAAAATATTTTCGACAATGCGGTGTTGCCGCTTCCATTAGAAAGCAGTAGCAACTTTGATTTTTCAAATGGAACACTCTGTATTTTATTGCATTTTAAGATTCTCCCTGGAGAGCAGATTTCATCGATGTATCACACTTGGGGTCTAGCGGAAATGATTACAGAGATATAGGGTGTGAAAAATCGACATTTTTCAACTTTAGGAATTTTTTTTGTCGAAACTATTCATTATTGGTCAAAACGGCTCACATGTCCCTATCTCAACTTTTGATCAATTATCTACTAACATTTAATTGAAACAAATACAGGGTGGTGCAGAATTCAGAATCTTGATCACCCGGTATATGTCCCAATTAAATATCAGTAGATAGTTAATCAAAAGTTGAGATAGGGACATGTAAGCCGTTTTGACCAATGATGAATAGTTTCGACACAAAAAAATCCTAAAGTTGAAAAATGTCAATTTTTCACACCCTATATCTCTGTAATAATTTCCGCTAGACCCCAAGTGTGATACATCGATGAAATCAGCTCTTCAGGGAGAATCTAAAAATGCAATAAAATACAGAGTGTTCCATTTGAAAAATCAAAGTTGCTACTGCTTTCTAATAGAAGCGGCAACACCGCATTGTCGAAAATATTTTAGTTGGCTAGAGAATGTCCGAATATGCCCTCCATTGAATTTTCAAAATGATCCGTTGTCTGGTTCACCAGAAACGTCTAATGTGCCATCCACCGTGAATCAGCCTGTATACAGGGTGTTTCGAAATTCGACCGACAACGGTTCACAGGAGGTAGCTCTCGTGATTTGGTGAATGAGGAGGTAGGACCATAAGGGTCCCACGTGATTAGTTATCGAGTTACAGGGTGTTGAAGCTGGAGAAAAAAAATTGTTTATTCGCAATAACTCAAAAACGGCTGATCTTTCTTTATTCAAATTCGGAAAGTGAATCAATATTGAGGATCTTCGATTCAAGACGGAAAATTCATGATCAACAATTCCTCCAGTGGCGCCGTTGAACGATATGATTGATTGATTTTGCAAAAAAGAAATGTGTTGTGATTATATATGAATTTTCGAAATTTCATGTGGTATTATTGAAGGCCATTTAATTTTGATTAAAAAAGGCTCACTTGATTGAACTCGAAAGAACCCATCATTTCCGAGAAAAAACGAAAAATGTGATTAGTCTTCAAATTTTTTTACTCAAAATTGTTCAACATAAAACTACAAAAATATCAACTCGAAATTATAATAACTGTTCGAAGTTCTAACCATTGATTTGTTGACACATTGTGCATCGTCTTCTCATCGCAAAACGCGTATTCTAAAATATCTCACGGTTAGTATTTATGATTTCCGTTGCAGCCTGTATTCTTGCAATAAGTTTCCCCTCAGTTACAACAATGGTGTACACTAAGGATTTCATATTACCCCAAAGAAAAAAATCGATCGGATTCAGATCTGGTGACCTAGGGGGCCATAAGTGAGGACCACCACGTCCATTCCATTGGTCACCAAATCTTCCACTGAGTAATGCTCTTGCACTTTTGTCGAAATGTGCAGACGCACCATCATGTTGGAACCACATGTTCCTTCTGATGATCCTTCTAAATTATTTTCATTTCCCAACTTCAACACCCTGTAACTCGATAACTAAGCACGTGGGACCCTTATGTTCCTACCTCATTATTCACCAAATCATGAGAGCTACCTCTTGTGAAGCGTTGTCGGTCGAATTTCGAAACACCCTGTATATATTTCTAGATATTCATTTTTTTCTGAAAATAACTGGAAAGGCTCATTGTGGCAAAACATATGATGAATAGAATGATTCTTTTTGACATCACTTACATTTGACATCTAACTGCCTTTTGGTTTCTGCATAATGGTTCGGATACGCAGGATGGATTGCTACGCATTTCAAGTATTTGCCATTATCGGAAGGTTGCAGAACCCTTGTCAAGTTTTGTATTTTGGATTGCAAGTTCTCTTTCGCCAAATCGATCACAGTAGGCCTTTTCAAACCTGCATCACTGATTTGTTCATCATCTAGAAAAAATGGCGTGTAGTAATAGTACTATGAATGGATAATATAGACTAATATACCGGTTGACTCAGTTGTTTTTCAGGTAAGAATTTTGAAATTCGAATCGTTCATATAGATCCTTGAAACCCATTCTTTTCGTGGAAAACCAATTCTATATTACTTCCGGTTTCACCGGAAATTGACTTAGGTCAAGAATTTTTAATGCAAAATAATACAATTTCAATAATACAAGGTGTTTCGTAATATGTGGAACTCACTTCGAGAGGGCGTCTCAAGAAAATAAAAAAGTTCCCATGAACAAAAATAGATGGCTTCGTTTGCGAGATACAATTGTAGTGAAAAATAAAAAAAAACAATTTTTAAACTATTCCACAAATTCATAGCACATTGAAAACAGAACCAGGATAATAATTCACAATGGAACTATTGACATGAAATTATGCAAAACGGAAAATTTGTTCTTTGTCACTTCGTGAAAAACTAGTATATACACTATTTCTGTTTGCTTTGATCCTAGTATCAATACTTCCAATAGAAAAACTAGTTAACTGAATTATTAATTGGGCTTTCAATGTTTTAATAACAGATGATAATAAGTATCGATGAAAATGGCCAACCTACAAATTTCGACGTTCAGTAATCCAAAAATGATTACGAATATCAATATGGATGTTGAGATGAAAAATTGTTTCGATTTTACAACAACCAATATATGGGGTATTCCATTCGAAAAAATTGAACGAAATCACTTCGAAAAGTTCCGAATTGAAAAATCATTTTCAGCCACCCTGTTCAATTTGAGAACATGAAAATTCTTCAGAAATATCACGCATCTTTCCACCGAATGATATTATGATTATTGTCTCCCAAATTTTATAATTGTAACGATAGTGATAATTTCGGTATGCATCTGCAGATGACATTATTCCGAAAAAAAAGTTGAAATGATCGATCTATAGTCAACGATATCATAGAAGTGGATGAAGGTCATAGAAATGTGCTGATATACAGGGCATTCCATTTGAAGAAAGTGATCCAGACCCTCTAGATTTTTTTCGGTGCCCCCTGTATATGCGGCAACAATTTTCAGCTATGGATCTTATTGTCTCATTCACATTCGTTTTTGATCTGAGCATATTCCTTTTCAATACTTTCATACCCAATCATGGGGTTCAAACTTGAACGATGGAAGCTTGTTATTTTTATAGAAATTGGGTTTTCTCAATTCAGAATCTCTCCACATCCTGTATGTTGAATATCAATTCGTCATACATCCAAAAACAACTATTAGCGATAGAAAATGAGCCCACGCCACCTATCAAAGTTTTTGAAAGCTGTCAAAGTGGTCTGTTTACTTTGTTTCTATTGTTTCACATTTGTTTTTTGTTTCTGATTATTGGATAATCCTTCAAAACAAACTGATCAGAAGTGTTCAAATTGTTGCTGTCAGATGGGGCGACGTGCCATTTTCTATCGCGAATATCACCGTTCCGAATTTCGAAATTGTAACCTAAAAAACAACTGGATGACGCCTTGTCCAATGGGTTGCGTGCAAGAACTGTCAGATGACCGACACTGGAGGCAAAACATTGAAACACAACGTCACTTTTCTTATTTGTTTACGAGTGATCGAAATAGTTTTCCACAATTATTTTGGCATATGAATCGTATTTTTCCGCTATTCATCAATCCGCTCATGCCATCACATTGTGCTGTTGTAAAATGCACAAAAACTGCAGCGGAAGATGAAGCAATCCGGATGGTACATTATAATTTAAAAAAGTAAGTACCTACTTGTGATGTCTTGTTTTACATCCTGTATTTTATATAATAAAAAAAACAAGATAATTTGTTGACAAAAAATGATATTCAGTTGTTAATATATGTAATTGGAAGAAACGAAATACATACGATTCAATTTGGAAAAGAACCTTTAATCAGACGAAATATTTGAGAACCTTTAATCAGACGAAATATTTGGTCCTTCGAGCCGGATAAGCTACAGTTATGGAGAAAGTAAATGGAAATGAAGATGCCCGACCAAGAAGAGAGAGTGCTGGTATAAACCGAAATTTGACCACTGATTTTGTGTGGCCAGTAGGGTTTGGTACAGGAAATACAGACCTTGGTAGTTCCTTGCCCATTACTGAAAGCAGCCGTGAACCTCCTCTTAGTGCAGACATATCTTTATTGCCAGTGATTCCAGAAAATCAAAATCAGTCCATTATCGTTGAATATGTCAAGGAAAGTGACAAGTCAATTATTGAAACTGACATGAAATCAGTGATTTCGCTGAGCCAACGCCAACATCCAAGTAGAAAAAGTGTAAGAAGCAGTGTTTCCAGACTATCTTCTAGAGCTTCTCAAGCATCTTTAGCATTACAGAAGAAAAGACTTGCACTCCAGGTGGAAAAAGAAAGACAAGAACTAGAACGAATGAAGGAGAACTTAGAAATAGAGAAGAAACAGAGAGAAATTGAAGATAAAATGAAAATACTGCACATGGAACATGAATTGAGAAATGCAGAGATCGATGTTGCAGAAGAAGAGGAACAATCCGATGATCAGTCCTTGCCAAGAAGTGAACTCGAAGCTCGACTCGAAGGGAGGAATGAAAACGTTAACCCTTCTGTAGCTGAATGGGTCACCAAAACAGTTCCAGGCCCACCACCGGAAGAATGCCATCCCGAAATAAGTGAACAGCCTCGAAATGAAATACAACTGCTTTGTGAAACCATTTCAAATGTTGTGAAAACCATTGCACCATCTGGCCATGACAAATTATTGACCAGATATATCGTTGATAAGGACTTCCCAGTGTTTGATGGCAACCCCGAGGATTGGCCTCTGTTCTTTCAGAGATTTCAACAAATTTCCAAAATGTGTAATTACAGTGCAGATGAAATTCTCGTTAAATTGCAAAAGTGTCTAAAAGGTGAAGCAAAGTCTGCTGTTTCGGGAATGTTATTGACTTCCAATAATGTGAATCTGATCATGGACACATTACGTTTGCGATTTGGAAGACCCGAGTACGTCATAGAAGTCATGATTACGAAGATCCGAGCTATTCCGGCGATAAAAGACACTGACATCGAGAAGCTTATACATATTTCAAATGAAGTTAAAAATCTTGTAGCCACCATGAAATCTTTACTGTCTCTGGATTATCTCAAAAACCCACAACTGCTGAAGGATCTTGTAGCTAAGTTGCCTGATATATTGAGACTGAGATGGGGCGAAGTTATAATGGAAAAAGGTGGTAGTGTGTGTTTAGAAGACTTCTCAACCTGGATCAGTAAAATGGCCACAGCCGCGTCTCTTGTGAGTTTTCCCAAACAATTCACCCCGATAGAAAGCAAATTCAGTTCGAGAAGACAATTCAATTCTAAGAGAACTGAGACTATCCTCAGTACGGATGTTCAAAGAAAAGCTACATGTTTTTATTGTGAAAATACTCACAAAGAACATGTCTGCCCCACAATGAAGACAGATGATGTTGAAAAAAGGTGGAAAGTTATAACAGACAAAAAGTTATGCTTTTGTTGCCTTGGGAAGGGACATCATAAGTTCAAATGCAAGAGAAGGAAGGAGTGTACAGTAAGCGGTTGCAAATTCTTCCACCATCCTCTCCTTCACAAGAGTTACCCAGCAGAAAACGAAGTTGTTAGTGAGACAGCTACGCCCGAGACAAGAAATGAAGTAGTCTGTTCTATGAAACATGAAACTCGAAAAGTTTTATTGAGAATGCTACCCGTGAAAGTTTATGGACCTAACGGAGCACTGCAGACCCTGGCAATATGTGATGAGGCTTCAACAGTTACTTTGGTTGATGAAAGCATTTCAAAAAAACTTGGTATTCGTGGTGAAAAAGAAGCACTCTGTATACAATGGACAAATGGTATAACTTCTACTCTTGACAGATCAGAGAAAGTAACCATGGAAATTTCTGGATTGTGGGAACACTCTGTTGTATACAAAATGAATAATGTCAGAACTGTCGAAAAGTTGTCATTGCAGTCACAAACAGTGAATATGGAAGAATGGAAAAAGTTTGAATACCTGAAGAACCTTCCAATCAGGAGCATCAACAATGAGAAACCCATGATACTCATCGGGCAAGATAACATCAACTTAATAGTACCTAGACAAATACGTTGTGGCACAGAAGTATCTCCAATCGCCACAAAATGCAAATTAGGATGGTCTCTTCATGGTTCCAGTTCAGAAATAAATAGAAGCTTTACAGACCATACTCTTCATATTTGTAACAGACAAGAAACCGACGATTACCTTCAAGAACTTGTAAAACAATCATTTTCGACAGAATCTTTTGGAGTTTCAGTTACACCAACGAAACCTAGTAAAGATGACATGATGGCCATGAAAATTATGAAGGAAACATCCACAAGGGTAGGAAACCGTTATGAAATTGGTCTCCTCTGGAAATCTGACAATGTGGTACTGCCTGAAAGCAAGTCAGTGGCTTTTCAACGTCTGAAATGCATGGAAAGAAAATTCCGAAAAGATAACAATTTTGCCCTCGAGTATTGTCAGAAAATCCAAAATTATATCGAGAAAGGATATGCTAGAAAACTGACCCCAGAAGAGGCTGAAATTGAAAATCCCAGAACGTGGTATTTGCCTCATTTTTCTGTTGTAAATCCTAACAAGCCAGGAAAATTCAGATTGGTGTTTGATGCAGCGGCCAAATCCAACGGGACCAGCTTGAACGACAATTTGTTGAGTGGGCCAGATTTACTACAACCCCTTACATCGGTTTTGTGGAAATTCAGACAACGAAAATTTGGATTCTGCGGAGACATACGTGAGATGTTCCACCAAGTAAGGATTCGTGAAGCTGATAGATGTGCTCAACGATTCCTGTGGAGAGGCCTTGATTTCAGTCGGCCACCCGATACCTTCGAGATGTTAGTTATGACATTTGGTGCCACATGCTCGCCTGTCTGTGCACAATTTGTAAAAAATTTGAATGCTACCGAAAATTCCCCTTCAGAAGAAATTTCCAACGCCATAATCTCAAAATTTTACGTTGACGACTACCTTGATTCTGTCGATACTGAAGTAGAAGCCCTAAGCAAGATCAAGAAAATATGTGAAGTCCATGAACTTGGAGGATTTCAACTAGTAAATTGGTCTTCTAATTCCATTTTGGTGCGTGAGAGTCTTCCTGATGGAATTTTGGAAAAAAAGAAGTTATACGACGGCAACAATGCAGCTCAAAGAGTTTTAGGAGTTTGGTGGGATTCTACTACTGATGAAATCCTGATCAATCCAAATTTCGACATGGATTTGCAAATGAATTTCACGAAACGGCAGGTTTTGCGGTACGTCATGTCTGTTTTCGATCCTCTTGGACTTCTTGCATTCTTCACTGTCAGGGCCAAAATTCTAATGCAAAATATATGGCGTGAAGGCATCGGTTGGGATGAAGATCTACCATCAAAACTTCAGAAAGTTTGGAAAAATTGGATGAACGAGCTGAAGAACGTGGCAGAAATCAAAATTCCTAGATGTTATTCCATGGAAATTCCATTTTCATTGAAAAATGAACTTCATACATTCTGCGACTCAAGTCAAAAGGCCTTTGCAGCAGTTGTTTATTTGAGAGTCGTCACAGAAAGTACCATTGATGTCAGTTTGGTAACCGCAAAATCCAGAGTTGCTCCTCTCAAACAGTTATCGATTCCTCGCCTTGAACTACAGGGCGCTGTAATGGCCAGCAGACTTTCTTGTGCAGTAAAAAAAGACCTAGAAATTGAAATTCATCGACAAATCTTCTGGACAGACTCGAAATGTGTGTTACTCTGGATAAGAAGCGATGGAGGACAATACAAGCAGTTTGTTTCACACCGTGTGGGGAAAATTCAGGAGCTAACGAACACAGAAGATTGGAAATGGGTACCAACGAACGAAAATATAGCTGACGAAGCAACAAGGGAGACGACCAAACAGAAATTTGATGTCCTGAGAAAAAAGTGGTTTTATGGTCCTGAATTTCTGCAGAAATCCGAAGAAAATTGGCCAAATGAAATAAACAGAAACCACGAAGAAATTCAAACGAGTATGTTGGAGGTAAAAAACGAATTTGTGGCTGTCGTAACCCAGGAGATCAAAAATTCCCTTCTTGATATCAATAAATTCTCAAAATGGATTCGATTAATCAGGACTACGGCGTGGATCATGAGATTTTCTAAAATGTTGATTCAGAAAATCAGGAAATGTCAAACAGAATCGGAATTCTATGAAAGTCTTTCAGTTCTAGAATTGCAAGGAGCTGAAAAATACTGGATTAAAGAATCCCAACGTCAAAGTTTCCATGAAGACATCCAAAGACTAGAGGAAAGCAAGCCACTTCATAGAAAAAGTCGACTCAAACAATTAAGTGCAGTTCTGGATGAAGAAGGAATGTTGATTTTAGATGGGAGAACAAATTTAGCATCCTGTTTGGAATATCATACTAAAAAACCATTTATTCTCAGTCCGAAAAATAGGCTTACTGTACTTCTTCTGCAGTTTTACCATGAAAAGTTTCGACATCAAGGAGTAGAAATGATCCTGAATGAAATTCGGCAAAAATTCTGGATAATCGATGGAAGAGCAGCGGTCAAGTCTACATTTGCTCATTGTCTGAAATGTAGAAAATCAAGGGTCAAGCCTTCTGTTCCAAGAATGGGTCAGTTACCTACCGTCAGACTGACTCCCGGAATTCGTCCCTTCGTCAATGTTGGCATGGATTACTTCGGACCGCTTCAAGTGATTATCGGCAGACGCAGAGAAAAGAGATGGGGAGTCTTATTTACTTGCATGGCTGTGCGAGCTATACATCTGGAGGTGGCACATAGTTTAACAACCGACTCAGCAATAATGGCCATAAGGAGGATGATGGCTCGTAGAGGAAAACCATCAACCATCATGTGTGACAATGGTACCAATCTGAGGGGAGCCTCCGAAGAACTTCGCAGGGCCTTAACAGAAATAAATCGATCTGCTTTGAATGATGCTATGGTCTCTGAAGAGATATGTTTCAAATTTATTCCACCCGCTTCACCTCACATGGGTGGTGCCTGGGAGCGCCTGATTGGGGTAGTGAAGAAAACCATTGGAGCTGTCTTATATGCTCAGTCACTCAGAGACGAAACCCTACTGACTCTATTCGCAGAAGCAGAAAATATTATTAATAGCCGTCCATTGACCCATGTTTCAGTAGACCCGACCGATCCAGAAGCCCTCACTCCTAACCATTTCTTGATAGGCTTTGGAAATCAAAATGGGGCACCATGTGATACGAATTCAGGAAAGATTCTTAAAAAAGAATGGAGAAAATCTCAGATATTAGCGGACCTTTTCTGGTCTAGGTGGGCTAAGGAATATCTCCCGAAATTGACCAAGAGATCAAAGTGGACAGATGATAATGAGCCAATAAAAGAGGGTGATATCGTCATTATTGTAGATGACAAAGCAGCTAGGAACTCATGGACTATGGGAAAAATTGAAAAACTGTTTCCCGGACCAGATGGGCGAGTGAGAGTTGCTGATGTGAAAACAAGAAGTTCCACTTATCGTCGGCCAGTCACTAAGTTATGTAGATTGAAACTGGATGGTGAAGAAAAAGAAGTTTCCTCACCGGGAAGAGAAATGTGATGTCTTGTTTTACATCCTGTATTTTATATAATAAAAAAAACAAGATAATTTGTTGACAAAAAATGATATTCAGTTGTTAATATATGTAATTGGAAGAAACGAAATACATACGATTCAATTTGGAAAAGAACCTTTAATCAGACGAAATATTTGAGAACCTTTAATCAGACGAAATACTACTATAGTCACTCACATATAGTTTTCGTTTTTGGAATTTGGTTATTTCTCTGATTTCTCATCGGAATTCCTTCTGCAATAAGAGCTAATAGAAATATACCTGAAATTTCTAGAATAATGCAAGAAGATTGGATTCATGCAATCAATTGGGAGGACTGGTCTGACATGCTGACGATCGTGTGTGTTGTAGACATTTTCAATCTATTAGCAGTATTAGCTTGTATTGCAGAATAAGTGGCAGAAGGCAGAAGAAATTTCAATAAGGAATGACAACATTTCATAATGATAACTATGTGAGATTACTATTTACCTGAAAAATCATATTCCCTAGTCTCTTGCTGCATTTTTTGTGCATTGTACAACAGCACAATGCGAAGGCATGCTTGAATTAATGAATAACGCAAGAAACACGATTCGTATGCCAAAATATTGTGAAAAACTATTTCAATCCTTTGATTCCTCTGTAACCAAATAAAAAAGTGAGGTTGTGTTTCAATAATTCACAGAAGAATGAGGTTGTGTTTCAATATTTTGCCTCCAGGGTCGGTCATCGTGCACGCGACCTATGGACTCGTCAATCGGTAGAGTAACAGGATGGAAAGAGTCTCACCTAGGAACCAGGTGATGTTTGCTACTGGCCGTCCATCTCTTACTATACAGGATGCTTCTAGTTGATCATTGACTTTGTATACCCTCAAGGAATCCGTTCCTCTGCTCAAGTCGAGCTCAGGAAGTTTGGGCGGCTCTAAAAATAAAGGACAAGATGAAAAATAAATAGGAGTAGTAACATCATAGTGAGGAATGCTTCTTCATCTAGAAAAATGTTCTTACTCGCAACAATGAGCTGCATGGTTCCCACAGATTCCGTGGGTTCGCTGGGTATACCGAGGGTACATTTGATGGGTCCGTTGTCCCTTTCCTCGACCCTTTGGATCGTGAACCCACATTGGCCTGCATCTAGCCCTTCTCCATAGTAAGTCACCTTGAAGAAATATCGAAATGTCAATCCTTTGGTAGAATATTTCCGAAATTCGTTTATTCCAAACTTGGCATTACCGGCTGTGATGGTTTGATTATAGGTTAAACTCTTCTTTTAATATTATTCAACTGTTAACACAAATGCTTGGGTATCGTAACGTATAGTAAACTGTTTTGTATATAATTATAAACGTTATTTTGAGACTGAAAAAGTCGAACATAATTACAACACAAGAAACAAAGATTATCTGTTGCCTCCTCAACACTCATCTGCTCGGTATCAGAAAAGTTTGTTTTATATACTTTTTACGTTTATGTACCTGTGAAATCTTGTAAATTATTATGTTTGTTTTATACCTACGATATTTATTTTATTTATGTACTTTAGCCTAATTTTGACGTTTTTTTCTTAAACTGTATGTTTTTGAAACAAATAGATCTATCTATCTAATACAACGGAATAAACGACGAATGTATACGGTGTTCCTGGTGATTAAGTAGACTACCACTGAATTAAGATACCATCCTGCTACCATTGATTATAAATGTAACTCTCATTGATATTTACCTCACTGTTGGACGACAAAGCTTGCTTGTTGAGATTGAAGGTTCTGGAACCAGGAAGTTCTATCCTGCAGTACTGCAAAGGTACCCCCACACGACATAAAAATGTGGCATTTTGGCCAGGAAGTACTAATAACTCCCTTGTTGAAATTTCCACTTGGGCTGCCAGCAATCCTGAAAAAAGAAAGAGAGAGAAAATAAAACATGATGCAAAAAATATTTCACACCTTGAAGACAATTATTATTGATCGTTTCAATCCATAAAGTTTCCAATCAAACATAATATGACACGGTATTTGTTTTGTTACGCATACATTTTTATTTGATTATTTGGTACAGGATTATTTCAAATTCATCAGACAGACGTTTTTGTGAAGTTATCCATGGAAAATAATCGTGGGCAAATATGATATTTAGCTGTTGAAAAATACTCGTTTCGTTCCGGATTCCGATGACAAATGGATATAAATGTTTTGCATATTCTGAATATGCATGTCTGCGATGAAGCGAACACGAAATACTTTTCGAGGATATTTTAAATTTGGTTTGTGGCGAAAAAAAAAATTCATTAAATAGGAAATGACTGCGGGTTATTCATGAATTCGTGCTATCTCGAATAATGAAAATACCAGAAAAGAGCTGATACGACCTGATCAACGTTTTATTTTGGATTTGACGATCAGTAGAAATGACTATACCGGGTGACACAGGAGAAATGTAGCAGCCTGTAGTTTTTTTATTTGAAGAGATAAAATTCAGAAATTCACAGGGGTTATGAAATAAATGGTAGCGCACTTTACAAACTTAACGACAAATTTTTTCAACCACCTGTTTGACCGGAAGTGACCCCAACTTTTTTTTTAAATGTCACCCTGTACATTTCTTCAGTCTATATATTTCGCCTTGAAATTCTCTATCCAACCATGTAACACCAAGTGGCATTTATTTCTTAATTCGCTGTTGAATTGCTTTTTATTCAAAAAGAATAAGTTGGCTGTGACATGAATTCGATGATATATCGACACTTGGTAGGCTTTGAAATTTAAAGATCATTAGTAAACCCATATTATTCAAAATGTTTTGATATTATCAAAAAATCACACTTGGGGTCTATCGGGAATGATTACAGAGATATAGGGTGTTCAAAATCGAGATTTTTCAACTTTAGGATTCGTTTGTGTCGAAACTATTCATTATCGACCAAAACGGCTCACATGTCCCTATCTCAACTTTTGATTTACTATTTACTGATATATTCAATCGGAAAAGATACAAGGTGATCAGAATTCTGAATCATGAACTACCTTGTATCTGTTCCGATTAACTATCAGTAAATTGTGAATCAAAAGTTGAGATAGGAACATGCGTGAGCTGTTTCAACCGATAATGAATAGTTTCGATACAAAAATCCTGAAGTTGAAAAATCTCGATCTTGAACACCCTATATCTCTGTTATAATTTTCGATAGACCCCAAGTGTTATACATCGATGGAATCAGTTCTTCAGGGAGAATCTAAAAATGCGATGAAATACAGGGTGTTCCGTTCGAAATATCAATGTTGCCACTACTTTCTAGTAGAAACGGCAACACTGCATTGTCGAAAATATTTCAAATAAAGAAAGCGTTTTCTGAAATATCAGCATGCATATTTTCATGAATTTCTCACTACTGATTTTCGATCTAAACATAGTATAAGCTCGTCGTGATATATACCCTGTATACAATTTGTTGAAAATGATATTTGTGTCTACTTATGAAACCACTCTCACCAATATCATCATGAGTTAACGCAATCTATACAGGGTGATTCAAAAGTATTTCGTTTCCAAGGTGTCATTTTATTTCTTTTTTTTTTTTCAAATAACTTCCGGAATAATGACCTTAATGAAACAAAATTTAGTATTGAGAGAGGTTATTTGAGGTATCGAATTCGAACTTTTATAGCACTTCTCGGTTTTTATATCCCTTTGCTTAAATATAATACTTTTTTCTCTTGTACCTATAATAAATAAATATTTTTCGTTTTTCTAAAGAGCGAATCCGAAAAAATTGCAACAATGCATGATGTATCCCTCTCTCAATATTCTAACGTCTATTCCTATTGTATCGAGCTCCTTTTTTATGAAACCACCTTTGTGACGGGAAATCGTTATTCTCGGATAAGAAATTGCTCGATTCCGGAAGATCGCTTTGATGGCACCAGAGATCCGTGTTAATAAAAGTCAATTTAGAGGTGAAAAATGTCTTGTGCAAATTGAAAGAGAGGAATTCGGAAAATGAGCGCCGTTTTTCACCGAATTAGCAGCTTGTTAATTCAATTAGAACAAGGGATTGTTCTTTGCCGGATCTCATCATCATCAAGTAAGCTTTAAATCGGAACATTAGGTTAACAGGGTAGCTCTCCGTTTTTTTCAACCCCAACGTTTTTCAGAAGGTTTGGTGGATGAGAAAAATATTGACCAGCTTGATCACTGGAATTGACACCACTTGACATTTATTCGTACGACCGTCATTGGGCCAAAGTTCCCATGAACAGATCTTGGAAGATTATACAGGGTAACTCACGGTCGATGGTACGTTAGACGTTTATGGAGAACGGGATATAGGATCATTCTGAAATCTTGGTTACCAACGTAGTTGCTCTTGGTCTATCGATCTGAAATATTTTCAGCTCTGCGGCGTTGCCGCTTCTATCGAAAAGTAGCAACAACTTTGTTATTTTAAATGGAACATCCTGTATTTTATTGCATTTTCAGATTCTCTGAGAAGAGCTGATTTCATCGATGTATCACACTTGGGGTCTAGCGGAAATGATAACAGAGATATAGGGTGTGAAAAATCGACATTTTTCAACTTTAGGAATTTTTTTTGTCGAAACTATTCATTATTGGTCAAAACGGCTTACATGTTTCTATCTCAACTTTCGATAAACTATCTACTGATATTTAATTGGGACATATACCGGGTGATCAAGATTCTGAATTCTGCACCACCCTGTATTTGTTTCAATTAAATGTCAGTAGATAGTTGATCAGAAGTTGAGATAGGTACATGTGAGCCGTTTCGACCAATAATGAATAGTTTCGACAAAAAAAATTCCTAATATTTTTCACACCCTATATCTCTGTAATCATTTCCGCTAAACCTCAAGTAAGATACATCGATGAAATCAGCTCTTCAGAGAAAATCTGAAAATGCAATAACATACAGGGTTTTCTATTTAAAATAACAAAGTTGTTGCTACTTTTCGCAACGCCGCAGAGCTGAAAATATTTTAGATCGATAGACCAAGAGCAACTACGTGAGTAACCAAGATTTCAGAATGATCCTATGTCCCGTTCTCCATAAACGTCTAACGTACCATGGACCGTGAGTTACCCTGTATAGAAGATAATCAAAAATTATCCTCAATAAAGTTAAGTTCAGCTCTCAAATAAATTGTGTTTAGAGATTCCGAAATTTTTACACATTTTTAACTAGAAATCTGGATTTTAATAGGTATATTCACTGAAAAATGTTATGTCAAGTTCAACATTTACACTTCTATTGAATAAATATAGCTATAAAGTTTCATCATAATTATATTCATGTCATTCCATAGAAATAATGGTGAATATGATGAATGGACGAATGGATGAAAAGTCAATGAGGTAAATAATCTGATCATCATTAAATTGTTGAATATTTGCGAAACAAATTCTATGAAAAATAATTGAATGTATGGCGAAAGAGCTACAAATTTGTACACCAATTTCAAATGAACTATAAATTTAAAACATATTTCGTTGTGGATCAATAAACTCGTTCAGAATGGAATGTGTCCAGGGAAGATTTCGAAATCTGGTGTGAATTATGTGGAGGAACTGATTGAATTCAAATAAATGGTGGCATCACTGAAACTCTCACTATATAATTCATCAACTCACAGTTGAAGAATCTCTCATTTCTAATAATCAATGAACAAACAGAAATTCTAATAAATGGCGAGAGCGCGAACAGAATGCACTTATTTCTAATCTTGTCATTTCTGGTCGATCAGGGCTCTAATAATTGAGTAGGTAGTCTCAGAAGATGCTATCAAATCCGATCCTATTGTTTCTGTGACAAAAATCAATCGATTTGAATACACAATGCAAGCAATAAAACAACCACCGATTTATTTATACATATATCATCTGAAATATTATGAAAGTATCACTTAGAGATGAGGATTGTCTCACAACCAGACATCAGCTGCTTTTGGATATATGAATTATCATGATTTGTTATATTCGGTATAGCAGGATTTGTCACAATAGGATTTTTATTAATCACTAAACATGCATTCACAAAATTGAGAACGAAAATGTGAATGAAAGAACGAAAATGTTAATAAATGGCGAGAGCGCACAGAAATTTGCTAACATTTTTAATCGAGTTATTCTGATGAATTCTGATGAAATAAAATATTCGCTGATTATATGGATTTCTCACAACATGATTCCTAATGCATCCTGAATATGCATTTACGCTTTGAGAACGATCATTTTACTAAATGGCGAGAGCGCACAACAATTTTCAATTTCTAATTTTCTGATGTATCAGTGAACTCCGTCAAATGGAACATATTCAGAAGATGTCTTGCATATCAGTAGTATGTAGGCATGATTCATCATAACAGGCTTCATCATAATCACTGAATATACATATACGCATTTTAGAATGAAAACTCTAATAAATGGCGAGAGCGTACACAAATTTGGAATTATTTCTGATCGACCTATTACTCGTGGTGTGATGAATTCTGTGGAAATAAAAAAGTCCCGAAAACTCTTTGGGATCCACTTATATGAATCCTGTAGGGAAACTGATTTATTTGAATACACGGCGGAAACATTGAAAGAACATCCTACTAGCTCATAAGTCTCGTAGAAATAATTCATTTACAGATGAAAAATGTCCCAATTCTGGACATTAACTATACAAAAGATATAGTCCAGCATTATTCATCACAATAGGATTCTCAATATACACGGAAAATGCATATACGCAATTGAGAACGAAAATTCGAATAAATGGCGAGAGCGTACATAAAATGCACTTATTTCTAATAATTCTTATCGACCAATTTCCTGGTGGATCGATTAATTCTTCCAGAATAAGTGGTCCAAAAAAATGTCTGATCATATGGATTCTGTGAGAAAGATTGACCAAATTGTAAACACGGTGGAAGCAATGAAACAACCACCAATCTATTCATTATACACGTCAAATATCATGAGGCATTTCTTCAACCTACCAGCAGAATAAATACGAGTCCCCAATAAGTTTCGACGTAGGAAAACAGTGGCAGAATTCGAAATTATCAATTTCTATACAGGGCAAAATGTTTCATTTTTAGTTTTCGTAACTCAGTAACCTTCCAACCAATCGGCAAGATGAAAATGAATACACACATAAACTATTCAAGAAACGTTCATGTCTAGAAAATGGAGCCCAATAATTCCTCAGCCGTTCGACTTAGACTTATATCAAGCTCATCAGGAATATACTATTTTCTACGGCTATAACACAACATTATTGCTATTGCTTTACTGTGTTCGATACATCAACGAGGTACTCTGTATGCCATCATTTCATTTCCGAATCTGATATCACGATGACTAGATTGTGTTATTATTTCAAGACAAACTCATCGCCCATGGATTGTCAAATTTCAATCAATGACAGCTCTGTCTAATAGACGAGCATTACTCGAAAGGAAATCAGATTGCTACAAGACGAAGGAATCGAAAATGCCGCCACTGAGGAAAATTCCTATTAACCATAGTCAGAAATCGAATTACCCCAGCAAGAAACTCTAATAGCATAGGGGACAAGCGAGTTATCACCTGTGATTATAAAGTCGACTTTGCTGATTATAACCCACCTGCGATTATTAGATATAGAACCTTGCTGTCACTAGCGAGTGCATCTGTATGATGCTATTAGACGATGTTTCTGTAGTAGGTATCTGACTTTGCTACCGCTAGTGAGTGCATCTAATAATGGGAGTAGGGCAATGTAATAATCGTAGGTAGGGAACTTTGCTACTCTTGATGGGTGATCATATAGATAGTTATTCAGTTATTTTCCAGGATTGTTGTCATCAAGAAAGGTGAAATTTTGACTGATATCCACTTTCACTTCCCATAATTTCCACCCTGATGTTTGGTATGAATAGCAATTTATTGATTCCTAAAGAAAATTTCAGACCAATGATCTTTGAAATTCAATAGATCAATTGATTCATGCACCCTCAAGAAAAACCAAAGGGTTTTTTGAGTAATTGATGAAAAAAATAATTTTTCTGAAACCTTCTGAAACCATTGTATTTCGCAAACTAGGCAAGTTATTACAGATGCGTACCAGGAAAACAAAATGTTACCAGTAAAATCATTCAAATAATTTAATCACCTGAACATTTTTGCTCATAATAAGTTTTTAGACCAGATTCTATAGAGAAGCTCTGAAACATATTTGACCATTTCAAAGTTTCATAATACCAAAGAGAGGAAAATGTTATTGAATGTAAAATATTTGAATTTCAGACGGAATACCTCGAAAAAACTCACCTTCATCATTTCATCAATCCTGGTATAATAACTGAAGCACTCAGATCTACGAAAGCACTGAAAGGGACACAGACGATTTTTTAATTTGTTTGAAAATATTTCCATTTTATATTTGAATTCAAATTCAGATTTTGAATAATAAATTGAATTCAGGAGGGGAAGTATTCGTAACTGTCGTGTCGTCGAGATTGTCGTCCTGTACATGGGTTTGCATCAAGAGCCCAACTGTGAATGATTGATCAAGCCATATACGTATTAATAATCAATACGGATAATCTCTATCTGTTTCCATAGCGAAACATGAAGCCGATTTTTGAAGACAAATGACTATCCATAAGGAAAAGTTTTGAAACGATCAGACACATACTGCTTTGATTGAAAGGCTAGTAAACGTCATCGTCCACCGAAATGCATGTCTTTGATGACTACTATAATAGCGCATGGCGCATGCGTATCATGCCACCAAATCCTTATGGATATTCATTTGTTTCATATTTTTGGCTTCATCCTGGCACCCGTTATGATCCGTATTGTTTATTAATACGTATATGGATCAAGCAAGATGTCTGACAAATATATACATAGTGGGGAACAAATGAGCGAAATATCGAATGAAGATGAGTAGGCGCTAAATAACCCCAAGTTGGTTCGTCAAATATTATTTTCGTGGCAGACTGACAGTTGTATTATTGGAAGTGAGTGCAGTTCTATGCGATGAACCTCGCAGCCACAAGCATATAACTCACTAGTAGTAGTTCAGCTAGACAATTATAAAAAAAATCATGCTGTCCCAGAGTGGCTGCCTGATAGCTACAGCAGTATATCTTCCTGTGGCAGGAAATTCAATTTCAGCAAAGTCGTTATTGCTATCATAGGATTTGAAGGTGCTGCTTCTATTCGAAAATGTATAACGGTGATATGATTTCTTGTAATGGTAGCAAGAAATATCTCAGCAAAATCTCTAATAGCACAATTTTCCTCAGTCGCTGTTATCTATTTTAGCCGTAGAAAAATTAAAGTGTATAACTTGCACGAAATGAAATCACTATCATTCCGTGCTCATTAAACAATATACTATAGTAGGTGATGTTTTCAATGCGAAATTCGATTTGCGACACGTTCAAAGTTAGTCAGTAATTTGAGAAGAGTATTAAAAAACGATCAAGAATTAAACACACTGTACATGCGAAGCGATCGGCTGTTTCTGTTGGAATCGATATCTAATTTGGGGTGACGAATTTTTCGTTGGAAATGAAGCACTTTGCGACATCCGAATTCATTGCGTGTCGCTATCCATATACGACTCCGCCAGCAATTCCAGACGCCATATTGAGTAATTCGATGGTGGCTAGAAAATCGGAAAAAAAGAAAGGCGTACCAAACAGTGGCGTCCTCGTACGAAGAGTACAAAGCGAAAAATTGAACCAAATACCAGAGGCTTATTTTTCAGATCAAAATGGAACTTCATTTCTACTATAATAATAATAATAATAATAATAATACGTTTTTATTCATCATTTGTAGAACAACAATAAACAAAATCACAAAATATTTTACACAATCAGACTCGAACTGCATAAAGCTGTTTTTCAACTCAACTCACATAACTGAAATTTCATTTAGCGTTCGAATATGTACCACGCTCAATGACCGATTAATCATGGATTAACGATCTGTGATTTATTCGAAAAATTAAAACACATTACCATGCCAACATATTTCTTTAAAAATACCTTCAGTTCGAGTTCTGTATGGCCTGTCAATTGTAGGAACTGTCAACTGTCATTTTCGAATTTTGTTGCAATTTGCAATCGGTGAGAATCAGAATTATTCAAATCATTTCTGTTTGCATCAGAATTCTTCATTAAAAATGTATGCGAAAATTCTAATCTAACGGAAATAAATCGCATAATCACATTTACAATGCAGGTCCCACTTTTAAGTTGTCGTCAATTCTTCTCTATCTAGGGACTATCTAGGAATTTGATATTATGAGATCATTGGCCATAACCAAGAAATCTTGGCATATTAACAAGTATTATTATTATTATATTCTCATGGTTTCGATAATTTGCTGTGGTAGGGATAACAATTCGAATCTGGTTATAGGAACAACCAGAATTGGTGGGAGCGAAGCTTGTTTTTTTATATAGAAAAATACTCCGCAAATGTTTTATGGAATCGACACACGGCCACCGCGATAACCAGATTTGTGTACTTGAGACTTTTCTAGTTATACCAGTAACGAAAAACAATGTTATAAAATATTCGAAAGGAAAACAATATATTGAATGTTTCGGTTTTTCCACAATTTTTTTCATATCTTCCACTCTGGTCTGTATACAATTAGTCCTTAGTTCTTGTATTTTTGAATAGAAATTACTCTATAGTTGACAACTACTAATTTGAACTTTTATAGCGTACTTGTTTGTGAACTACAAATTACCAAATAAGTTCGGAGGACAGATTGTCACAAATTAGACAAAAACCACTTCGCCGACAGACAGCGGCTTGCTGAGAAGTAATTTCCTTATTTTAATTAAAAGGAAAAGGTGCAAACAAAGGTACAAAACGCGTCCAAAGTTCGCATTTCGAATAAAAACGAGTAGTTTTAATGACTTCGAAGTTATTTTCGTGAATGGGAAATGAAGCAGCTCTCTAATTAACGAAGGTTCACTTTATAGTTTTCCTCTTGATGAAAAGAATGATTTGCATATTCCGATCTCAAGTTCAAATTTCTTCATGAAATGGTAACCATACAATAAAAAAAGGAGAGGAAGGTAAATCCCCTACCGAGCCCACGTTGACACCAGAATTGAATTTCTAACTCTGATACCTTTTTATTATTGGGCTTTATCACCTGCGTTAACCACATTTAGGTCAGTCAGTGTTCGAAAAATCCCTTTGAGACCATTAGGACTGGCTATCAGACCTCGGGCACATCACCGTCAAAGATCTGAATCATCTATGATCATGCTAAGCGCTGTGGGCTAACTCGATTCCGAGAATGGTAATCCTTGAATTCTAATAAACCCTCTTTAGGGCGTTGTATTGATGCAATCCTGATGTCCTCACCCGGTTTCGCTTCCCAAATTTTTAAGCATTTGTATATACAGGGTTATTGAAAAGTAATGCACAAAATTCATAAAACGTACAACGATCACTCTTGAAAAAAATGCAAGAACACGTCAAACTGTTCTTTTTATTCCGCATCTTTTGACAAAAATAACGCGTCAAAGTTGTCAAAGTTATGACGTCATCAACAAATTTTTTTAATGGGAAGCTAAGATTTTCATTACATTATGTGATAGAGCTTGTGTCTTTATAAATCTTAGCTTCCCATTAAAAACATTTTGTTGATGACGTCATAACTTTGACAACTTTGACGTGTTATTTTTGTAACTTATGTCAAAAGATGCGGAATAAAAAAATAATTTGACGTGTTTTCGCATTTTTTTCAAAAGTGATCGTTGTGTGACTGTTTGATCTGTTTTGTTCTTCAATGTTTTGCTTTTAAGTTTCAACTTGACATATATATTATACTACAATTATAAAATCTGTTGTAACTTGACTTGTATATACATGTAATTCATGTAAAGTGGTTAATAGTATATTATGTAACAAGTGTTATAAACGTCCTTTTATTAACGAGTATTTTAAGCACGAGCGGAGCAACTGTTTAATAAACGAGTGTCTAGAAGAGTTTATAAACGCGTTACATAACATGCTTTTTCTACGAACTCCGAAAATTACATTAACATACCTGATATTCCTGCTAACCTACAAAATAATTCGAAAGGAATGGGAATTGAGAACATAATACATACAACTGCATGCAACCAGCGAGACACGTATAAGTGATATTGGTTGTAGATGTGTGCAGTCCATTGCTTACTAACCTTTGTTTCACGTTAATTGTCATGCTTAGCGCGAAATAAATAAATTGTTCTCAAAGATGGATGCTTCATTTTTATACTTCTTGGGAATATGCAAGTACCAGAACATTCTCTGCGATTTCACTTTACAAACGAATATTGTTTGAATAATTCTGACACAAAATTTGAAAATAACAGTTGACAGTTCATACAATTGACAGGCCAGACATGTCCCAAATTACTGAAGCTGTGTTCAATGAACTGTGTTGCCATGGTAATGTGTTTCAGACCAAGAGCCAGGATTGAAATTTGGCGCCTATTAAGATACCACGAGAGTAACTTTTCTGGTGCGATATTCATTCCACATTGAAATATAGGAACCGTGCGTGGAATGTCACTCTTGTGGTAACTTATGAGGGGCCAAATTTTACTCCCGGTTCTTGGTCTAAGATCTAAGACCACCAATATATTGGATGAGTATTATCGGATACAATTTGACAGTTTCAAAATGTCAATTCCAAATGACGACAAATGATTTCCTACCAAATTGAAAGATGAGGGAATTACGCTGAACAACAATGGGCTTATGTCACAAAAAAAATGTCATAATTCGATATAGAGCTCACCTAAACTAGCTCACCACCGCAAACTGTTTCTTGCTGTGAGCTCCCTACGTTTTATAAAAAATTATTGAAATCCCCGATTTTTCGGACCTCTGAAAACGAGGCGATGATGTGACGTCAAAACCCTAATAATGAAACAAGACTATTCCAGACAGAGATGAATGATACATAATTTCTGACAGAGTGAATTAGCGAGAGATCACAGTTGAAAGAATTGATATATCAGTTGCCTCAGTCTTCGTCGGGCGTTTCGTATTTTCTTTTAACTATGGCGAGATGAGGTTTCTACGTCATACGTCTACGTTTTCAGAAGGTTCTATCATTTATGTTCAAAAATAAAACATTCCAGTTAATTTTTCGATCGAATTATGCCGTCAATCATTATTTATGTATAAAAGGATCATAGTAAACATGGTTTGAGTTGAAAGTTCTACTAAGGTGTACACGCCCATTGGCCCGTTGAATGTATCATTTAAAGCCGTCCAAGATTCAGTTGGAAATTAAAGATCACTGTATCATCGGAACACACTCACGTCTGCTTTGCTTTATCCTAATCCGAATCCAACACACCACCCCATTGCCTATTTCAGTAGCTTCTCGTACGATTCTTCTTTTGTGCTCGTCCTATCCGCTTCCTTTCGGTATCCCACCGAATACCTCCGCTACTTATTTCCAATAATATCGGCAGAGAGTTGATCCCCAATCCTGCACCAGGGCCTACTCTATCTACTCTCCGTGCAAAGATAATATACACCCTAGATGGACACATGTAACGAAAAATTCCAGGTTCAGTTTGTTCACAAACTCTGAAACGATTCAAACATACACAAACACTAGAGAATCACAGTCTCTTTTCAATATCACCTTCAATAAATTCAACCATTCACTATTGCTCTTGACTGATGCAAAGATAATAATATATACCCTAGATGGACACATATGGTAACGAAAAATTACAGGTTCAGTTTGTTCACAAACTCTGAAACGATTTAAACATACACAAACACTAGAGAATCACAGTCTCTTTTTAATATCACCTTCAATAAATTCAACAATTCACTATTGCTCTTGACTGATGGATTTTTTTCAAATGTGATGGTATGTTCATTTTTAGCACATTCGATTCGTTGTGTTCAAATCATTATGTTACCATGATATCAAATTTTAATTCCCCTAAATTCTGTTAATATGGTAATTCAACATTTCGTTAAAAAAAATAACAAAATTTCAATATTTCAAGAGATCGAGTCAATATTACAATGAAAATTAATTTATTTGGAATCTGCTGTGAACTTATGAAGTGAACTTGATGAGTTCACTTCAGTTCAACACGACATGTCGCTGCTTAACACAATGTAATCTATATTTTACCCCCTCTTGGGAAACACTTTGTAATTTGTTTGTTACGTATTTTATCTGAATGTCGTTTGTTTTAGACTGGACTGAAGATATTTTTGTGGAAGAGAAGGCCTATTCTATTGCGAAAAAAAGTGGAAACACTGAAACAAAAAGTGAAAAGGAGAATGACAATCTTGATGAGGTACTAGAGAAATATTTTGAAGGTAAATACTACAAGTTCAAATTTTTGAACTGAAGAGCTACATCATAATATTGTCTTTTCAGATTTGCCTTCGAAGCTTCTTCTTCTCCAGAAAGGAAATAATGAAGGTGTACTCTTTAATGAAAAAATTCGTCCTAACATTATACTTCTATTCACTTTTCATTCACCTTTCATTCGCTTTCTAATAGTGAAATGTTCATGGAAAAATAGGTACTCTCAAAAATTTGGCTCAAAATAGACCTTGGGTACGCGATACCGTTCAAGAACCTGTTTTGTCTGATAGTGCTGAGACATTGAGCTTCGCTCACCCTGTACAATATATTGTGACATTTGAATGAGAATATAAAATTTCAGTTGTGTATTCATTCGCCTTCCTTATCCTGTAAGAATAAAAATTGAATTTCTCTTTTGAGTCAATAAAAACATCAATAATTATTTTCTAATAATGATTGATTGCAACATTATCCTTTTTCCTAAATGAAAATCTATATTTAATCACATATACTCTTAAATGGAAGCAATAAACAAGGAGATATATCTCTTAATGCGAGCGTTTCCCATTAGCCAACATAAGATAGAAAGAGATAGGTATCCGTAACCACTGCGGGTTGCCTGAACAATATTTTTGCCTCTCTCGTCGTTCACAGAGGACCCTCACAATTGTACGGGCATTATCTAAGTGATTTATAAGGATCAAAATATCATTTTGCTGGATTGAGAACCAGCCACTATGGTTGTGAGTGTTCTATTTGCACGCAACAAACCGCATTTGCTGCTCATTTTATTTTGAGGCGGCGTGAAAAAAATTGATCATTGTGTGGTGCAATTGGTCTTGACTCAAAAATGTTTCCTGAAGGTGAGTGAATCAAAAACATCAACTAAACTACTTACCAGATGAAGTGGGACAGCCAAAAAGTTGACTAATTTTGATATACTATAACTCGAACATTTCTTGGCCGATGTTGGATTTTCAACCAAAGGTAGAAAGCGTCATCCTTGGGCTATGCGTCATTGGCGTAGGGTTTTTATTTTTGCGATTCGTTCTCTTTGTACAGAGTGTGAATTAAGAGCCGGAAAATTATCAAGTTTTTGACCAATAATTTGGGAAATGTGAGGCACCCTAGAATTATTTTTTAGATGTTGGATGAATGGTTGCTCCGATACCTCGAGACGTCTTTGGATTTTTTTTGATAAATTGCGTTGCTATGGAAAAATCGCCATTTCAAGAAATTCCATTTTAATTTTAGAATGTGATCTCTTTCAGTTGAACAATAACAGCCAATATCTAAATTGCCCCAAGGGATATTTGTACTGAAGATAATTAACACCAGTGGCACGCAAAAAGGGGTTTATGATATTCAGAAACGAAAAATTCGTTTTTATTGAAAAATAACAACACATTTATTGATCGTAACAGTAAAAAAATCGCCATACATTTAATTAGCATGATATTGACAAATTCAGAGGCGTGCAAAAGGTGATTGAAATTTCAGTTTCATAATTTATTTAATTTTCATTTATTTACAAGGTGCATACATGTAATTAATTCTTTTTTAATGAATCCATCAGCGACAAAAAAAAACCATATGCTCGTAAGTAAAGAGAACGTTATTACAAGAAACTAAAAAGAAACCCCAAATAAATGAATATTTTTTCTGACGAAATTATCAAATTGTACGGCTCGAGAAACATCAGAAGCCATCAGAGTTACGTTCCTGAATTTTCATTCATAAATAATGATACAAGAACATTTTTACTAGGCAAACAAAGAACAACACTTGATAAAATTATCAAAAATCTTTCCATATCAAACTTTTTGAATCGCCTTGAATGATAGATCCTCTTCAATACGCCAATGGATTTTTTGACAGCTCACCTTGAATAAGTAAGAAACAATGATAATGAGACTGGAATTTTAATTTGTTCACATTACATAATCACCTTTTGCACGCCTCTGAATTGGTCAACATCATGCTAATTAAATGTATGGCAACTTTTCAACTGTAACGATCAATAAAACTGATGATTTTTTTCAATAAAAATGCTTTTGTCGTTTCTAAACATCATAAACCCCTTTTTTTACGCGCCTCTGAATTTGTCAAAATCATGCTAATTAAAGGTATGACATTTTTTTAACTGTAACGATCAATGAAATTGTCAAATTTTTTCAATAGAAACGAATTTTTGTTTGTAAATATAATAAACCCCTTTACGCGCGCCACTGGTGTTGATTATCTTCAGTAGAAATATCCCTCGTTGCAGTTTAGATGTTGGGTGTTATTGTCCAACTGAAAGAGGCCTCATTTCAAATTAAGAACGGAATTTCATATAATGGCGATTTTTCCATAGCAACGCAATTTATCAAAAAAATTCCAAAGACGTCTCGAGGTATCGGAGCAACCATTCATCCAACATCTGAAAAATAATTCTAGGGTGCCTCACATTTCCCAAATTATTGGTCAAAAATTTTATAATTTTCCGGCTCTTAATTCACACTCAGTACAAAGAGAACGAATCGCAAAAATAAAAACCCGACGCCAATGACGCATAGCCCAAGGATGACACTTTCTACCTTTGGTTGAAAATCCAACATCGGCCAAGAAATGTTCGACTTATAGCTTATCAAAATTAGTCAACTTTTTGGCTGTCCCACTTCATCTGGTAAGTAGTTTATATGTGTTATTGTGAATGATTTTAAGCATTGAATGGCAAATGAAAATATGTTCAACATGGTGGTTCACAGTGTCTGTTTCCAAAATGTTTTTTGGGATCAGATTTCAGGACATATTTGTGTACCATCACATTTGTGTGCTCCGGGAGGCATTTAAACATTCCGGTATAGGATTCGGCACCTGCTTACATTCTATTGGCTTATTTTGATTTATCTGACCAATTGAAGGCGGAGTGCCGAAATTCGTACCAGAATGTTGAGCCACAGATTTTGAGCGGTGCTGAAACACAGGTCGGAATGTTGATGAAATGAAAGCTCGAGATAATGTGTAATGAACGCATTTTTCAATAACTTCAGAAATTTTCATTTATATTCATGATGATTATTTGGTATAAAAGTTTGAAATGAATGATTATATGTAATAAAATGAGATAATAAATTCGAAATAACAATCATTAGAACACTTAATATCTGTTAATGTCCTATTCCATGGGACTTAGCGTTTGGTTGATTTCTCGCCACGATACCTGCCAAACTGCGTCTTCGTCTTCTTCAAATACATTTCATGAGCAAATAAAAAAATATTTAAAAAACATAAAATTGTTACTGGTACAAGAATCCTTTAATATTTGTAGGGCCTGATTTGAAACTTCATGATGTAAACGACAGAGCTTCATAATCATTCATCCATTGCACAACTTCTGTTTCATTCTTCATATTGCCCCTATACAAATTTTCTGAAACTTTTATTAATCTTTCCATAATTAGTGATTTATGGTATACTTCACTATTTGATGATTGCACTTAAATATAATAACAAGATTGCAGGTTTGTTGTTAGCATGTGGGAACGAAGGTATTATAAAAAAATACGCAGGTTAGGTAAATGCGAGGGTAAATGTGAACAAAAACCGCGCAAAATGCAGGGCAACATTCCGACCTGCTTTTCAGCACCGCTCAACATTCTGGTACGGATTTCGGCACTTCGCCTTTAATTGTTCAGACAAATCAAAATCCGCCAATAGAATTTTAGCAGGTGCCGAATCCTATACCGGAATGTTTAAATGCCTCCGGGAGCGTACCGCTACAGAACAATGATCATTATCGATTTCGATTCAAACATTCCACTGTGTCAAAACTGTCCTCTATCCAAGAATTTTGAATTGCAATAAGATCAAGATGAAATTTACGATTTGTTGGATCGGATAGGATCAGATCTGGAAATCGATTCCGATAAAGATGACCAGTGGAAGTTGAATGCACATGAACAGGTAGAAGTGCTGGAGGAATATTTGTTGGGTAAGTGGATGAAAATGCCAACTAACCAACCGTTCTTCTCGCAAATAGAGAAGCTTTTATTTCAACAAATGACAAAAGATATGATGAAATTGACCACAGGCCTGTCATTGATTCTCCGAAATCACCACGGACTTGCTGACTGGAAAGTTGCGGTAGTCGTTCAAGGACGAGATGTTAAAAATGCAATGCCTATGCCTGTGCTTGAACAATGAAAGTATATGTTTCGTCACTTTTCATAACAAACCATACACAATAAATGCATATTTCTCCATGATTAGCGTGTTCTTCATTCTGAGTTGAAATCCCATTTCACTCCCAAATAACACGATTGTGAGGGTACTGAAAATATTATCACATCATCCTGGAAAAATTCGAAAAAAATTCAGTTTCTCAGGTTACTCTGAGTCACACCTGCTAGAAAAATGCCGGCTATTCTTTCCAAATTATTCTCAGGAGTGTAAGGGTTATATTGAGTTCATTGTCGGAGCGTTGCCAATTCTTACCCAGGCGTTGTCTATCTAGAGTTTGTATTATCTTTTTTCCAATAATATCGGCAGAGAGTTGATCCTCGATGCCGCTTTCTCCGTGATACCCCGCCGGGTCACTATAGCTGGGACATTATTGAATAAGACTCACGTATCCCGGCGGAGCGCGTTCTCGCAATAAAGGATCTCCCGGGGAATCCCTCCAAGGAATAAGGGACTGTTATGTCCCTGGGTTGATTTTTTATCGGATGCCGAAGTTGCCGGATGGAAATTTTTGTTCCTAGATAGCATGCCTTTTCTCTAGAGAAGCCGATCTCACTGTGTCCAACATAAGCTGGTCAGGAGTAACCATACCGTTGAAGACATCCATTTCGATGCTTGGTATTACTATCAGCAATAACCTTTCTTAGGAAAATCAATTGCTGAAAGTGCATCCCAAAAATTTGGTTTTCTGTTTGGGGCCAGGAGCTATTTCACTTTCAGTCAGCTACTTATGATCTATAAGGCACAGATCCGACTTGTCCTGGAATACTGTTTCCATATTTGGAGTGCAGCACCCAAACATACCCTGAAACTGTTGGATTCTGTCCAATAAAGGGCAATTCGTCTCGTGGATGCCTCGCTCACAAACTCACTAACTTCTCTGCAACACTGTAAAAAAGTTGGCGATCTGGCTCTATTTTAATGATATCTTCATGGACGATGCTCTTCTGAAATATCAACGATTATTCCTCCCTTGGCAGGCCCTGCGAGATTAACCCATCGAGTTGAGGCTTCGCACCCCTTCGTGGTTACTTTGGAGATCTGCAGAACATCTCTTTCCAAAGACTCGTTCATCCAACGAACAGCGAGGCTCTGGTACACATTTCCAAGGGAGGTGTTCCCCGAAATATTATCTCCAGAAATTCAGGAAGAACACCAATTCCTACCTTATTTCCCTTGGTTCTCACGATGTTCTCTGAACATTACAGGATATCCCTTTTCGTGGGAACCAGAACATAAAAAAACAACAAATTTAATGAATCACATCAAGACACTTCATAGTGAGAGTCCGACCATGTTAACTTCGGGATAGCACGTGGTCACGATTTTAGTGAAAATGCATATACGTTGCGTCACGTGGTGTCCCAAAGTTAACGTGGCCGGAATCTACCACATACAGATCTCAACACTTGAAACAAACCACTGATAATTTGATTTTCTTTGACATCCTGTATTTCTAAAAAAATCGGATGACGACAGGTTGCGGTTTTCGACATTGAATGTTGTGTTTCATCAATTTCAGTTATTGCTGACATTACCTGCCACGATAAGCAAGTTAACAGTAGCATCAGTAGCTTTGAATTTGAATTTCATTTCGGAACGATTTTGGCAGTAATGGTACACTGGCATAACGTATGATCTTCCGATTTTCGATGTTGTATTTTGTTTGTTTTTATTTTCATCATTCTTATTATCATCTTCTCCACTCTTAACTGGGATTATGGATGAAGTGATCAATTATATTATCTTAGAAGAAACAACATCAGAAACATCACAAGCTCAAATACCTCTAGTTCCAGCGATGAAGGAATGCAGCATAGCTGTGAAATATTTGATATCAAAAGTGGAAATCACGCGAAAACGTTGTCAGTAGATTTCAGTAAAATCGGAACGATAAAATATACATGGCAGTACTGTACTATACTGTCAATTTTTGCGATGA
This sequence comes from Phaedon cochleariae, assembly GCA_918026855.4. Classification (NCBI taxonomy): domain Eukaryota; kingdom Metazoa; phylum Arthropoda; class Insecta; order Coleoptera; family Chrysomelidae; genus Phaedon; species Phaedon cochleariae. Next base: position 39,357,922 of record OU896717.1, on the reverse strand, counting down.
TGTCTGGTACCAGGAATGTTTTCAAATGAGACATCAGACACAGTTGAATGTGCTGGATACTGTATGATGATCAAGTCATGATATCGCCATCTAGTGACGTTAGTTCTAAGGTAGGGCCTTACGGCCACGTCATACACTGTAGGACGCTGCTATCTTTAGTTAACACATGTAGGATCCTACGCCTACCCGTTGCAAAGTCGCTCTGTTGACAGATGGCACCACCTGAATACTTGACAGATATAATTCAATATTTTGTGGTACTAGCCTGAAAAGTAGCTGTTTTTTGTAAAATATATGAACGATGATTTTCTTATCACGAAAAATCACGTGTTTAACTCCGGTCGAAGGTCTTTTGGTGATAATGTATATTGTATATGTCCTGATCAAATGAATTGCATTATTATTTATCATATTATGAGGACATTATTATTATCATTATAATCATGGAAAATATCAAATAACCTCATCAAGGCTAAAACGTTAAGTGATGAAACACGGTTCCTCTTGTTATTTAGTCTGAGCATCATCTGAGAATAATAATTGTTATATAAAGGAAACCGAGCTGTATACAACTTGAAATGCTCTAGAATCGGAGGCTTATGGAAATATTTTTTTCATGAATAGTGAGTAGAATTATTCATTTTGATAATTTGAATATCATACATGATAGAAGGCTATAAATAATTTCATTGCGTGCTATACGTGATTTTATGAGTTCACCAGGATTTACGTGCGATTAAAACTTCAATAAAATAAATTCCTGGTGGCAAAAATTACATCGATCAGTTTCATCACACACCCGCTTGGTTATGAGTAGAACAGTTTATTCTGCATTATTTACGACTGTCATTTGAATTGAAACGAAATTAATCGCTCCGATATAATTTCATAAAATTATTGCAGCAAATAATATTTTTTTATTATCAAATATTCGATTATTTCACTTGAAAAAGGACGTGAGATGAGAAATAATCAAAATAGCCACATCTCTTCCTGATACAACTTGAAAAACACGACCTCTAACTGATTTATCAGTTTGTTATCGCTTTCGATCGAGCTCCCTGCCGCATTTTTTATCTAACATATCTAACCTATCTATCTAAGATAGTTTCAGCATTTTCATAACATTTTGAGATCCTTCGGCAATCTTTTCATCTACCGATAACATTCGCTCCGAACCTAGCACCAGGTGCAGCAGTGGTATGGATTGGATCAAAATGCACAGCGATGGGGATGAAAAAAAAAAAGAGAAGGGGCTAATTTCTGTCACCATTCTCTACCCGTCAACTCCGGAAACCTTGTTGAAACTTATTTCTTGCAAATGCGAAAAGTAATGTCGGGGTGCCTGTGGATGCACTAAGGCTGGATTGCACGAATTGCAATGGTACATGTGAGAATTTGCAATTTTCACTACAAGATAGCGATGAAGAGGAAGAAACGGAGAGTGTTCTCGAGCGAACCTATGACGAAATGAGGAAGTTGTCTGTGGTGTTTTGCTCGGTTCTGAAGACGATGATTAGGCCTACTGGGGATACCACAAAAAAAACACGCCTCTTACTCTACCCCATGGTGGTGTGGAAATGAGTTTTTTCGCTAATAAGTACGAGGTTGGAGTAGATTTCGCGGCGCTAGTACGCTTGAACTATCCATTCCACCATAAAAAAGGTTATGGGGAATTTTTTCTAGTTCAAAAATAGTTTTTTGGGCACTACTTTCCAATATGGCGGCACGATCGGCAAAGATACGAGGTGACAAAGTGAAAATTCGGAAAGAGCACGTCGAAATCTATGAAAATACCAATTTTCAAAACTTCCGGAAAACTTTTCAGGTAAAATTACCAAATGACTGGACTATATCCCGCCAAATATGACTAAAGTCAATAAGTTATAAATTTTTAAATTTTCAAATGAATAAAACACCCTGTAACTCAGATAGGAGACACATTTTATCTAGGAGATTTCGGTTCAATCTTCATATTCTGTATATCTCAAGATACTATAGCTGAAATATTCTCGAATTATCATAGTCAATAAAAAATGAACGATATTATTTAGAACTCTTGACACAACTTTCTTCCTTAAATATGAAAAAAAAATCACCATATACCTGACAAAATTCTATTTTCATGTTACAGTCTGTGATGGTTACACCGTGAATAAGTTTTTATATGCTTTTTGGTCTAAGTACCCTCGACAAATGTGTGTCAGTCACGAATGTAACTACTTAGATCTATAGGGTGTATAGTATTTCCACATCTGGTCAAATATAACAAATGTCAATAAGTTCTAGATTACTAGGCAAATAATTTTGAAATTATCGAATAGAACACCCTGTAACTCAGATAGGAGACACTTATTATCTAGAAGAATTTGGTTGAATCTTCATATTCTGATCTCAGGATACTAGAGCTGAAATATTTTCGAGTTATCGTCAATTAAAAATAGTTATTTATTATACAAGGGAAAAAAGTAGTAGATTTTAGCTCCAGGTTGTGTTGTCTTCCGACGCGTAGCGGAGGGAGACAAAAAACCGTGAGCTAAAATCTAATATTTTTCCCGTGTATAATGCACTATTTCTTTCTGTGACAGAAGAAAGGACAAATCAATATTGAGAAGATCTTACTTATTTTGAAATCTGAAAATTATAGACGTGAAATTTTAAGTATTTAACAGTAGGGACACCTGCGTTGTAGGCATCTATATCATTCTTTTGAAGTAATCAAAAAATATCTGATGTCACTTCTGTCAGTCTAATTCTGTGATTTGGTTTCAAAAAATTGCGAATTTAATGGTTGTTTAGTAATATACGTAACCGCGAAGTCGAATGGAAGATAAAAAGACTTACAGTTCTTTCTCTATTATTGACTCATTTTCGGAACTATAGCACAACAAAAGCCATCAACAGCGAATATATATGTGATATATATTCGGGAAAAAAGTACTCACTTTTTTCCCAAGGGAAAAAAGTAATTTATGAAAAGTGACATTTTATAACCTGCCAACGGAGATGAAATGCCAAACTTTTTTCCCGTCACAGAAAAAAAGATATTTAGAACTCTTGACACACCTGTTTTCCATAAATATGACAAAAAAACACCATATACCTGACAAAATTCTATTTTCATGTTACAGTCTGTGATGGTTACTCCGTAAATAAGTTTTTATATGCTTTTTGGTCTAAACACCCTCGACAAATGTGTGTCAGTCACGAATGTTACTACTTAGATCTACAAAGATTTATTTTTAATTTCCGTTGTACCGGTATATTACGTATATCAATTTGTCTAATTGAAATGGCGTGTCAAAATGTTCAGCTGGGACTGGGCTGAGTTATGAATTCCATTCAGGCAGCTACAGGGATGGGCCTCATTTTAATTAGGTTTATACGTTAAGGGTAGGTTCGTTTTGTTTGTGGATGCAATTTGTAATGATAAACTGACGCAGACAGCGATGACAGTCGCTACGGATACAGGAATAACTGCCAAATTAAGGGCACTGAAATGAAGTTTTTCTTTTCCAAAATGTGGTAGGAAGATTAACGGCCAAGTTTCACAAAAAGAAAACGCAGAAAAAACAACATATACAGGTTAAGTCATAGCACCATTGATATTGTAAAAAAAAGAATAGGTGTTAGCCTCGTGGTAGAAGCGTCTGTATTCTTATCCGCTGCAAATATTTTTCTGATGGCATAGGAAAGTGTTTGCGATCACATGTTGAAAGGTAAGAACATTGCTCGCACAAGTCTCTCGAAGATTTCTGAGGGTTGCTCGTAAAGAGGCAACCGAATGACGGAAAAAAACCACTGAGGCTGTTAACACTAACTTTCGAATTGATATATATGGCACAGATCCGACCTGTCCTGGAATACTGTTCCCATATTTGGAGTGCAGCACCCAAACATACCCTGAAACTGTTGGATTCTGTCCAAAAAAAGGACAATCTGGCTCTATTTTATAGATATTTTCATGGATTTCTGAAATATCAACAATAATTGTTCCTCCCTTCGCAGTCCCCGCGAGATTAACCTGTCGAGTTGAGGCTTCGCACCCCTTCGTGGTCACTTTGGAGACCTGCAGAACATCTCTTCCCCAAGACTCGTTCATCCAACGAACAGCGAGGCTCTCGAACACATTGCCAAGGGAGGTGTTCTCCGAGGCATATAACCTCCAGAAATTTAGGAAGAACACCAATTCCTACCTTATTCCCCTTGGATATCCCTTTTCGTGGGAACTAGAACATAAAAAATATACAGGGTGGCCCACGTTCGATGGTACCTTAGAACAGAAAACGGTACATTGGATTATCCTGAAAATAGTAGTTTGTGATCTAACGATTCAGAATATTTTCAGCGAAGCAGCGTTGCCACTTTTACCAAAAAGTAGCATCATCTTTGTTATTTCAAATAGAACACCCTGTATTTCATTGCGTTTTCAGATTCTTCTCGGAGAGCTGATTTCATCAATGCATCACACTTGGGGTCTAGCATGAATTATTACAGAGATATAGGGTGTTCAAAATCGAGATTTTTCAACTTTAGGATTTTTTTGTGTCGAAACTATTCATCATTGGTCAAAATGGTTTACATGTCCCAATATTAACTTTTGATTAACTATCTACCGACATTTAATTGGAAAAAATACAGGATGGTCCAAGATTCAGAATTTTGATCACCCTGTATCTGTTCCAATTGAATGTCAGTAGATAGTGAATCAAAAGTTAAGATAGGGACATGTAAGCCGTTTTGATCGATAATGAATAGTTTCGACACAAAAAATTCCTGAAATTGAAAAATCTCGATTTTGAACACCCTATATCTCTGTAATAATTCCTGACCCCAAGTGTGATACATTGATGAAATCAGCTCTTCGAGAAGAATCTGAAACGCAATGAAATACAGGGTGTTCCATCTGAAATAACAAAGATGATGCTACTTTTTGGTAAAAGTGGCAACGCTGCATCACTGAAAATATTCTGAATCGTTAGATCACAAACGCTCTTCAGAGTAACCAAATTTTCAGGATAATCCAATGTACCGTTTTCCGTATACGTCTAAGGTACCATCGACCGTGGGCCACCCTGTATATTCTTTTTGTTCATAATTAAATCTGAGAATATTCGTTTTCAATGGTATTCAATTTCATTAAATCCATCGACGAAAAACTTTCGGGGACTGGATTCAGTAACAAGGACCGACTTGAACGACGTATTACTCCATCAAAATCAATCTAACTAACTCGATTATTATTCCTTAAGCATATTTCGTCGGCATCTTCTATATCGCTCGACTTCCCTGCTTCGTCTCGCGAGGCATTTCGCTAATGAAATAGTAACTTGCTGGAATTCCCTCCGAGAAGGTGTCTCTTATGAATATTACACGTGGATGGAGATTCATTCTCCAGTTAAGTATCTCTTGATACAGCTATACCCAGCAATTTTCATTAAGAGGATAATACCTAATATATCAAATCGAGAGATGATGTAGCCGTGCTTTATATTCTTTCACCCTTCAATATTTTTCAATATTCCGCTCAACTTCACATATCTGTGTGAATAACACCGAAATAATTCAAGGAGTGTCTCCTCTTGACATTCTAGCAAATAAAGTTCATATAAACTTGTGTCCTAACTTGCTCCTTTTCTGAGATACAGGATGTTGAAGTTGGAAGTATCAATTATTTTTATACAGGGTGATCCACGGTGGATGGCCTATTAGAAGTATCTGGAGAACGAAAAGACCGAACATTCTGAAAATTTGGATGCTTCGATAATTGAACATTTTCTATCCGTCTGAAATATTTTCATCGATACAGTGTTGCCACTTTTATCAGAAACAGCTAGAACTTCGTTATTTAAAATGGAGCACCCTGTATTTTATTGCATTTTAAGATTATTCCTGGAGAGCTGATTTCATCAATGCATCACACTTAGGGTCTAGCATGAATGATTACAGAGATATAGGGTGTTCAAAATCGAGATTTTTCAATTTTACGATTTTTTTGTGTCGGAACTATTCATCATCGATCAAAACGGATCTTAACTTTGGATTCAGTATCTACTGACATTTAATTGGAACAGATACAGGGTGATCAGAATTCTGAATTTTGATGAACCTTGTATTTTTTTCAATTAAATTAAAATCGTAAAATTGAAAAATCTCGATTTTGAGCACCCTATATCTTTGTTATCATTCCTGCTAGATCCCAAGTGTGATACATTGATGGAATCAGCTCTTCATCAAGAATCTAAAAATGCAATATAATACAGGGTGTTTCATCTGAAATAACAAAGTTGCTAGTTGTTTCTGATAGAAGTGGCAACACTGTATCGATGAAAATATTTCAGACGGATAGAGAATGTTCAATTATCAGAGCATCACAATTTTCAGATGTTCTGTTTTCTCGTTCTCCAGATACTTCTAATAGGCCATCCACCGTGGATCACCCTGTATATAACCCACCTGTATGTATCGTGCCAAAATTCAGTGTGGATGGAGACAAAAATTTTTCTTATTGGGGTTATCGAGTAATGTCAATAGAAGTCTCGAAAACACCTATATATACATTGAAATTTGGAGTCTAATCGAATTTTCATTGTTTTCTCGAAAACTAAACTAGATACAAATATCACACTGAGGATAAAAAATTTGTCATTTCAATAATTCAATCTAATAAACATATGAAACTAAGAAGAACACTTGAACAATAATTTTAGTATTAGCCTTGAATTTAGATCATTCACAATTTTTTAGTATATTCCATATCCGCCTTGTGAAAGTGTGTCAATATTCTCAATATCATGAATTTTGCTAACAGAGTGTTTCGTCACACACTACTTTGAATTCCACCAATATTAATTAAATAAATAAAAAAAGCTCAAAGGCATTTCCACAAAAATGATTATCAAATGAACAGATATGGTAGATTTCGGGAGAAGAACGACTACTTTCCTAGCTAATGCCACGCAGAACACCAAATTACATCCCCCCAAAGTCTATGCATCAACTTGTATAAACGAATACTGATACAAATGATTCTCTCCTGGATGCCAATTGATTTCGATTGACCCAGGCCACGCTAGACACCTACAGACCGGTTCCGAGCTCTTCGACTCACATCAGTGCAGGGTAGTTTCCAGCCAGCAGTCCTAAGACCGCCCACTAAGCGTACCCTAGCCAAACAAAAATAACTAAGTCGGCATTATATCCCCTCAGAGGCGTCCTCCTAAGACAATATGAAAGCAACGCCATCTGAGCAGAAAAGGAGGAGAGAAACACTCCAAAACTCAAATTTCCATACAGGAGTGACTGGTTGCCCGACTGGCGTAATTTCAACTACGAAGTAACCACAATGCTCAAAGTGAAATAAAATGTTAAATAAGAACAAAAAACTAACTTTTCCAACGTGGCTCATCTCAGATCAGAGAAAAATCCACTTTCTAGCCACTATCAAACTTAATCTACTATGACACAATTTTTATGACATGTGGCAACGTGGCTTGTTCTCTGAGATTTTCTTCGTTTTATATGCCTTCCATGTTTCTAGCTTCCGCTTGCCATTGCTTGAAACTGAGAAGAACTTTCTATTAAAAAATACCTCCTGGTTTGGAAATTAAAAGACAGATGAAGTAATTTGCCCTTTGAGTTTAATTCACTAGATCGAAGTCTTTATCTGGAGTTAGTTAATGGGTTTCCGATACGATGCATTCCGTCTGAAACTTCAATAATTACACCTTAGACTATTTTCGTTCAACGTAAACCAATGAAAAGTTAGTCCGAGGTTATGGAAAACTTTCTAATTGCGTGTTGATTATTTCGGAACTTTCCGCCTCCGTCGAACAACTTTTCGCACTTTGGGATTTCGGTTGCAAAACTCTCGTAAGAATTCCAACTTATAGATTGGAAGGTGTCGACTTTTTTGTTGATACCGCTCGAATACCGCAATTGTTTTTACAAATTATATCAACAAATAGAGGTGGTGGAATATTTTAAGAACTCATACCATTAGGAAGAAATACCAGTCTTTGAAAATGATACTTCCGAATAACTTTTTTGAATGCGAATATACATTTTTTATTGTATTTTCCAAGAGCTTGAATACATAGAGTAGAATAGAGTAGAGTAGAGTAGTTTATTTGACCATGTTATATACATAAAAATACATCTATGGCAAGTATAAAAAAAGTAAAATACTAAGTAAATATACAAATGAAGAAAAATAATTAATATTATAAAAGTTAAAAGGTAAAATTTGTGAGGATACCTAAATTCTAGAGTACAGAACAGACAGATTAAAATTCATATCAGATTCTTGAAGAGTATGGTAAAAAAATAATGAAAATAAGCATGGCAGAAAAAATGATTAGAGCTTTAGTGAGTTAGCCGATATCATGTAACCGTCGATATCATAAAAACAGTTATTCAGGAGAAACTTTTTTATCACAGTTTTGAATTTTTTGAACTTCAATACCCTGACAGATGAGTGAAAAGTATTGTATAAATTATATTCTACAGGGTGTATCTGAATTGTGATATCCAAGGAAATGGAGTTCATATTAACATGTGTCCTAACTTGCTTCGTTTTCGAGATACAGGGTATTAATATTTCCATGAGAAATATTTTTTCTGATCATTTATCAATTGTATTTTCATCAATTTCAATGAAACATTGTGGTTTCGTTGATAGTAATATGGAGCTTCTTCTGGTGCAATCAGATTCAAAATAATATTTCCAGTGGCGTCGCAGTGGGTAAATTTATCGATATTCATGGTACCCCACCGGGTTGCTTCGTCTCATGGGAAAATCCCTATTTCTGGACTCGTTATGGAATATACCATTCTACCAACACATTTTTGAGTAAAATGAATTTGTGAAAAGCTGAGAAATTGAGCAACTGTCGACTTATTTTTTATCATTATTGCGTGTAACTAAAGTGAGTTGATTGTGTTTTTTTTTTCATGTTCTGGTTCTCACGGAAAGGAATATCCTGTAATGTTCAGAGAACATCGTGAGAACCAAGGGAAATAAGGTAGGAGTTGGTGTTCTTCTCAAATCTCTGGAAGTTATATGCCTCGTGAAACACTTCCTTTGGCAATGTGTTCCAGAGCCTCGCTGTTCGTTGGATGAACGAATCTTTGGGAAGAGATGTTCTGTAGGTCTCCAAACTGACCACGAAGGGGTAGGAAGCCTCAACTCGACGAGTTAATCTCGCGGAGACTGCCAAGAGAAGAACAATTGTTGATATTTCAGAAGAGCATCGTCCATGAAAATATCTATAAAATAGAGCCAGATTGCGAACTTTTCTACGGTGTTTCAGAAAAGTGAGTGAGTTCGTGAGCGAGGCATCACCCACGAGACGAATTGCCCTTTTTTGGACAGAATCCAACAGTTTCAGGGTATGTTTGGGTGCTGCACTCCAAATATGGAAACAGTATTCCAGAACAGGTCGGATCTGTGCCTTATAGATCATGAGCAGCTGACTGGAAGTGAAATAGCTCCTCGCCCGAAACAGCAAACCAAGTTTTTGGGATGCACTTTTAGCAATTGATATCACGTGATTTTCCCAAAAAAAATTATTGCTGATAGTTATCCCAAGCATCGAAAGGGATCTCTTCAAAGGTATGGTTACTCCTGACAAGCTTATGTTGGTCACAGTGAGATCGGCTTTTCTAGAGAGAAAAGGCATGCTTGCGTTTTGTTTGCATTGAAATCTACCAAGTTATTGGATCCTCATTCGAGAATTGTTGCCAAGTCCATATTTATATTGTCAACATTTCTCCCTCGTTCGTTTCTGATTTATGTACCCTAACAAAGTAAAATAAACATAGTCAAGGATAATGCATGGTTTGAACTACCACATCAGCTACCTTATTATTATTTTTTGTAGCTTTTTTGTGCATTTTATTTAGCGTCATCTCATTATAGTATTTTCATAATAATATTTCAGTGTGAAATTTTCTTACCGAATACCTAGCATCAATCAAAAACAGAAAATGTTTTCTTGAACACAAATATTTATGGAATTTTCAAAATATTACTGTTCTAGAAATAACATTTCGGTGATAATTGCGCTCTAGTGGTATTATAAATGTGATTCTAAAAAAGCGTCAACATCGTTGTCAACAAAGAAATCGATGATTTTCGAGATTTTTAGTAGGAAATCGAAGTCATAACTTCTCGAGCTATAATCCATAATGCGATTTCCACATATCCCTGTGAATTATCTTACCCCAAAAACTAGTCCACGAATGAGCAACAGGAAACCCACTCCTCTCTCCTTCCGCCCCATCAAATGCGATAAAATTACTCCATCTCATCCCCCCCACCCCCACAAACAAATAAAACACACATTTGCACTTCCCATCCACTAAAATAAAGCACAGAGGAACGTTAAATAATAACGGGCCGAGGAATAAAAAATGCTCCGATATAATGCCCTTTTGTCTTTATTGCGCTCTTAAATCTGAAAAGGCCCTTCGCTCATGCAAATTTTATTGGGGCGCGGATAGATAGACGACTCGTTTTCATTTCTTCCTGACGGCCCGACGAGTGCTCTATTCGAGCAGATATACAGGGTGGTTCGACCAACATCCCTTGACAGGTGATATAGTCCTCGTGATTTTTTAATTACTGAGATATAGGGAGGCAAGTAGACTATTTCTTCTATTTCTTGAATAGAATCTATACTCAATTACCTTTCAATTTCATATTTTGAAGATTTTTTATGTCGATGTTAGGGTGTTGCAATCATGAATATTGCCACGGTGACTTTCAAACAGATAGAAATTGACCGCAAATGCAAAATGACGTCACGATTTCGTATAGCACAGTTACCATAATGTTGAAATACGAATGGGTACTTCAGAAATATTATTTGATTATTATAATTCGTACAAAATTGAAGCAGTTAGGCAGTTATTGCAGGATTTGTATATAAAACTTGAGACTCCTCATTGTATTATCATTATTACTCAGCAGTGAGCTGCGGAAAAATATGGAATTATATAATTGTTCCCAATTCCTTTCGTCTTCATTTCTCAATTCACTTGAGAATCAGTCATAATTTCTTAGAGTGCTCATTACGCTGATGGATCAGATAATACGTATTTTTGTGACTTCATTTTGTTATTTTATTTTCTTGAAGAGTAATTCCACCGAGGATCTCTCCTTGATTTTCCACCTTAATGTTTGGATCATATTTAGAATTAATACACGTAGAGTCGAAAAATTGAATCGGAATCTAATAAAAGCTTCATTCTGGGGGAGTATCTCACATGCGCTCTCGCCATAAAGTGAACTGTATTCAATCGAAAATATTTATTCATAGAATCATAGATGGGGACTCGTTAATCTATGATGGAATTCTTCCATCCTAGAGCTATGTTAATCGATATATACTCAAGATTATGTAGCTTAGTGACTGAAACAATGGAAACTCTCCAAAATATTGTTATATCTTGGTAAACGTACCACCATATGGCGACCGAATTGTGGGCACGATCTTGTCTGTATCAGCATTCAGCACAATGTTTCCACATCTGCAACCTTCACATAAAAAGGTGTGTGGAGTGTTGCAAAATTAATTTAGGTCCCTTACGATACAGTGGAGTAATTGAATGCCAATAATTCATTATCAATCAGTCCACTCGCCTCCTCTTCATATCAATGAAAACAATATTTTGGTGAATTCACTACGAAGCGGTTTCGCCAAATATTAAAATTTTAGATGTTATTCAATGAACTCATATACTTTCGATCCTAAAATTCACATAATAATAGAGACGAATTCGAAAATGATATATAATTGAATTGACAGAGATGGTGTCACTTCCTAAAAAACCAGGCGTTTGACCATTTTACGAAAATTGTTTAGTTTTATTGTCCATGTTTTTTTCATCTCTCCAACGAATTTTTAAAATCATGATAATTTCAGTTTTCCATATACCGGGTGGCACAGGGTATCAGGCCACCCCTGTAACTACTGCATTCCAGGAAGAATTTTTCTGAAATTTGGTACAAAAATATAAGTAATCCTTTCGAGTTTGATCACCTTACAACCCAATATGGCGGAATTCCGGTTTTTCTGGAAATGACAGCAACTTTGTTTTTTCACATGGAACACCCTGTATATTTTTACATATTCTTGTTCAACAGGTCAAAACAAGTGCTATCTTTATGGCAAATGTCAACTTTTCGAGAATTTTCGAACTGAAATTGTTATTTTATTTTACCGCCTGGATAAATGAGATATGGTCAAAGCCATTCATTCATTCAATCATTCACAATGAGCAATCCTAGCTAGACAGACATATTTTTTCCTGAAAAACTATGTTTCCTGTCTTATGTCGATGAATCATTTCAGTCACATGACATTTTGATCAAAAATTCAATTTTTTTCAAATGGAACCCCAATGGGCCATATACATGACTAGAACACCTACAACATATTTTTTCTTTGTATATCGCTACTTCAAAGTTGGGAATCAACTCCCCAGAAGTCGAAACTTGTTTGGGGTCAGCAAGAACGGGACCTACAGCTTATAGTGGTATGCAAACCACTTCTGAGGCATCGAGGTGTAGCCTGAGATTTTGAGAAATACATGACATATCATCTCTGTATTTCGGTGCAGTAACAAATCGTATAGATAAATTCAAAAATCAACAAGTTTCAGGAATTTCTTTGCAGTTCGAATAATAATTTTCCAAGGAAGCTGTAGAAAACAACATTTCTGAATCTTGTCATAAGATTGCACTTGTTTTGACGTGTTGAATTGAATACGTAAAAATATACATGGTGTCCCATTTGAAGAAACGAAGTTGCTGGCATTTTTTATTTTATGTTCTGGTTCCCACGAGAAGAGAACATCGTGAGAACCAACAGAAATGAGGTAGGAATTGGTGTTCTTCTGAAATATCTGGAGGTTTCATGCCTCGGGGAACACCTCCCTTGACAATGTGTTCCAGAGCCTCGCTGTTCGTTGGATGAACGAGTCTTTGGAGTCGAACAGAATGAAAAATATTTTTGTACTTTTCCGTTCGATTTTACTTTCCTGCATTATTTGCTAGACGTTGTAATGTAAGTACTGTTTTTTTTTTTCAAGTGATGTTTCGCGTTATGTATTTCATTTGGCAAGCCATTATGTTCTTTTTCCTTTGCTAACCTGCCATGTGGCAAGCATTTATCCAAGATTTTTCCACTCAATCAATTAATGTCTTTTATATGGAAATTGAATTGACTCTTTATTTGGAGATGAATGTAGTTGGGTGGTGAAACGATCGAAACCTCTCGTCAAAAAGCCAAGCGAGTAGCTAAGTTACGACCTATAAGAATATAATAATATAACATTATTCCTTCTTCATATCAATGATTTGTTGGGAGTAACAAGTTGCCCAATCCACAGCTTTGCAGATGATAGTACCCTCCATACTGCGTTCTCTTCCAGAATTCCCATTTCTTCCCAAGAAACTAAGAACTCACGGCGCAGGCAGGTCAATGCTGTCAATGAAGACCTTGCTGAAATCACAGCCTGGGGGACCAACAACCTAGTTGAATTCAACGCCACCAAAACTAAAGCCTGTATTTTCTCTAGGAAGGCGGAACTCAGGATGCCCGATATTATAATGTCGTGCACCACCATCCCCACCAAGCCCACCATATCTATGCTCGGTATTTCCATCAGCAACACTCTTTCATGGGATAATCATGTCAGATCCATCGCAAAAGCTGCTTCACAAAACTCGGATTCTTGTTCCGTGCGAAAAGCTACTTTACACCTCAACAGCTTCTCATGATCAACAAAGCGCAGATACGGCCTGTTCTAGAATACTGTTCCAACATATGTGGTTCAGCACCAAAACATACGCTGATGCTCTTAGATTCCATCCAGAGAAGAGCCATTCGCCTGGTGGGTGACGCCACACTCACTCACTCTTTGACATCATTGGAACACCGTAGAAAGGTCGGCGACCTTCCACTTTTCCATATCGATACTTCCACGGGAAATGTTCTTCGGAAATCTCTGCTATCATCTCTTCACTAGCGATACCACTCAGACGAACTAGACAAGCCCAGTCAGCACATCCTTTCGTTGTCAACCTCGAAAGATGTCGAACAGCATTTTATCAAAACTCCTCCATTCATAGAACGGCTATAGGCTCTGAAATTCATTGCCTGAGTATTTCCAACAACATATAATCTCCAGAATTTCAAAGAAATTCCAATATCTACCTCCTGTCCCTATCCTCCCAAGGAACGCACGATGTTCTTTGAACATTATAGGGATTTCCTTTCGTGCGCTCCTAGCGATAGAAAAAATATATACTTTCAGACATGAGTGAACCATACTACCATACTAGTTGTTTGTTACGGTTGATATGACGTTCATTCTCCAACCCCATTTTATTATTATTGAAGGTGGCAACGCATGAAGTGCAAATGAGATTGACACAACATGCAAGGCCGGTCACGATCGGTGTTATGATAACATCCGAAAAGTCATACCAATATGTATAATGTGTTTACATCACGTATATTATGCCTCGAGGTAATATCAACATTCATCAAAAACCGTAGCACTTTCTGCTTAATTGTAGTGTATCCATATCTACCTACCTACGAAAATAACATGATTATAATATCGATTATTCCAATCATTTCAAAAAACACGTTTTTGATTGGTTGAAATATCTGTGTTGATAATCCATCTTGTATTTCGGCAGTTGATTGGACACTGGATACTCATCATACAGGGTGATTCATTAAGAATGGGAAATCTCTGAATTACAGATAGTAAATACAGAAATAATAAGATTTAGCCCAATGTCTGATGAGAATGTTGCTGGTTTAGGAGATACAGGGTGTTCTAGGGAGAGATTCTATTTCAAAATTGAACAATAACTTTGTTAGTTTTGACAGCATGAACATGAAATCTATTATATATTATCTAGGTTTCCTGACATGAGAAATATGAATTTGGAAATTATTTTGTGATTGCTCATAGAGGGCGCTGGTGACACTCTGTTACATCGATAATTCACATCATATCTTCTATGTCAATTCATTGATGATCAAAATAAGTGGAAAATCTGAAAGCTTGTCCAATTTCAAATGAAAAATGTACTCTTTATCAAACTGACTAGCTTCAACGGTTTCTGTGTTAATCGCTCTTGAATAAGAGTTTCATTTTCCACTAATGACATTTTGATAATTTCATTTATCAAGTTGAGCATGGAAAATCTCTGAACTACAGATAGTAAACACCCAGATATGATGATTTAGCACAACATGCGATATAAAAATATTGCTGGTTTAAGAGATACAGAGTGGTTAAGGAGAAGATTTTATATCAAAATATCTCCTCCTTTTTTTTATCGCTTGGAGCGCACGAAAGGGAATCCCTATAATGTTCAAAGAACATCGTGCGTTCCTAGGGAGGATAGGAACAGGAGGTAGGTATTGGAATTTTTTTTGAACTTTTGGAGATTATATGTTGTTGGGAATACTTCCACGGGCAATGAATTCCAGAGCCTAGCCGTTCTATGGATGAAGGAGTCTTGATAAAGTGCTGTTCGACATCTTTCGAGGTTGACAACGAAAGGATGTGCTGACTGGGCTTGTCTAGTTCGTCTGATTGGTATTGCTAGTGAAGGGATGATAGCAGAGATTTCCGAAAAACATTTCCCGTGGAAGTATCGATAGAAAAGTGAAAGGTCGCCGACCTTTCTACGGTGTTCCAATGATGTCAAAGAGTGAGTGAGTGTGGCGTCACCCACCAGGCGAATGGCTTTTTTCTGGATGGAATCTAAGAGCATCAGCGTATGTTTTGGTGCTGAACCCCATATGTGGGAACAGTATTCTAGAACAGGCCGTATCCCTAACCACCTTGTATCTTTCAAACCAACAATATTTTCATGAGTCTTTATATCTGGGTATTTACTATCTGAAGTTCAGAGATTTCCAATTCTTGATTCGAGAAATAGAATTATCGAAATGTCATGTCCACTGTTTTTGATCTTCAATGAATTGACATAGAAGATATGATGTAAATAACCGAATAACAGAGTGCCCCTATCAACCTTTATGAGCAATCACACAATGAATTGCAGATTCATATTCCTCATGTCAGAAAACCTATGAATATAAGATTTCATGTTCATGCTGACAAAACTAACAAAGTTATTGTGACATTTTGAAATAAAATCTTCTCCTAGAACACCCTGTATCTCCTAAACCAGCAACATTCTCATTAGGCATATTGGGCTAAATCGCATTATTTTCATGTTTACTATCTGTAGTTCAAAGATTTCTCATTCCTAATGAATCACCCTGTATATGCTGTGTTTTCGATTTTGTATTTCTTCTCCCTATTGGTTGTTCAATCAAAAATAAATCAAAATAACTCACCAGCAGCACCAGGCTGTCATTCGTTAATGAATAGATCTGAATTTTTGACAAATTTACTGATGAGATGGAAATCGAACTTTTTCCGATAGATTTCACGTATATGAATAGGACCGTATATAAGTGTTTGAGGTTGACGAAAAAAATTGATATGCACTTTGGCGAAAAGCTGTCTATTGTCTCTCCTGATCAATTTGCATACTCGACTATAAGAGACAGTTTTTCCTTGGTACATAAATAACTATCAACAAATTCCTCCTCTGCTTCGAAACGAATTATGTTGCCTAAGGAAACGAATATAATTTGTTTCTCAAAATCGAAAAAAATTGTATTTCGATAATCATCAATACACTTGTTGTATTACATACAAAAATTCAAATTTATTCGTTTTTCCCCCCAACTCGGAATGTCTATGAGAGCAAATGAATCATTGACATTTCATCAATTTGTATGAAATATAAATCAGGTTGTTCATCTTTTATATGAGCTTCCATCAAAAAGACGGAAAACATAAATACATATTTCTGAAAAAGAGGCACAATATTCAACCTACTTCTGACGGTCAGCTAGCAACATTTCAGAACGAAATTCTAAGAAAAAACGGCCCAGAAATATATTCGATAGCCAACACTCGTTTTTTTCACAATTTCATTTAACTCACTTCAATCTCTTTCACTGAGATGAAGTAGACAGTGAGAAGAGTACGATTTCGTGGAAAGGCGGAAAAAGAAGAAGAATAAGAAGAAGAAGAGACGTTCTCTAGTTGTTCATAGAACGAGAATGTAACTGGGGCCCTTAGACCAGTGGCGTAACAAATACATGAATAACGAGAGTATTATCCCATGAAAAGCTATCGTTAAACAAAGAATGTTGAGTGAATATAGTTATTATGTCACAAGGACAGAAAATAAGCTTTGGCAGCCCGCAGCTATCAGCTGCACGCGCAAATCGAGGGTTTGCGAGTCAAACAAAGTCAATTTCGATCCGAATGAATCATGCTGTTTTTCTGCAACCGAGAGGATTAACGCAAATAAATATGTGATGTAACCACCAATGCCGTGCCATATTATATATTCAATGCAACAAATATTGCATCAACAGATCAGGTTCACTCAATTTTCAAGGATGTTCGAATTGTAGTTTCAATACGAATACAGCCACCGAGTGACATATTTATGCATGGACCAAATGGTCCAATAGCAAATACCGCGCCAGTTCCAGGTATAGGAAAAAGACGCGGAAAATGTTAGGTTAGTGAGCATATCAACAATAATGATGGCGATTACCTTTTTCTATCCATACTCCACTGTGTTTGGCTCGATAATCGCATGAAGGTAAAGAATATCGTTGTTTGAGACAAAGATCTATTGCTGGCCGTGATTATTCAAAAACAAGTTATCCATCCCAAGAATAACGAAGGAAATACAGATCAAGCAAGAATGTGAATCTTGAATGCGTTTCTGTTCAAAACAAAAATACTTGACTATAAAATGGTGTATCCATATCTCCAGCATGGGTATGAAATGCCAAAACTGCCGAAATCGGGAACAAACCAGTTATGTGTCCCAGCCCAAATAATCAATCGTAACAATGTTGTTTATTATTGATGACCTTTAGGACATCCTTTTTAGTTCCTAGGAGCTGAAGTACAACTCTAGCTCGTAGGCACTGAATGTGTTACCTTACAACATACCTATTTTTGTGTCAATAATAGAAACGTCAATTCAAGAGCTAATTCTGGTATTGAAATGGACGACTTTTGTGTTGCAGAAAAATAGTTATTCATTATACAAGGGAAAAAAGTAGTAGAATTTAGGTCCAGGTTGAGCTAAAATCTAATATTTTTACTGTGTATAATACACTATTTTTTCCTGTGACAGAAGAATGGACGAATCAATATTGAGAAGATATTACATTATTTTGAAATCTGAAAATTATCGACGTGAAATTTTAAGTTTTTAACAGTAGAGAAACCTGCGTTATAGGCATCTTTATCATTCTTTTGAAGTAATCAAATATCTGATGTCACTTCTGTCAGTCTAATTCTGTGATTTGATTTCAAAAAATTGCGAATTTAGTGGTTGTTTAGTAATATACGTAACCGCGAAGTCGAATGGAAGATAAAAGGACTTGCAGTTCTTTCTCGGAGACGGTATTATTGACTCATTTTTCGGAACTATAGCACAACAAAAGCCATCAACAGTGTATATATATGTGATATATATCCGGGAAAAAGTACCCACTTTTTTCCCACGGGAAAAAAGTAATTTCAGAAAAGTCACATTTTATAATCTGCTAAAAACGCCAAACGCCAAACTTTTTTCCCGTCACAAAAAAAATATTCTTTTCAACCGCCGAATGGGCGTGTATACCTTAGTAGAACTTTTAACTCAAACCATGTTTATAATGATCCTTTTATACATAAATAATGATTGACGACATAATTCGTTCGAAAAATTAACTGGAATGTTTTGTTTTTGGACATAAATAATAGTACCATCTGAAAACGGACCCTCTTATGACGTAGAAACCTCATCTCGCCATAGTTAAAAGAAAATACCAAACGCCCGACGGAGGCTGAGGCAACTGATATATTAATTCTTTCAAATGTGATCTCGCGCCAATACCCTCTGCCAGAAATCATGTATCATTCATCTCTGTCTGGAATAGTCTTGTTTCAGTGTTAGGGTTTTGACGTCACATCATCGCCTCGTTTTCGAAGGTCCGAAAAATCGGGGATTTCAATAATTTTTTATAAAACGTAGGGAGCTCACAGCGAGAAACCGTTTGCGGTGGTGAGCTAGTTTGGGTGAGTTCTATCGAATTATGAAATAAAAATTTTTCGTGATATAAGCCCATTCATTATAGTGATTCGAAATTGAATGAGTGTCGATTCGGCCTCTCAATATGTTGATAATCGAATGATAAAAATGATTTATTCTTTTCGAGCTGAATAAATTCCAGAATTCCGGATATTTCATGAACGAACGTTTTTCTTCTACGTGCCATTCTTCATTCAGTCCGGCTTTGTCTCGAAATAATTCATTCTCGAATTGCCCCATTCGATTAGAATTCTCATCATCACGCTTCCTCAGTAAATTTATTGGCTATACAATTCTTTGTATATTCATTATTTGGATTACATTATTTGTTGAATATCTAATAATTCACTGCATCTAATGACCTGAATGATACGATCCTATTTAGGGCGATTCGTTGTTCCAATAATAGTAGTGCTTCTAAGATGGCGTATGGAGTCAGTAACAAGGCCTATACAGAGTACAAATGGGCTGAAGAATCTCTCGTCAGGTCGATGAACAGTTAGTGTGCTCACACTTTCACATTGTTTGAATAATTCTGATACTCATACTGTCTAGCATATAATTCAATGTTCGACGTGGCAAATACACAGGAAAGTAGTTGTTCCTTGTTGAATATTCAGAATGATATTCTGTGCATATCTTTATATCAAGGAGAATGCAAATTCTCTACTTCAGAAGATTCTGTTTCCACCATTTTATCGTGTGTGTTCAATAGATATAATTCAATGTTCGTCGTGGCATCAGGAAAGTAGTTGTTTTCTGTTGGATAAACCGAGAAAGAATTACAATTTTCATCACATGGAGAATGCGAATTCTCAATGTATTTCTTTATATATATGTATATGTATATCAATTTTTTCGTGTTCATAAATATATCTGAGAACATTCCTTTTCAATACAACACAATAACCTTGGGCTAAAACCTAATTCTATTTTCCCTTGTACGATGAATACATATTTTACCCAAAATTCAATTATTGTTCATTTCCATATACGAAACAACCAGGGGGTGGGTTCCAATTGGTATATAGACTTTCTAAAGTTAAATGGTGGCATACCTATATTGATTGTGAAAGAATTTCTCAACCGTGCTTTGAGAACATTATATGCAAATAAAATGGACCCAACAACGGCAAATGAAATAATTCAGGTTATTTCGGCTAACGAATTTCCAGCATACGGCATGAAAATGGAGAGAGGAATTCATTGGAAAATCGAATACCAAATTGCATTATATAATACAGCACCAATAGAGCTTTTACCAAAATTGCTGAAACAGGAAATTCCATTCTGGGAATGTTCACATTCCTCGCATCTGAAATACGAATCAGAACAAAGTTCACAGTAAATGTCCGAACGTACCAAGGCAAATTAGACAAAAACTCAATCAAGTAAGCTGAGCTCATTTTGTCAAGTGCCATAAAAAGACGTCTGCTTTTCTATGGATATGCGAGTGGATACGACAGGAGAATGTTAATTCAGGAACTTTCCCAGAACCTAGCGAATAGTCAGAACCACACATAATCCTAGATCAAATAGCATCGAGTTTGATAGCTGTGTTTGTGGAACAATCGCTGCTAAAATTGAAGACACAGATTAAACTTTTTCTCGAACGCAAATGGTAGAACTAATAAAATATATTATGAAGCTCAATCAAATCTCTAGTTGTTTTCCAACAATCCGAGATTTTATAGATATTTTTATAATAACATTTCAACTTGAAAAACCAGTTGCCACATCTTGAGTATTTTCCTCAGAGCTCGTATACTGACTTAGGTAACAAAATATAAACATCCCCCATCAAGAATTATCTGCTGAAAATCATTTCAGAAATGATTTCAGTAGGAGCGACCACAATGAAACATGTCTCAGAAAGCTTATATAGTACGATGAATATATAATAATACACCAAGGTGGAAAAGAATATCATCATTACCTAGGGATCAAGATTATACCCAGTGGCTTCAGCCACATCTTTACTTTCAAGGTGTATATCAAGATTTTTTTCTGTGACAGGAAAAAAGTTTGATATTACATCTATGTTGATACTTTAATAGGTTATGAAATGTAACTTTTCATAATTTACTTTTTTCCCACAGGAAAAAGTGAGTACTTCTTTCCCGGATATATATACACACTGTTGATGGCTTTTGTTGTGCTAGTTAAGGAACATAATGCAATAACATCGTCTTCGAGAAAGAACTGTAAGTGCTTTTATCTTCCATTCCACTTCGCGGTTACTTTAATTACTAAACAACCACTATAAGTTCGCAATTCTTCAAAATCAAATCACAGAATTAGACTGAGTATAACTTCCGAGACCTTCGGAGTGAAATATCTATAGTTCATTTCCTCAACTATCTTAATCGTACTTCATTTATTTTCTACACGTAGTTTTGAAAACTCTAACTAGAGTACAAGAAAGCTTCCTGAATAAATATGATGTATCAAGAATAGAACAATGTTTTATTAGGATCAAATGTGACACTCGCAAATTTTGCGAGTCACTTTTGATCCGGAAGAAACATGATATTTCTTCCGCAATGAAAATAACTGATATCTAATAAATACAATATAAGTGGAGTTACCACTATTTCAACTCACTTGAGCATGTCGCTGTCAAAGCAGCTATCATATCACGTGTCATCCGACACACTTTTAGTTACTAGGAGTTAAACTTCGACTTTAGCTCCTAGACACTAAAAGTGTTGCCTAGCAACATACATACTAATCATTTCATTGTATCAGTTAGAGAAACGTTAACTTCAAGAGCTAATTTTGGAACGAATGGACGACTTTTGAGTCTATAGCAGAAGAGGACAAATTAGCTCGTCTTCAGTTATCCAATACTAAAAGCACCTGGGAAATGTCTAAGAATGCGATACTGAGTTATTATACTGAAACCCCACAATGCTATGAGAACTGGATCTAATTATGAATATCTTTTGGATTATGTAACCATCCGAGTGGTTTGAATTTCATACAAAATGAGCTTCCAATCCTCTTCAAAGATTCTGAAAAATGAGTTTTTCTACAAACGCTTAACAGAGTAGCCTTTGACGCTTTCAAATTCCAGCACAAAGTTGACGTTTTCCCAGAAATGTCATTCTTTGACAGCATTTGCGCTCGTGAGCGGAAATATTGAAAAAACGCTCGCATATCTCTGTAACCTATACTTATCTATTCTTGAAAACCCCCAATTCTTTCATGATGGAAAATAATGACAGTGAATCATCAAACACACCTCCTGATGATATAGCAGGAAGCCCAAGAGTTTGAATCTCTTACCGGAGAAATCAAGGAAGAAATATGAATTACATACAATATGATACATCCATGAATTGGTGCCACTCCGAGATGGTGAATATGTATTCAGAGAACGTTTTACTAGCTCATTTTAGTAAAAAATCAAAGACTTTGAAGTCATCAACTCATTGATCTATATATTCGATGGTAAGTATACATGCTTGAATATTAAAGATAATATCGGAATCAATCAAGTATCTGAAACTTATCGCATTACAATCTATTGGATATGAAGCGAGAAAAATCCAAAACATCCACCGCTGAATATATATACCAACAAATTTCTACAAGAAGCTCCCGATGAGGTATATCTGTTGAAAACTTTATATTTAAACTCTTTGTTGTCATCAGAAAGACAGTGTATCTTTATTTTATTGCATCAATGAGGAATGTTCAATTTGATTGCAGAGTTTATCGTACTATGGCTCAGAGGTCTGAAGCTCAGGTTGCCACGCTGGTGGTCTAGTTTCAATTCTCGGTAGGCCCGACATTTTTTTTTTCTGGCTTGTCAGTTATTTCAATTTTTCTTCTTTTTTTCCTTTGGACATATGGGATAATATGGATAAGAACTTTGTCAACTATTTCAATCGCTCTTCAGGGCAGTTATTTCCAAAAGCTGCGTGTGTGTATTTCGACCACAGTGTCATTGCCGCTCTCCAAAGATAAAGTAACTTTCTTTGTCGAGCGGCAATCTATCACTTTGCGCTCTAAATACACAAATAGCTATTGAAGCTCCTCGAAGACCTTCTGTGATTTGTACACACATAATTTCAATAACTACCCCTCCCTTTCTGAACGCCCCAATCCATCAGCGTTATCTCAAATTGTCCCGATCGGAAGTTTGGAAACGGTGTGCTATTATTCCATTAACAAGAGGGTATTTATTAGCCTTTCCCCGCTCAGTCTCCACTTACAACATCTTATCGAGATGATTAAAGTTTCTGCTTTCTTGTCAAATTTCCAGAAAGTGGGATCCTCTTGTATCCTCTTTCACTATATTACGTCGAACTAATGAAGACGGTCACTGTTCATTACTGTAGAGCCTCGAATATCAGAAAGGTAATGTTGATATTGGGTTGGCGCTAGTTCCATAGACTACTATGTAGTTCTCAGAAGCACAAATTTGGCTCGTTGAGCTAATCAAATATCTGGGTAGCTGGACAATATGGCTTTTGGCATAGGAGATCATCTGGGTATTTACTTGCTTGGGTAACGAATATACAGGGTTGGGGTTTATGGCAACGTTCATGCCGTTTATGCAACTAGTAGACTTGGTGAAGTAACCAGCATTGTTTGATACAGACATTTCGTTTGTAACCATCAGAAAAAAATGAGATTTCCACAAAATTCTTGATATTACGACATGTTTCGCTGACACAGTAGATTCTTCAAGTGGAATACTCGTAAAATAAGCTAAACTCACATTGACTCCTTGCTTCACTTTTATATCATAGCTCATTCCAAGACTAAAGGATCAAAACTATATGTGGAGAGCTTCAGTGAGTCCTCATTTTCGAAAAGTACTCTCAATAATCTAGATTATATTAGGTATACCTACCAGATTGACTTGAGAAGGATAATTACCTACTAAGAAAAGAAATTCAACAGCAGTGAATTATTGAGGTCTATACAGGGTGACATAGATAAAAGTACATTGCATAGTGCCACACGATAAAGGATACTAAAATAAGAAAAAAAGTTCATATGAACATGGGTCCGCAAGGCCTTCGGTTAAAAGATACGAGGTGTTGAATCTTTAGCCAGAGACGCAAGAAATGGATAAAATATGGTATGCAGGGGTTTTTCATCATGCTGAATTCAAATATGATCTTAGTTTTGTGATGACTGATTGAGGGCGCTACATACAGGGTTCCATCCCTATTGAATCGGTCGTAACTTTTTTGCTATACACTGTATGTCATTTTCGACGGAAAAAAATCTGTTATCCCTTCTTTCATACTTGAGAAAGGTAACCTTGTTCAAGTCGCTAGAAGCAATGGTTCCAGTACAAATGCATCTAAAAGCCGAC
The DNA here is from genome assembly GCA_918026855.4 of Phaedon cochleariae. Lineage (NCBI taxonomy): Eukaryota > Metazoa > Arthropoda > Insecta > Coleoptera > Chrysomelidae > Phaedon > Phaedon cochleariae. The sequence continues at coordinate 39,333,371 of OU896717.1, read as the reverse complement.
AATGCACGCAAATTATTCAAAAAAATAACTTTTGCAAAAACAATGATGAATACTTCAACAATTACATTTCAATAGTATGAAAAATATAATTAATTAGAACAAAACATAAAGTTTTTAGAAGATGTTCAAATTGTTGCCCTTGTACATCAATACATTTTTCCATTAAAATTCAACACCCCGTATCTTTTAACCAAAGGCCTTGCGGGCCCAAGTTCATATAGGTACTTTTTTCCTTATTTTAGTGTCCTCTATTTTGTGGCACTATGCAATGTACTTTTTTCTATGTCACCCTGTATAGTTGATCGTTATATAAGTAAAATGTTTGAATTTTTCGGTTTGTTGATTTCTGATGATGATTCAAAATGATTGAAGTCATACATATTCAATGGATTGCCATCAAGTAACGACAGAGTCAATTCAAAACTTTGTATAGTCTTGACTTGGGTTGTGTGCAAGTGTCAGTTGTTTTTATGATTCTTCAAAATAATATTTCCTTCAATTTCAGCTAATTTTGAATCTTGCTAAAAGGTATCATTCATCATTCACGTATTCAAGTGGAGTTCCACAACCTAACCCCAAAATAATAATCAAATCAAAACAAACTTGATAATGTCAGACAACTGAAGATACAAGCATTAACTAAGGAGATTGGTCTGAATTTGATCAGATCACCTTGGAAACTTACATATAAATATCTATTTTGCATACGATGCACATATTTTTTCTACGAATTATTTGAAATTATTTCTTCCTCAACAATTTCTTGAGAAGTATTTCACAATATCACTGTTCATAAAATAGTTTAAACTAACGTTATTTTCATAGAACTAAAGTTATTAACTCTTTTGGTTCAATTTCAATCGTAATATTGGAGCTAGAGCAATTTACTAAGCTAATTGATGAATAATAGTAGATTGTTTTATTAGGATCAAAAGTGACACTTTGTTTGACAAGCGAATTTTGCATTTGCGAGGCGGAGCGTTTAGCGAAGCCGAGCGAAAGCAAAATTTGCGAGTCGAACAAAGTCACTTTTGATCCGAATGAAACATGCTATTTTTTCTGCAACCGAAACAATTAACTCAAATAAACTTGTGAAGTAACCACTAATGCCGTGACATATGTATGCAATGCAACAAATATTGACGAATAATCCATGTGGTGAGAATATTCTACCTGCATTAACAGCAGGTTAGGTTTTCTAGGATGTTTGAATTGTAGTTTCAATATAAATACAACCACAGAGTGACATATTTGTGTATGGACCAGGTGCTCTAATGGCAAATACCGCGACAGTGCCAGCTATAGGAACAAGACGTGGAAAATGTTAGGTTAGTGAGCATATCAACAATAATAATAATAGCGATTAATTATTCCTCTCCATAATACAATGTTTTTCGCTTGATAATCAAATGAAGGTAAACAATATCGTTGTTCGAGACAAAAAAATATTGCTTGCCGTGATTATTCAAAAACAAGTTACCCATCCCGAGAATAACGAATGAAATACAGATCAAGCAAGTATTTGAATCTTGAATGCTTCCCTGATCAAAACAAAAATACTTAACTGAGATGTTTATAATTTCAATACTAATTTATAATAAGGTGTATTCATATCTCCAGCATCGGTATGAAATGCCAAATCTGCTGAAATCGGAAACAATTCAGGTATGCGTCTCAACCCAAATAACCAACCCGTCACAATGTTGTTTATTCTTGATGACGTCCAGTAGATCCTTTTTAGTTCCTAGGAGCTAAAGTTCAACTTTAGCTCCTAGGAACTAAAATTCAACTTAAGCTCCTAGGAACTAAATATGTTGCCTAGCAACATACCTATTTTTGTGTCAGTAATAGAAACGTCAATTTAAGAGCTGATTTTGGTATCAAAGTGGACGACTTTTGTGTCGGTTGCAGAAAAACTTCATTTTCAGTAATGCTCTTCATGTACCAAACAGTAGGTAACGTTCTGAGGAATAAATAATGGTAAGTACCTACATAATCAAATCAAATCAATCAAATCAAAATATGCTTTATTGTCACTTAAGAATGTAATCCTTGTAGGCAAAGCTGAATAGGTTATAAAAAAAAATAATAAAATAATGTATACAACAATCATCAACTTAGATACAATAATACAATACAATAATTACCATTATGTTCCTATGTAAACTCAAATTACAACTCCAGATTCAATTCGTTATCAATAGAGAATTAAGTTCAGAATGTAGTTACTATTTGCGCGACCGTAGAAAAAATATCAATTTCAATTTACTTGTGTTTATCGTGATGATTGGAATGACCTTCCGAACTAGTTTCACTAGTTTCAGGTTCCGCCAATGAGTATAGCGTTATCTCTCGAAGGCAGCATCTGTCTGTCTGTAGTGTCTGTCTGTCCGATAGGACAAAATGAACTATTCGACGGCTGATGCTGTTGAGAAAAACGGATAAGGTTATTTTCCAGTTGGATGGACGCCCTTATATCCTTTCCAGATAAGGGTCATAGATTCAGTTATACTATTGGATGAGTCTAAACTTTGTTGAAAATTGTGAAGAATACTATGCTGGAATTGAATAGAAAGCGAATTCGTATTGTTCGATCTTTTGATAATTTGCGGTATGTTAAAATGAATAATGAAATACATGCATGTTGTCCTGGATGAATGGGACAGGAATCCTGGAAGATTATGTTCGAGACAATTTTTTCATAGGTAATCTGAAACATAAGAAAGTAAAGATACATGCAATTGATCATGAATTTGATTTTGAAAATACTGATTCATTGAAGGAAGGTTATTATGAGTCCGAATTTGGTTGAGGAGTCACTATACAGTATGTCTCACTTCTGATCGATACATCCTCGTACCATACTGAAATTTGCAGGAAAGAGAGATCTACCAAAGATAGACTCAACTATCAAATGGGATAATCGTCAAAGTGCACGCCAATAGAAGGCAACGAATCTTGCTTCCTAATATAATTTTTCGGAATATGAAATGAAATTTGTGAATAGATATAATATGACATTATCTGAATGTGTAACATTTGCAGCTTAATGACTATTGCCTTCATCCCTAGTAGCGACATATAACCTACGTGTATAAGGAGAGATGGCTCTTGACTTTTTCTTCTTTGTTCACGTGAGAATGCAGTCCTACATTTGGAAGAATGATACATGGTATGTTTTTTTGTGTTCTGGTTCCCATGAAAAGGAATATCCTGTAATGTTCAGAGAACATCGTGAGAAATAATGTGTTCCAGAGCCTCGCTGTTCCTTGGATGAACGAGTCTTTGGAAAGAGATGTTCTGCAGATCTTCAAAGTGATCACGAAGGGGTGCGAAGCCACAGTTCGACGGGTTAATCTCGCGGGGACTGCCAAGGGAGGAACAATTGTTGATATTCCAGAAGAGCATCGTCCATGAAAATATCTATAATATAGAGCCAGATCGCCAACTTTCCTACGGTGTTTCAGAGAAGTGAGTGAGTTCGTGAGCGAGGCATCACCCACGAGACGAATTGTCCTTTTTTGGACAGAATCCAACAGTTTCAGGGTATGTTTGGGTGCTGCACTGATGTACTTATTTTAATCATATTATATAGTACGAACGATATGAGCCAATAATCGTTTCATCAAAATTACTCAAAGTGCGATATTATACAATATGTGCAATGTCGGTAATATAATACTCTATTTACCGTAACGTAGGCTAACATTCGAATGAAGTCCAATTTGAGATGTTTATGAGGATATGGTTGTTCTTAATCAAGGTTGGTTGCAATGGTTACATTGTTCAAAAACTGACGACACTCATAAGGCTCTTCTTTATAGAAAATCCGTGAGAGGCGCTGATATCGTCATATTTTCAATGGCCATCGGACCAAATGACAACAATCGCGTCAAAAATATATAAATAGTGGAAATACGTTCATTTTCGATAGTGTTCAATGAAATTCTGGTAATAATAAAAATAAGATGTAACAAGAACTTTGTATTGAGATTTTCAACTGTTTATTGCCGTCAAGTTTGGGCAATTCAAAAGCAATTAACTCAATATGAACACCTGGAAGGGATTCTCTGTGAACGACGAGTGAGGCAAAAATTTTGTTCAAGCAACTGTTTCGGGCCAGGAGCCATTTCACTTCCAGTCAGCTGCTTATGATCTATAAGGCACAGATTCGACCTGTCCTGGAATACTGTTCCCATATTTGGAGTGCAGCACCCAAACATACCCTGAAACTGTTGTCCAAAAAAGGGCAATTCGTCTCGTGGGTAATGCCTCGCTCACAAACTCACTCACTTCTCTGAAACACCGGAGAAAAGTTGTCGATCTGGCTCTATTTCATAGATATTTTCATGGACGATCCTCTTCTGAAATATCAACAATTGTTCCTCCCTTGGCAGTCCCCGCGAGATTAACCCGTCGAGTTGAGGCTTCAATACCAGCCAAGCAAATCAGAAACGAACGAGGGAGAAATGTTGACAACATGAATATGGACTTGGCAACAATTCTCGAATGGGGATCCAATAACTTCAGATTCCAATGCGAACAAAACACAAGCATGCCTTTTCTCTAGAAAAGCCGATCTCACTGTGCCCAAAATAAGCTTGTCAGGAGTAACCATACCTTTGAAGACATCCATTTCGATGCCTGGTATTTCTATCAGCAATAACCTTTCTTGGGAGAATCACGTGAGATCAATTGCTAAAAGTTCCCTTGGTTTTCTGTTTTGAGACAGGAGCTATTTCACTTCCAGTCAGCTGCTTATGATCTATAAGGCACATATCCGACCTGTCTGTTCCCATATTTGGAGTGTAGCACCCAAACATACCCTGAAACTGTTGCATTCTGGCCAAAAAAAGGGCAATTCGTCTCGTGGGTGATGCCTCGCTCACAAACTCACTCACTTCCTTGGAACATCGTAGAAAAGTTGGCGATCTGGCTCTATTTTATCGATATTTTCATGGACGATACTCTCCTGAAATATCAACAATTGTTCCTCTCTTGGCAGTCCCCGCGAAATCACCCGTCGAGTTGAGGCTTCGCACCCCTTCGTGGTCACTTTGGAGACCTGCAGAACATCTCTTTCCAAAGACTCGTTCATCCAACGAAAAGCGAGGCTCTGTAACACCAATTCCTACCTTATTTCCCTTGGTTCTCACGATGTTCTCTGAACATTACAGGATATCCCTCCTCGTGGAACATGAAAAAAAAAATTGTTGGCCTTAATGAAAAAATCGTTCTATAAGTTGAAGCCTGTCTAACGGTACATGATTGATTCGACGATGCAGGTCACAGCATCCGTCCTGGCGGCGTCAAATTCGCCGAAGCCATTAATTTTTATAGCCCGCTTCAGGTTCCTGAAAGGCGTCGTTTTCCGAATGATTTTCAGCAGCGACCCAGCGACGCATGTGTTGCCACCTCGCGTTCCCTATTAAAGTTTTCCCGGATCCTCCGACACACACGGTCGTTTATCAAACAATCGCTAAGACGACGCAAAAAGTTTTCTTTTCTCGAGTCATTTGTAAACCAGACCCAGACAACTCGATTCCAACTGTTCTCTCTGTGTTGTACGTTGGCGCTTTGCTTCTTTTGGTTTCATTTTCGCTGGTAAACAGATTAAAAGTTTGTGGAGCACCAGCAAGGGGCATCACACGAGGGCTTTTCCGGAAAGAAATTGAAACAAATGTGGAATATGGCTTGACATAATAAGCGGTACATGTGGTATGAACATAATCTCACCCACTGGAATTACGTCTAACTCTAATTGTCTTGAATTTGGTATGGAAACTAATTATAGTAGCTGAAATGAGTTGTATGAACCTAACGAAATAATGCCGCCAATGGCTGTTCCAACAGATCTTCTCTGCAGAATAATGTGCATTATTTGGTTTAATTTTTTGAGTATATTGTTGTTCTCCAACTTCGGATCGCACGATCATATACGTGGAATAAAGTGCCTATATTTTCTCAATTCCATGAAGTTCTTGATGATACTTTACTAGGCAAATATTTTCTGATCCTATGGTTGACGAAAAAAGGCAGTTCTCATCAAAAAATCATGAATATATGCTATTATAAGAAGACTCATACTGACAGCTACCTCAATTTTCAACAGTACTAATCACGATGTTCTGATTATTCGAGATTATTTTTTTTCACATGTCAAAATGTGACGTTTCCGTTGTTTCAACCAATGTCAATGCTCAATTCTAGCCAATCATCTGGTATCATACTGATAATTCGTTAGTAGCAAATTGCAGCGATTATTTTTCCTCGTTTGGATCTTCGTTTGAATAGGGGCCTGCCCATAGACCGTTTCAGGAGGCTCTTTTGTTCGACGAACAAGTCTGTTCGAACAAAAAGTGTGTTGCTGCGAAAAGTTCATTTTTGCTGGGCATTTCACGGAGCAGTAAAAAAAATACATTTACATTCGTGCATGGTGTTAATTTTTTTCACCACGACTTGTGTAATCACTGTTAATGATTCTATCACTTTGTTGTTCACGAAATTGTGTTGCTGAGCAACAGCTGGAGTCTGTTGATTGATTGATTGATTGATTGATAGATCAATAGCAGAATGATCAGTCAGGGTTCGAAGCCCAAAACGCTGCAGCCTTTGGGCCTATTGTATTCCTGATCATGCTGTTGACTTAGGTGAACAGGTTCGCTACCTTGATGAGGTTTAGCAGCCTCTTCACCAAATCATTCGTTGGAAAAGCCTCTTGAGAGTTTACTGCTCCCAGAAGGTTGTATCTCCAACGCGCTAGTGCTTCGCACTCCAATATTACATGGGTGGCAGTTTCCTCCTCCTCATTGCATAGTCTGCATATGGGTTCGTCTGTATAGAAGCCCATTCAAGTTTCCTTAAGGGGGCAGTTATTAGTCCCGTCACTTATCTGATCTGACTTCTGTTTTGGCTCAGGATGTCGTTAGTCACTGTTCTGGACAGTGTTCCAACCATCAGTTTACTGTGTCTTTGTCCTGGAGTCTGCTAGGATGAATGTTATTGCTGTACGGCAACAAAAATGAGTTGACAGTTGATGGTAGAATCATGAGAAGATATTCAGAACAGCCGTATAACCAAAGCGATTGATTATTTTATGTCATAATGACATACTTCACTATGCTATCCATGGATACATCGTTGAAAACACCAACGCTTATAGACCAACCAGAATTGAAAGACAGATATAGTGTTTTCGGGATAATACAAGTTCTAATCGGCTTGTGATCGGTTAGATCATGTGAAAATCTCAAGATGAGTGAAATAGTCAATCAACAATCTGAGTAAGTATATATTGAAATAATACTGATACTTCTATTTATAGAGAGGAAGTGAGAAAATTCCAATAATCTAGAGAACTTCGCTTGTCAAGTTCATCAGATTGATGATATTACTAGTCATGGAAATATGAACGAGATTTTTGAAGACCATTGTCATCAGATGATCAGCTCTTCCCTGAATACTGGAATCTAAAAATATCAGTACAGGCGGAATACCTTCAATTCTCGATCAGATTTTTAGATATAAAAACAGGCTACAGTTCGGGTTACGTTGAAATAAACCAGGCTGTTTGACTAATTCCCATATAGGATTCCATCTTTTGAAACTTCAAACGATTATAGGCATGGTTATCAGCTCTAAAATGGTTTGGGAATGCCGGAAAAAACTGAATGAGCTATAGCCAACAGAAATACAGCCACCCTTTTAGGGGTTCCGGGATTTTCCGGAGTAATGAATGATGAAAACACAATTTGATGAAACAAATGATATCCAATGTTGAAAAAATCCTAACATCATCTTTGATCATGTTTTTAACGTATATATGCTTTGTCAATGAGAATCAACTGTCTTTCGAAAATGAAGCAAATTTTCAGTTGATTTGAAGTAGGTACTTTCCATTTGTTGCAATGCCGCTGAATTTTCGTGTGTTTCTGCAGAAGGATTAAAGGGAGACGAACTCCGTCTTGGTTTCGACTCGCTCTAGTGGCTCACAGAAACAAGCGCCTCATTGTCGTCTGTAGTGCCAACAAGGGAGTTGAAATTCTAAGGAAACTCCGCGATGAATACACGGCCCGCAGCTGCCAGTGACACACGTCACTAGTGATGGATCGAGGCGGTTTAGGGGCGGTTAGATTCTCGACCGTCTCTATACAGGGTATTTCGTAACTATAACTCTCTCAAACAGGTTGGAAGCAACTTCATGTCCAGTATACAGCTTCGCGGATGATAGTACCCTCCATACCGCCTCCTCTTCCAGGGCTCCAATACCAGCCAAGCAAATCAGAAACGAACATAAATACTGACTTGGCAACAATTCTCGAATGCGGATCCAATAACTTGGTAGATTTCAATGTGAACAAAACACGAGCATGTCTTTTCTCTAGAAAAACCGATCTCACTGTGCCTAACATAAGCTTGTCAGGAGTAACCATGCCTTTGAAGACATCTATTTCGAAGCTTGGTATGACTATCAGCAATAACCTTTTTTGGGAAATTCACTTGGAATCAATTGCTAAAGGTGCATCCCAAAAACTTGGTTTTCTGTTCCGGACCAGGTGCTATTTCACTTCCAGTCAGCTATCTATGGTCTATAAAGCACAGATATGGCCAGTCCTGGAATACCGTTCCCATATTCGGAGTGCAGCACCCAAACATACCCTGAAACTGTTGGATTCTGTCCAAAAAAGGGCAATTCGTCTCGTGGGTGATGTCTCGCTCACAAACTCACTCACTCCTCTAGAACACCGTGAAAAAGTTGGCGATCTGGCTCTATTTTAGAGATTATATCATGGACGATGCTCTTCTGAAATATCAACAATTGTACTCCCCTTGGCAGTCCCCGCGAGATTAACCCGTCGTGTTGAGGCTTCGCACCCCTTCGTGATCACTTTGGAGACCTGCAGAACATCTCTTTCCAAAGACTCGTTCATACAATGAATAGCGGGGCTCTGGAACGCATTGCCAAAGGAGGTGTTCCCCCAGGCATACAAATTCCAGAAATTCAAGAAGAACACCAACAGGCTTATATCACAAAAAAAATTATTTCATAATTCGATAGAACTCACCCAAACTACATCACCACCGCAAACCGTTCCTTGCTGTGAGCTCCCTACGTTTCACAAAAAAATTATTGAAATCCCCGATTTTTCGGACCTCTGAAAACGAGGCGATGATGTGACGTCAAAATTCTAATGATGAAAGAGATGAATAGCGCGAGATCACAATTGGAAGAATTAATATAACAGTTGTCTCAGTCTCCGTCGCGCGTTTGGTATTTTTTTCAACTATGGTGAGATGAGGTTTCTACGTCATAAGAGGGTCCGTTTTCAGAAGGTACTATTATTCATGTTCAAAAATAAAACATTCCAGTTACTTTTTCGATCGAATTATGTCGTCAATCATTATTTATGTATAAAAGGATCATTATAAACATGGTTTGAGTTGAAAGTTCTACAGAGGTGTACACGCTCATTCTAACCTTATTTCTCTTGGTTGTCACGATGTTCTCTGAACATTACAGGATATCCTTTTTCGTGGGAACCAGAACATAAAATAAATAAACCTAGACGTTTACAGAATTCCGAATTTTATCACTTGGGAAGAGTGAGGAGTTTTGTACCATATCATGTTGACAGCAACCATTCAAATACTGGAATATCACATCATGATATTCGAAAGAGGCTTCTTCTGAGCAATATGAAATTCATTGTTGAAATATCTAACAGAAAACATTCATACTTTCCTAGCTGATACCACAGGATATTGAATTATATCTGTTAGATATTTTAGCAATAATGTTTCCATTCCTCAGAAAAAGGCATTATTTGGACGATCAGACACAATGATTCAAGATCTATATCAGAGTTATCATAGTATAAACAATTCAGTATCAACAACTGAGTTACCATTATCAGTAGAACTGCAAAAGAAATGAAGATTATTTTATCGTTAACTAGATCTTAATTCATCACATGATCTGTTCGACGATTGATGTGAACACTTTCCAAATTTTCAGAATCTATCTGATAGAGTGACGAGTTTCAAAGATATGGTGGGCAGAACTTGATCAATCAAACCGATCAAATCTGAAGTGAACAATATATCGAAGGTTATCTCACGTAGTTGCTCTTGGTCTATCGATCTAAAATGTTTTCAGCTCTGCGGCGTTGCCGCTTCTATCGAAAAGTAGCAGCAACTTTGTTATTTTGAATGGAACAGCCTGTATTATATTGCATTTTCAGATTCTTTCTGAAGAGCTGATTTCATCGATGTATTACACTTGGGGTCTAGCGGGAATGATTTTTCAAATTTAGGAATTTTTTTTGTCAAAACTATTCATTATTGGTCAAAACTGCTCACATGTCCCTATCTCAACTTTTGATTAACTATCTACTGATATTTAATTGGGACATATACCGGGTGATCAAGATTCTGAATTCTGACCACCCTGTATTTGTTTCAATTAAATGTCAGTAGATAGTTACATCGATGAAATCAGCTCTTCAGAGAGAATCTGATAATGCAATAAAATACAGGGAGTTCCATTCGAAATAACAAAGTTGTTGCTACTTTTCGATAGAAGCGGCAACGCCGCAGAGCTGAAAATATTTTAGATCGATAGACCAAGAGCAACTACGTGAGTAACCAAAATTTCAGAATGATCCTATGTCCCGTTCTCCGTAAACGTCTAACGTACCATGGACCGTGAGTTACCCTGTATATAGGTGACTTCGTAAAATTTGGTAGTCCAATAATTTGAGATTGGCTAAGTATTCGATATTTAATTACACTAAAACTATTGAATATTGAGCTACGCCACTTTTTGAGATCATGAAAATAAATATAATAATAATTGAAAGTATGCCAATTTTATATTTCACACACGACATTTGATACCTCCACCTCTGTAGTGAATCTCACATGAAATGCCATCCTTTGGAAAATATAATCAATTGTGGTCCATCTTATATTCACTTACACTACACCTAATTTTTCCAGGCAGAGGTGTACTTTGTTGGTATGTGTGGCCATCGAGGTATGTGTGTAGTGTGTTTTATATAGGCTATGTTACTTGACTCCATACGATATCTTGACATTTTCGTGACGTCTCTAGTCACTATCATTTCTGTTTACATTCACTAGAATCATTTTTTTCTCGTCTGGAATAGGTAGTCAAATATATGGACATGTTGAAATAACGCCTGTATAAATTAATGAACCTATACATATATTGAATTTGTATCTTCTTATATTTTATCCTATTTTGGCCTCCTGCATCGAATTCAATTTTTGCGGAAACAACCCCAGGCCATATTTCAATTCCCGGAAAAACAATCATGTTCCATTCTTTCGTTTCACGTATCTACCTATATTCGCTGCCCTATTTGTTGGTTGAAACTGAAATGGAAATCAAATCAGACTGATATTTTTATAAAATACTCCCGGAACGGAAAATAATAAAGGCAGATGCGAATTCCCTCAGATATCTGGAAATCCCGCTGGAAATATAATGCAAATATTGATGTCTGGATATTAATCATGAAATTCAGAGCGTGATTCTTCTTGTCTGCACGGTTGTTCCATAATATTATATCAAGTTTTTGTCTGTGATTTCAATATCATAGGATGATTATTTCGATTTTTCGTAAAATGAAGCTCGATATGAGAAATAAAAAACAGAGATCTTTTAACAATATCAAGGGAGAGAGCATTGTCTTCAGCGTGTGAAACGAATAGTTGTAGTTCACAAAATGACTAAAAAATAAAGAAATCTATTAGAATACTGCTGTATATCTTAAAAAAAAAGTGTGTCGATAATTTTTATGCACGACCAGGCGTAAAATGTCATTTTCTCGCCCGCAGTCGCGGGCGTGAAGTAGCCCTTCAGTGCCCTAGGTGAAGTAATTTCACTGTTTTTGTAGTAATTTCTAGAAGACTACCATTCGATCTTTCTCTGTTAGTGGCAAAGATAATTTGGAAAAATAAATTCGAAATCATTGATAAATTATTAATGAATTCCATATAGAGGGTAAATAAATGTCTGAAACGGTCGTGCATCGAATGTTGTATATATTTCGGGCGTATCTTGCTTTTATCGACCGCGTTGTATTAATAGCCCTTGTTTTGGCATTTCCGTGGCGTTTCCGTGACGTTTTCGTGACGTTTCCGTGACATTACCGTGACGTTTCCGTGACATTTCCACGTTTATCACCCTCAGCCTCGCTAATTATCCTCGCCAAGCAGCCCCACCAATCAGCACCACTACGAAAACGTCACGGAAACGTCACAGAAACGTCAACTGGTAAAAACGTCAACTGGTATTGATGTATGATGTATTTCTATTGTGGTTGGAAGGTGAATAATTGGTATTCACAATGGAAAATCAAATACACCGGTCGTGCATAGCATGTAAGTATGTATCTCGGAAGTAATTTGATTTTGTGGACCTAAGCATGTCACTCACACACTACGGTCCATAAAAAACTATTTTACGGCCTTGATACATAAATAATAATTCTCCTCCACAATCATTGTTGACGAAGAGAACAAAAAAGTTATTTGTTCACATGAATAACATCGATACTGGCAATACTATTTTGATGCGGTATCGATATACTAGTTTCATGTCGATTTTCTGGCAACATCCAACTATTAAGTATTGAAGCGTAGTTCCTCAAATACTAAATTTTCCATCGTCTTGGCTCTTTACTTGGTGTTTAACAGAAATTTATTCTCCGTCAGCCATCAGTTTCAGTATAAGCTGTGCTCCATTTTCCAAGGCGAGGGTAGATGCAGAGAAGCTGTTTAAAAATGTATGAAAACATAACAGTTTTCATAACGAACGTTGTTGCTTGGGAAGATACATTTTCTTTCTGGATTATTTTTTCAGAGAGATCTACACAGATGATGGCGTCAGTTACTTAAGCTGGATTTTCTTTCCGTTATACTTCATTCTACGAATGGAAGACATGCTGGAATATCTTATGGTATATCTCATCAATCGAAAGATAATACACTCTACTCCTGAATTCAATGTTTTTCGAGATATCAACTTTCGAAAACTGACATCTTCGTCATTTCAACTCTCATTTTGTTTTCAATCAAGATTGCTTTGGAAAAAAATCAAGGTGTTTCTGATTTTTTTCAGAAGCAATCTTGATTGAAATCAACATTCAAGTTTTTGTTGGGTTTGTAATGACCAGAATTTCACTTTTAAAACGTTAATATTTCGAAATTATTCAGTTTATGAGTAGAGTGTACTTGAAAAATAGAATAATTTACGTGATGCATTGTGTTCTATATGAAGAAGTAGTCAAGATGGCGCTTAGCCGTTAGTTTCACAACGAATAAATCTTGTATTGTGATTATTATTGATACAATTTTCGATTGAAAAGCATCAATGAACAGATTATTGATGAATACAAATCAAAAATTGTATATGTCTGAGAGAAAAAACTAATTGAAAAAAAAATTTTTTCAAGAGTTGTGTGGAAGTCATCATTTGTAAAATACTTTTTCAGCTAGTATGAATTTCCATCAAATCGAAAATACTTTTGAATTTGAAATTTGAAGCACCCTGCAGATCCTCGTAAAATGGCTCACAATCGTTATTGGAGTCGCAGTTTTTCACTTGTCTATGGATCTTTTCGGCAATTGAATTGACATTTTTATAACTCCAGCCAAAAATTTCGATACATTCGCTTCCATATTTGACCCAGACAGATACAATCTGTCCAGCCATAACAGTTTTGTCATCATTTATCTCTCTGGGAGATCCTATGCATGCTATGCTAGAATGGACGTTGTCTGCCGTTTTTGAATATAGGTTGCCTTGCAAAAAACCTGCGATAGAAATTATTGTTCCATTGTTTTCGGATTTGAGTTTATGTTATCATAAATGTTGATTGAGATTCCATTAAAATATGGTTGAACTATAGGGCGGTCCAATCAATATCTGACTCACCTGATGAACATTTTTCAATTTGAATGGAATTTCCATACAATATAGTTGAGGAATTATGTTTCTCTACGGCAATAACACGAAATGAAGTACTTTGTATGTCATCAATTTCATTTTCGTATCTGATATCACAATGACTTGTGTTATTATTTCAAAAAATGTTATCATCCATGAAATGTCAAATTTCAAGCAATGGCAGTTCTGGCCATATACGTATTAATAAACAATACGGATCATAACGGGTGCCAGGATGAAGCCAAAAATATGAAAGAAATGAATATCCATAAGGATTTGGTGGCATGATACGCATGCGCCATGCGCTATTATAGTAGTCATCAAAGACATGCGTTTCGGTGGACAATGACGTTTACTAGCCTTTCAATCAAAGCAGTATGTGTCTGATCGTTTCAAAACTTTTCCTTATGGATAGTCATTTGTCTTCAAAAATCGGCTTCATGTTTCGCTATGGAAACAGATAGAGATTATCCGTATTGATTATTAATACGTATATGGTTCTGTCTAATAGATGATCATCGTTTGAAAGAAAATCTGATGGCTACAAGCCAAAGAAACAAAAAATTTCGCTTTCATCTGTTACAGCCGTAGAAAACGAGCACAGAATGATAGTGATTTCCTACGAGAATGATGCTGCAATCATGTGATATCAGATACGGAAACATAATTGATGACATACAAAGTACCTCATTGATGTATCGAACACAGTATAAAACAAAAGCAATCTTGTGTTATAGCCGTAGAAAAAGTGTTATTATTTCATGAAGAATTGAAAAATTGCGTAAAATACATGGCGTTTCAATTGGATTGGAAAAATCGGTATTGGTCGCTCTTACATAACTCGGCATATTAATCTTGATATAATTTTTCAATTCAATTGAAGAAAAAACGAATTCCTTTGCAGTGATTTCCTCAACACATGATCAAATGGGTGAAAAAGCGAATATCAAAAGCATGACTCCATAGTTTTGATCAGAGAAAATGTATATTACACAAGGTGTTTCTGAAATTGATGCAATAAATGGAATGAGTATACTAAACTAGAAGACAGAAAAACAAATTGATATATAAGGTTTGCAACGAGCAATCCTTAGTTCTGGTGCAAAACCTTTTTCTTGGATATCTTTGTTCTGTAAAAATTCATAGGGAAATTTCTAACAAAAAGTCTGAGTCTATTCTCTCACGCACCCTTGATGAGGGTGAATTAGTATATTAATGAAATGAGTATACTAGACTAGAGAAGACAGAAAAACTAATCAGGTTAAAAACGAGCAATTCTTAGTTCTGGTGCAAAATATTTTTATTGTGTATCTAACTTGAATTGTTCTGTCAAAATTCTTTCAAAAATGTCTAACGAAAAGTCTGACTCTATTTTCTAAAGCACTGTAGCTCTTTGTGAAACACTTGATGGGGGTAAATAAGTATGTCCTCAATATCTTCGACCATCACTCAGAAACCAGGTATAATGTATTTTCTGAAGCTTAAAATTATCACGTACCCGTCATCATGATGAAATAATATTATGACTAATATTCTCTAGATTCCACTGGTTGGATTTTTCAAACATACCTGTAACAAAAGATAATTTCAAATTCGATCCATCTGGGAAGCAAATAAAAAAATCATTTATTTTCGGCAGAAAAACAACCAATCACTTCTGTTTATTTCCGAACATTATCTATAAAAATATCGATGAAGTTAATCAGACACAAACTTCTTGTGAACTTGGACACTTCTTTGGGTGTTATTGTCCCGTAACTTTGATCGTATATTATAACTTCACACTCACATTCTAGTACTGAGAATAAATTGTAACCTTATCGAGACATTTTTTTCATCATAATAGCTCACAAAACACATGGTTCAGCACGAGTGATAACACTTTATTACGTTGTTTCATCTCACCCAATGTTCTTCGAGAGTATAAATTGATGTTGAGTTTATACACAATCACAATAATTGAGTATTTTTATGTCTTTGATTTCTCACAGCAATACACCTCAAAAGTTAGAGCAATAAATAAATGCATAGATAGCTCTAATACCGAAGATGATACTGGAATAAGAGTCTAAGTCTTCGTATACCAAGTGCTTCGTGAGCACTGGCAAATTCCAGAGCATATATCAGGCGAAAGTTCACGCTATAGGAAAATGTGTACATTTCTACCTAGGAAAAAAGCTATGAAAGACGGGAAATCATTAACATATATCCGATAGTTGTTGGAAGCAACTTCATATCCAGTACACAGCTTCGCGGATGATAGTACCCTTCATACCGCCTTCTCATCCATCAGGGCTCCAATACCAGCCAGGCAAATCAGAAACGAACGAGGGAGAAATGTTGACAACATAATTATGGACTTGGCAACAACTTGGTAGATTTCAATTCAAACAAAACACAAGCATGCTTTTTCTCTAGAAAAGCCGATATCACTGTGCCCAACATAAGCTTGTCAGGAGTAACCATACCTTCAAAGACATCCATCTCGATGCTTGGTATTACTATCAGCAATAACCTTCCTTGGAAAAGTACGTGAGATCAATTGCTGAAAGGGCATCCCAAAAACTTGGTTTTCGGTTTCGGGTCAGGAGCTATTTCACTTCCAGTCAGCTGCTTATGGTCTATAAGGCACAGATCCGACCTGTCCTGGATTACTAGGCCCATATTTGGAGTGCAGCACCCAAACATACCCTGAAACTGTCAGATTCTGTCAAAAAAAGCAATTCGTCTCGTGGGTGATGCCTCGCTCACAAACTCACTCACTTCTCTGAAACACCGTAGAAGAGTTGTCGATCTGGCTCTATTTCATGGATATTTTCAAGGATGATGCTCTTCTGAAATATCAACAATCATTCCTCCCTTGGCAGTCCCCGCGAGATTAACCCGTCGAGTTGAGGCTTTGCACCCCTTCGTGGTCACTTTGGAGACCTACAGAACATCTCAATCCAAAGATTCGTTCATTCAACGAACAGCGAGGCTCTGGAACACATCGCCAAGAGAGGTGTTCCCCAAGGCATATAACCTCCAGAAATTTAAGAAGAACACCAATTCCTACCTCATTTCCCTTGGTTCTCACGATGTTCTCTGAACATTACAGGATATTCCTTTTCGTGAGGACCAGATGAATCCATTCGAAAATAATAAAGAAGATTATTATTATTATTATTAACAAAGAACTGCTTGGACAGCAGAAACCAACCGGAGTTTTCCTCAGTTCAAAGAAAAAACTCCAGGGTTACCAAATATTGCCCTTATCATTCTAACTGTTGATGAATGTTGTAGCTGTAATACGCCACTGGCCCAATATCGACGTAAAAAGCTGTATCCTCGACCTCAAAACATACAGAGAACTTCTCGCTCACTATAATACCATACCCACAGCGTTCAATAGTTGTCAAAGGCATCTACCGGATGATGTATGTTTTGGTATTGATGCCGCTAAAACATTGGTAATTAGCAAGTTCCGGTGCATGTTCCATCCGTATACACGGTCATCGGATAACAAATCATGATGTGAGGGGTGGTTTTCACGAGTTGAAGAGAGTCAGGTTAGGTTTTGTGAATCTCAACTGGTGATGATTCTGAAAGGTATCAGTAGATGAGCTATGGAGATTCTGGAATAAAATCCCATGTATTTTCTTATGAAGGTTCATTTTGGTCAAAAATGAACATTTCTCGGGCAGGTGGGCAATCTTGGCGGCTGATGGTGGGAAGGATAATGTGAATGGGTGGGGCTTAGTTATTGACCTTGAAGATGTTTCTGAGTGGATGTTGAACATTCACACGATACTTTGACTCAAAGAGTGTCTATATTCTGAGTATCTTGATGTAAAATGAGTGAGACTGAAATGGCACTCTATCAGATACCTAACTCTCCATTGATTTTTATTTCAGAGGCGTCTCAAGTACATATCGGTACATCAAGTTGGATACCTACTTCATCTTTGTGACGTGAAAAATAGAGTGCTATTTCAGTCTCACTCATTTTATATCAAGGTATTCAGATTATAGACACTCTTTGAGTCGAAGTATCGTTAGAATGTTCAACATCCTCTCAGAAACAGCTTCAAGATCAATAGATAAGCTCCATCTATTAACATTATCCGTCCCACCATCAGCTGCCAAGATTGCCCACCTGCCCGAGAAATGTTCATTTTTGACCAGAATGAACCTTCATCAAAAAATACATAGGATGTTGGTCCAGAATCCCCATAGCTTATCTACTGGTATGTACATTCGAATTGTTTTTGAAAGTCAGTAAATTACCATACTGTCGCGTCAGTATCAGATATGACTTCAATGACAGATTGGTTCAGAAGTATTTCAAGGATACATTCTGAAGGGTCTACACTCAGAAATCGAAACTAATCTATTCGTCACCTTGATTTAAAAAAAGCCATATAAACATTGACATACACAGCTCCAGATAAAAGCAATAGAATAAATATGATTGTAAAACTCAAGAAATCAATACCGATCAGTTTTTTACCATAGAGAATAGAAATGGAACTATACTCAACGACGTCCAAAAGTACCGTAGAGGGGAAGCAATAGGGGGAATATGATAGAAAATACCTCAAAAAATCAAAACCAATCAATAATTCTTTACATCGAATGAAAATATCGATTATCAACATTTCGAAGCCCTGGGGGGGCAGGAAGACGATCTAGCCTTCATAGCCATCTAGTGGCTTAAGTGCAAGGTACAACATTTTCCACTTTGTACCTACTGAATTTATCGACTGTGAAACACATTACACAAGGTATGCGGCCTGCTTCATAAACTCGTATAGGTATGTTAGCATAATACGTAGTTATGTTTGGTCATCAGATTGTTACCTAATAGAGGTTGATCCTAATGTTTACTATATGTATGTATACCATACAAATATTTGATGTATACGTTGTAGGCGTGTTATAATTTTCCATCATCATGATAGAATACGAAGTAAGGAGAACAAGGATTCAGTCCATAACATTAATGTCATTATCGTCACTTATCGGTTCCATCAAATCTGACATCAAATTCTTTCTTTATGAGTCTGTATTAGTGCCTATGAATTTTTCGGGATTTGTAGGGCAATCAGGAAAAAAATAATTTTTCCACCTATATGAGCCGAAAATCTACAGGGAGAGTTATCTATCAAATCTGACATCAAATTCTTCCGTTTTGGGTCTGAATTAGTGTCTATGAATTTTTTGGGATTTGTAGGGCAATCAGGAGAAACATAATTTTTCCACCTATATGAGCCTACTGCAATGCTCGAACCGCTGATTTTGAAAATCTACAAGGAGAGTTATTTATCAAATCTGACATCAAATTCTTCCGTTTTGGGTCTGAATAAGTGTCTATGAATTTTTTGGGATTTGTAGGGCAATCAGGAAAAAAATAAGTTTTCCATCTATATGAGCCTACTGCATTGCTTGAACCGCTGATTTTGAAAATCTACAGGGAGAGTTATCTATCAAATCTGACATCAAATTCTTCCGTTTCGCGCCTGAATTAGTGTCTATGAATTTTTTGGGATTTTTAGGGCAATCAGGAAATAAATAATTTTTCCACCTATATGAGCCTACTGCATTGCTCGAACCGCTGATTTTGAAAATCTACAAGGAGAGTTATTTATCAAATCTGACATCAAATTCTTCCGTTTTGAGTCTGAATTAGTGTCTATGAATTTTTTTGGGATTTGTAGGGCAATCAGGAAAAAAATAATTTTTCCACCTATATGAGCCTACTGCATTGCTCGAACCGCTGATTTTGAAAATCTACAAGGAGAGTTATTTATCAAATCTGACATCAAATTCTTCCGTTTTGGGTCTGAATTAGAGTCTATGAATTTTTTGGCATTTTTAGGGCAATCACGAAAAAAATAATTTTTCCACCTATATGAGCCTACTGCATTGCTCGAACCACTGATTTTGAAAATGTACAGGGAGATATATCTATCAAATCTGACATCAAATTCTTTCTTTTCTGGTCTGAATTAGTGCCTATGAATTTTTTGGGATTTGTAGGGCTATCAGGAAAAAAATAATTTTTCCACCTATATGAGCCTACTGCATTGCTCGAACCGCTGGTTTTGAAAATCGACAGGGAGAGTCATCTATCAAATCTGACATCAAATTCTTCCGTTTTAGGTCTGAATTAGTGTCTATGAATTTTTTGGGATTTGTAGGGCAATCAGGAAAAAAATAATTTTTCCACCTATATGAGCCTATTGCATTGCTCGAACCGCTGATTTTGAAAATCTACAGGAAGAGTTATCTATCAAATCTGACATCAAATTCTTCCGTTTTGGGTCTGAATTAGTGTCTACGATTTTTTCGGGATTTTTAGGGCAATCAGGAAAAAAATAATTTTTCCACCTATATGAGCCTATTGCATTGCTCGAACCGCTGATTTTGAAAATCTACAGGGAGAGTTATCTATCAAATCTGACATCAAATTCTTTCTTTATGAGTCTGAATTAGTGTCTACGATTCCTTTGGGATTTTTAGGGCAATCAGGAAAAAAATAATGTTTCCACCTATATGAGCCTACTGCATTGCTCGAACCGCTGATTTTGAAAATCTACAAGGAGAGTTATCTATCAAATTTGACATCAAATTCTTCCGTTTTGGGTCTGAATTAGTGTCTATGAATTTTTTGGGATTTGTAGGGCGATCAGGAAAAAAATAATTTTTCCACCTATATGAGACCCAGCAAACATGATTGAGCGGTAAATAGGCGGCCGATTGCTGGTAACTGCGGTTAGTTGTCGGCAGCGGCACACCTATGTCGTTAAAATGTTGAAACGACATCGGTTTTGCCGCCATGGCTGAACGTACGCATGTTTATAATGGATGTTTGTTATTCAGCCAGAAATTGCCCGTTTAAAATTCCCGACAATCGTGCCGATGTCGCTTTGACGCAGTATGTATGTTGTTTACAGGTCAGTGGTAACTGAACCAAACGCAATGTTGGCATCACTGGGTTTTTGAGCATTGGTAGTACTGCTAATTTATTTTCGTGTTTTAGTTCTGTGTCCGTAGATCGCGTCAGTTGTCTGTCACTTGTCTTCAGGTATTTGTTAAACGGCGTGATAATATTAATATTATTTAGAAAAAGTTGGTGAGTTTTATGATTGATCCCAGCAAACTATCGTCCGACATCAAGAATAATGATATATGTTATATAACAATAATTAAACTCGTTATTGTCTACCAATCCATTTTTGTGGTAATGATTTTGAGCTAAATATTTGTTCATTACCCTATATTATAACAATGATGCTCCAATGCGAAGTTCAGCTCTTTACCTATATTCGAAAAATATTTGATTCACAGTAATAGATCAAACACTGGAAAAGTAATGTGGCTAGAACATTATCAGACTAAACCTATTCTACGTCGTCGAATCAACAAGTTATGATAGGTATATCGTATATGATCAAATATCAAATATAATTGAAGTATTGTACTATTTCAATTCTGTTGACTGATGGATTCGTAATAGTATCTTTCAAGTTTCGCAGTAGCCTAGTGGTATAAGCGTCTGACAGTTGATTGGATATCCGTTCGATCGCAAGTTCGAGTCCGACTCCCGACTATATCTTTTTTTTATTTCTAACCGAATAGTGTCGGTAGATAGTCGGGCGGCCTACTAGCGGCCGGTGCGACACGGGCTAGCCGGGCCGACGATGTATCATGATTGTGGCCCGCTGATGTTGACTGTCGGCAGTTTTTGGAGGGCGTCTAAAGGCCCGCGCGATACATGTTTGCTGGGGAGCCTACTGCATTGCTCGAACCGCTGATTTTGAAAATCTACAGGGAGAGTTATCTATCAAATCTGACATCAAATTCTTCCGTTTTGGGTCTGAATTAGTGTCTATGAATTTTTTGGGTTTTTTAGGGCAATCAGGAAAAAAATAATTTTTCCACCTATATGAGCCTATTGCATTGCTCGAACCGCTGATTTTGAAAATCTACAGGGAGAGTTATCTATCAAATCTGACATCAAATTCTTTCTTTATGAGTCTGAATTAGTGTCTACGATTCCTTTGGGATTTTTAGGGCAATCAGGAAAAAAATAATGTTTCCACCTATATGAGCCTACTGCATTGCTCGAACCGCTGATTTTGAAAATCTACAAGGAGAGTTATCTATCAAATCTGACATCAAATTCTTCCGTTTTGGGTCTGAATTAGTGTCTATGAATTTTTTGGGATTTGTAGGGCGATCAGGAAAAAAATAATTTTTCCACCTATATGAGCCTACTGCATTGCTCGAACCGCTGATTTTGAAAATCTACAGGGAGAGTTATCTATCAAATCTGACATCAAATTCTTCCGTTTTGGGTCTGAATTAGTGTCTATGAATTTTTTGGGTTTTTTAGGGCAATCAGGAAAAAAATAATTTTTCCACCTATATGAGCCTACTGCATTGCTCGAACCGCTGATTTTGAAAATCTACAGGGAGAGTCATCTATCAAATCTGACATCAAATTCTTCCGTTTTAGGTCTGAATTAGTGTCTATGAATTTTTTGGGATTTTTAGGGCAATCAGGAAAAAAATAATTTTTCCACCTATATGAGCCTACTGCATTGCTCGAACCGCTGATTTTGAAAATCTACAGGAAGAGTTATCTATCAAATCTGACATCAAATTCTTCCGTTTTGGGTCTGAATTAGTGTCTACGATTTTTTCGGGATTTTTAGGGCAATCAGGAAAAAAATAATTTTTCCACCTATATGAGCCTATTGCATTGCTCGAACCGCTGATTTTGAAAATCTACAGGGAGAGTTATCTATCAAATCTGACATCAAATTCTTTCTTTATGAGTCTGAATTAGTGTCTACGATTCCTTTGGGATTTTTAGGGCAATCAGGAAAAAAATAATGTTTCCACCTATATGAGCCTACTGCATTGCTCGAACCGCTGATTTTGAAAATCTACAAGGAGAGTTATCTATCAAATCTGACATCAATTTCTTCCGTTTTGGGTCTGAATTAGTGTCTATGAATTTTTTGGGATTTGTAGGGCAATCAGGAAAAAAATAATTTTTCCACCTATATGAGCCTACTGCATTGCTCGAACCGCTGATTTTGAAAATCTACAGGGAGAGTTATCTATCAAATCTGACATCAAATTCTTCCGTTTTGGGTCTGAATTAGTGTCTATGAATTTTTTGGGTTTTTTAGGGCAATCAGGAAAAAAATAATTTTTCCACCTATATACTGCATTGCTCGAACCGCTGATTTTGAAAATCTACAGGGAGAGTCATCTATCAAATCTGACATCAAATTCTTCCGTTTTAGGTCTGAATTAGTGTCTATGAATTTTTTGGGATTTTTAGGGCAATCAGGAAAAAAATAATTTTTCCACCTATATGAGCCTACTGCATTGCTCGAACCGCTGATTTTGAAAATCTACAGGGAGAGTCATCTATCAAATCTGACATCAAATTCTTCCGTTTTAGGTCTGAATTAGTGTCTATGAATTTTTTGGGATTTGTAGGACAATCAGGAAAAAAATAATTTTTCCACCTATATGAGCCTACTGCAATGCTCGAGCCGCTGATTTTGAAAATCTACAAGGAGAGTTATTTATCAAATTTGACATCAAATTCTTCCGTTTTGGGTCTGAATTAGTGTCTATGAATTTTTTGGGATTTGTAGGGCAATCAGGAAAAAAATAATTTTTCCACCTATATGAGCCTACTGCATTGCTTGAACCGCTGATTTTGAAAATCTACAGGAAGAGTTATCTATCAAATCTGACATCAAATTCTTTCTTTTCTGGTCTGAATTAGTGACTATGAATTTTTTGGGATTTGTAGGGCAATCAGGAAAAAATAAATCTTTCCACCAATATGAGCCTACTGCATTGCTCGAACCGCTGATTTTGAAAATCTACAGGGAGAGTTATCTATCAAATCTGACATCAAATTCTTTCTTTTCTGGTCTGGATTAGTGCCTATGAATCTTTTGGGATTTGTAGGGCAATCAGGAAAAAAATGATTTTTCCAACTATATGAGCCTACTGCATTGCTCGAACCGCTGATTTTGAAAATCTACAAGGAGAGTTATTTATCGAATCTGACATCAAATTCTTTCGTTTTGGGTCTGAATTAGTGTCTATGAATTTTTTGGGATTTGTAGGGCAATCAGGAAAAAAAATTATTTTTCCACCTATATGAGCCTACTGCATTGCTTGAACCGCTGATTTTGAAAATCTACAGGAAGAGTTATCTATCAAATCTGACATCAAATTCTTTCTTTTCTGGTCTGAATTAGTGACTATGAATTTTTTGGGATTTGTAGGGCTATCAGGAAAAAAATAATTTTTCCACCTATATGAGCCTACTGCATTGCTCGAACCGCTGATTTTGAAAATCTACAAGGAGAGTTATTCATCGAATCTGACATCAAATTCTTCCGTTTTAGGTCTGAATTAGTGTCTATGAATTTTTTGGGATTTGTAGGGCAATCAGGAAAAAAATAATTTTTCCACCTATATGAGCCTATTGCATTGCTCGAACCGCTGATTTTGAAAATCTACAGGAAGAGTTATCTATCAAATCTGACATCAAATTCTTCCGTTTTGGGTCTGAATTAGTGTCTACGATTTTTTCGGGATTTTTAGGGCAATCAGGAAAAAAATAATTTTTCCACCTATATGAGCCTATTGCATTGCTCGAACCGCTGATTTTGAAAATCTACAGGGAGAGTTATCTATCAAATCTGACATCAAATTCTTTCTTTATGAGTCTGAATTAGTGTCTACGATTCCTTTGGGATTTTTAGGGCAATCAGGAAAAAAATAATGTTTCCACCTATATGAGCCTACTGCATTGCTCGAACCGCTGATTTTGAAAATCTACAAGGAGAGTTATCTATCAAATCTGACATCAAATTCTTCCGTTTTGGGTCTGAATTAGTGTCTATGAATTTTTTGGGATTTGTAGGGCGATCAGGAAAAAAATAATTTTTCCACCTATATGAGCCTACTGCATTGCTCGAACCGCTGATTTTGAAAATCTACAGGGAGAGTTATCTATCAAATCTGACATCAAATTCTTCCGTTTTGGGTCTGAATTAGTGTCTATGAATTTTTTGGGTTTTTTAGGGCAATCAGGAAAAAAATAATTTTTCCACCTATATGAGCCTACTGCATTGCTCGAACCGCTGATTTTGAAAATCTACAGGGAGAGTCATCTATCAAATCTGACATCAAATTCTTCCGTTTTAGGTCTGAATTAGTGTCTATGAATTTTTTGGGATTTTTAGGGCAATCAGGAAAAAAATAATTTTTCCACCTATATGAGCCTACTGCATTGCTCGAACCGCTGATTTTGAAAATCTACAGGAAGAGTTATCTATCAAATCTGACATCAAATTCTTCCGTTTTGGGTCTGAATTAGTGTCTACGATTTTTTCGGGATTTTTAGGGCAATCAGGAAAAAAATAATTTATCCACCTATATGAGCCTATTGCATTGCTCGAACCGCTGATTTTGAAAATCTACAGGGAGAGTTATCTATCAAATCTGACATCAAATTCTTTCTTTATGAGTCTGAATTAGTGTCTACGATTCCTTTGGGATTTTTAGGGCAATCAGGAAAAAAATAATGTTTCCACCTATATGAGCCTACTGCATTGCTCGAACCGCTGATTTTGAAAATCTACAAGGAGAGTTATCTATCAAATCTGACATCAATTTCTTCCGTTTTGGGTCTGAATTAGTGTCTATGAATTTTTTGGGATTTGTAGGGCAATCAGGAAAAAAATAATTTTTCCACCTATATGAGCCTACTGCATTGCTCGAACCGCTGATTTTGAAAATCTACAGGGAGAGTTATCTATCAAATCTGACATCAAATTCTTCCGTTTTGGGTCTGAATTAGTGTCTATGAATTTTTTGGGTTTTTTAGGGCAATCAGGAAAAAAATAATTTTTCCACCTATATGAGCCTACTGCATTGCTCGAACCGCTGATTTTGAAAATCTACAGGGAGAGTCATCTATCAAATCTGACATCAAATTCTTCCGTTTTAGGTCTGAATTAGTGTCTATGAATTTTTTGGGATTTTTAGGGCAATCAGGAAAAAAATAATTTTTCCACCTATATGAGCCTACTGCATTGCTCGAACCGCTGATTTTGAAAATCTACAGGGAGAGTCATCTATCAAATCTGACATCAAATTCTTCCGTTTTAGGTCTGAATTAGTGTCTATGAATTTTTTTGGGATTTGTAGGGCAATCAGGAAAAAAATAATTTTTCCACCTATATGAGCCTACTGCAATGCTCGAGCCGCTGATTTTGAAAATCTACAAGGAGAGTTATTTATCAAATTTGACATCAAATTCTTCCGTTTTGGGTCTGAATTAGTGTCTATGAATTTTTTGGGATTTGTAGGGCAATCAGGAAAAAAATAATTTTTCCACCTATATGAGCCTACTGCATTGCTTGAACCGCTGATTTTGAAAATCTACAGGAAGAGTTATCTATCAAATCTGACATCAAATTCTTTCTTTTCTGGTCTGAATTAGTGACTATGAATTTTTTGGGATTTGTAGGGCAATCAGGAAAAAATAAATCTTTCCACCAATATGAGCCTACTGCATTGCTCGAACCGCTGATTTTGAAAATCTACAGGGAGAGTTATCTATCAAATCTGACATCGAATTCTTCCGTTTTGGGCCTGAATTAGTGTCTATGAATATTTTGGGATTTGTAGGGCAATCAGGAAAAAAATAATTTTTCCACCTATATGAGCCTACTGCATTGCTCGAACCGCTGATTTTGAAAATCTACAGGGAGAGTTATCTATCAAATCTGACATCGAATTCTTCCGTTTTGGGCCTGAATTAGTGTCTATGAATTTTTTGGGATTTTTAGGGCAATCAGGAAAAAAATTATTTTTCCACCTACTGCATTGCTCGAACCGCTGATTTTGAGAATCTACAAGGAGAGTTATTCATCAAATCTGACATCGAATTCTTCCGTTTTGGGTCTGAATTAGTGTCTATGAATTTTTTGGGATTTGTAGGGCAATCAGGAAAAAAATAATTTTTCCACCAATATAAGCCTACTGCATTGCTCGAACCGCTGATTTTGAAAATCTACAGGGAGATATTTCTATCAAATCTGACATCAAATCCTTCCATTTCTGGTCTGAATTAGTGCCTTTGAATTTTTTCGGGATTTGTAGGGCTATCAGGAAAAAAATAATTTTTCCACCTACTGCATTGCTCGAACCGCTGATTTTGAGAATCTACAAGGAGAGTTATTCATCAAATCTGACATCGAATTCTTCCGTTTTGGGTCTGAATTAGTGTCTAAGAATTTTTTGGGATTTGTAGGGCAATCAGGAAAAAAATAATTTTTCCACCTATATGAGCCTACTGCATTGCTCGAACCGCTGATTTTGAAAATCTACAGGGAGATTTATCTATCAAATCTGACATCAAATTCTTTCTTTATGAGTCTGAATTAGTGTCTACGATTCCTTTGGGATTTCTAGGGCAATCAGGAAAAAAATAATTTTTCCACCTATATGAGCCTACTGCATTGCTCGAACCGCTGATTTTGAAAATCTACAGGGAGAGTTATCTATCAAATCTGACATCAAATTCTTTCTTTATGAGTCTGAATTAGTGTCTACGATTTCTTTGGGATTTCTAGGGCAATCAGGAAAAAAATAATTTTTCCACCTATATGAGCCTACTGCATTGCTCGAACCGCTGATTTTGAAAATCTTCAAGGAGAGTTATCTATCAAATCTGACATCAAATTCTTCCGTTTTGGGTCTGAGTTAGTGTCTATGAATTTTTTGGGATTTTCAGGGCAATCAGGAAAAAAATAATTTTTCCACCTATATGAGCCTACTGCATTGCTCGAACCGCTGATTTTGAAAATCTAAAGGAAGAGTTATCTATCAAATCTGACATCAAATTCTTTCTTTTCTGATCTGAATTAGTGCCTATGAATTTTTTGAGATTTGTAGGGCAATCAGGAAAAAAATAATTTGTCCACCTATATGAGCCTACTGCATTTCTCGAACCGCTGATTTTGAAAATCTACAGGGAGAGTTATCTATCAAATCTGACATCAAATTCTTTCTTTTCTGGTCTGGATTAGTGCCTATGAATCTTTTGGGATTTGTAGGGCAATCAGGAAAAAAATGATTTTTCCAACTATATGAGCCTACTGCATTGCTCGAACCGCTGATTTTGAAAATCTACAAGGAGAGTTATTTATCGAATCTGACATCAAATTCTTTCGTTTTGGGCCTGAATTAGTGTCTATGAATTTTTTGGGATTTGTAGGGCAATCAGGAAAAAAATAATTTTTCCACCTATATGAGCCTACTGCATTGCTCGAACCGCTGATTTTGAAAATCTACAGGGAGAGTTATCTATCAAATCTGACATCGAATTCTTCCGTTTTGGGTCTGAATTAGTGTCTATGAATTTTTTGGGATTTTTTAGGGCAATCAGGAAAAAAATAATTTGTCCACCTATATGAGCCTACTTGAACCGCTGATTTTGAAAATCTACAGGGAGAGTTATCTATCAAATCTGACATCAAATTCTTTCTTTATGAGTCTGAATGAGTGTCTACGATTTTTTTGGGATTTTTAGGGCAATCAGGAAAAAAATTATTTTTCTACCTATATGAGCCTACTGCATTGCTCGAACCGCTGATTTTGAAAATCTACAGGGAGAGTTATCTATCAAATCTGACATCAAATTCGTTTTTCATGAGTCTGAATTAGTGTCTACGATTTTTTGGGGATTTTTAGGGCAATCAGGAAAAAAATTATTTTTCCACCTATATGAGCCTACTGCATTGCTTGAACCGCTGATTTTGAAAATCTACAGGGACCTACCTACGGTCCCGCAATTTTCTCGTGTCAGCTTTTCTTGTGAAATTACTGATCGGCAAATATTTTTCGTTACCAAGATAAATTTATCCGATAAAAAAAGCTTTTGTTTTTCTTTCTTGCTGATGAAATATGCGTTCGGTTGTGGTTGTAAGTTCAGAAAAAAATATTGTAAGTTCATGAAAAATATCCGATTTCTAAATCTCCCTCACATACTTTCTTGGTACGCACGATATTCCTCGAATATGTGATAGAAATTCCCTTCAGTGCGCTCCAAAAGATATAAAAAAAGTTGGTAGAAAATATTGCACATGTCGGTCATATAACCCGAATATTTCCCAATTACTGATAAAATGTGCGGTCTGTTATGATTCCTAGAGATACCGTCTCTTATTCATCAGTCCACAGGGAAATCTTGCAGACCCACACAGCAGGCCCATCAATCACGTCCCTCTGTTACCCCCAGCTTCTTTATCATGTAAGATTTTTCCCCTTGCTCGCCAGCAGGAATAACTTACCTGCGGCCTTTTCACAGTTCATCGTTGCGCCATCCGTCAAGACATTACTAACGCGTGGGGGGGAATGAAGCATTATAAGGGGCATCGAGAAGCCAGGGTGGGACCTGGGAGATGAATGACGCAGGAAATTGGGGAGGAAGGATTGCTCGAGGGGGATTTTATGTTTTACAACTTGATTGTCATATGAGATTGTTATCAATGCGGATGGAATGGTGCATATTCGACCGTCGAGGCATCATCGTAAACCCATACCAAGAAAAAATATTCAATCATGATGGGATTCCATGTTTCATACTTGATTCTTGGTGTTAGTGTTGTGGTCAACGACGGATGAGACATACGACTTCGGTTTGAGGTCCGAATGGAATTGAAGTTGAAGAACTCAAGGTGAGACCGGGAATACGAATGGGGAAGGAAATTGAGAAGGAAGAATTTCTCGGGGGGATTTGGTGTTTCACAACTCGATTTTTATGTTGGAGAGGTATGGGGAATACTCATATGATGCAAGTTTGTGATTATTAATGGATGGAAGGTTGAAAACTGGACGATTCCTGGGGAGAAATGGGGAATCTTCGATCATTTGGCTCAAATTTAGAGTGAGGTCCGGATGGAATTGAAGTTGAATAACTCAGAATGAAACTCGTGAGATGAATGAGGCAGGGAATTGGAACGGAAGTATTACTCTAGGGCGATTTCATGTTTCAGAACTTATATTTGATTCTTAGGGAAGTTGGTACCTATATATGCATAATTGACTATCAAGGCAAAATATCACCGTTTATACCAGAGAAGAAGATGAAGGGAATTCATGTATCAAACTTGATTCTCATATGAGATTAGTAATGAGTGACTGATAGTAATTAGAGATTTCTCCCCTTGCTCGCCAGCAGGAATAACTTACCTGCGGCCTTTTCACAGCTCATCGTTTCGCCATCTGTCAAGACATTACTAACGCGTGGGGGGGAATGAAGCATTATAAGGGGCATCGAGAAGCTAGGGTAGGACCTGGGAGATGAATGACGCAGGAAATTGGGGAGGAAGGATTGCTCGAGGGGGATTTTATGTTTTACAACTTGATTGTCATGTGAGATTGTTATCAATGCGGATGGAGTGGTGCATATTTGACCGTCAAGGCATCATCGTAAACATATACCAAGGAAAAATATCCCGATTATGATGGGATTCGAAGAAGTGGGTGATCTTTATTCATTAGACAAGTTGAAGTTGAGTCCTGGACGACGAATGGGGAAAGAAAATGAGGTGGTAGAATTTCTTGAGGGGAATTTAGGGTTTTACAACTCGATTTTCATGTTGGAGAGGAATGAGGTATGCTCATATGGTGGAGTTGAGTATAGGTATACATATTTGACCTTTAAGGGAAAATATCAGGAAAGGAGATTCACTCATAATGGGATTCAACATTCCATACCTGATTCTCGTGTAAGGTTTGTAATTATTGATGGATGGAAAATTAAAAAAACTGGACGATTCCTCAACAGAAATGAGGAATCTTTGACCTTTCGGCTCAAATGTAGTATAATGTTCACATGAAATACCAGAAAAGAAGATTCACTGATGAAGGGAATTAATGTTTCACACTTGATTCTTATGTAAGGTTTGTAATCAGTGACAGATGAAAACTTTGCCCTTTGCTTGCCAGCTGAAATAAATTACCTGTGCCCACTTCAAAAGTTCATAGTTCCGCCATCCGTCAAGACATTATAAGCGTGTGGGGGAGAGTGGAGCATTAAGGGGTATAAAGAACTCGGGCAGCGACCTGTGAGATGAATGGGACAGGAAATTGAGGAGGAAGTATGGATTTAGGGGAATTTTATATGTTTTACAACTTGATTTTCATGTGAGATTGATATCAATGCAGATGGATAGAATTTGGAAACGCTATGCGAAATGGTTTTTTGGCGAACTGATATTGGTGCATATTTGACCGTTAAGGCATTATCTATGTTTCATACTTGATTATTGGTATTAGGATCGTAATCAGTGACGAATGAGAGTTCAGGGAAACTAGATAACCCTTTTAAAGAATCTTCATCCATTAGACACAAATTCGGGATAAGGTCCAAATAGAATTGAAGAACTCAGGGTGAGACCTGAAAGACGAATGGAGAAGTAAATTTGAGGAGGGGGAATTCATCAATGGGAATGTTTTGATTCACAACTCGATTTTCTTGTTGGAGAGGAATGAGGTATGCTCATATGGCGGAGTTTAGTATAGGTACATATTCGACCTTCAAGGTCCAAATGCAATTGGAGTTGAAGACTTTAGGATGGGACCTGGAAGATGAATGAGGTAGAAACTTGACGGGGAAGGATTACTCGAGGAGAGCATTGTGTTTCGCAACTCGATTTTCAATTATTTATTCATTCATTTATTGGGAAATATAGCTGCATAATTGACCATCAAGGCAAAATATCATCGTTTATACCAGAGAAGAAGACTTACTCATGGAAGGGAATTCATGTTTCAAACTTGATTCTTGTGTGAATTTGTAAACAGCGACTGATGAAAATTTGTGATTTCTTGCCTTGCTAGCCTAGAAGTATTTTATGTTATACTACTTGATTTTCACTTGAGGTTGTGATCAATGCGGATGACAGGCAAAGTATATACCAGAGGTGAAGATTTTTCCATGAAGAGATTACATGTTCCAAACCTGATTCCTATATAATGAGATTCGTAAGTAGTAAAGGAAAAAGGGTTGAGAAAACTGAATAGCTCCTCAGCAGGAATGGTAGGTATATATCTGACTATTAGGCTCAGATTCAGTGAAGGTCCAAATGGAATTGAAATTGAAGAACTCAGGATGAGTTCTCTGAGATAATTGAGGCAGGAAATTGGAGCGGAAAATTGCTCTAGAGGAATTTTATGTTCAACAATTTGATTTTTATGTATGTTGTTATATCAATGCGGATGAAGAGGAAGGAGAAATACTATTTGGTAAAATTAATATTGGTGCATATCCGACCATCAGTGCAAAATATCATCGTATATACCAGGGAATTAGATTTACTCATGAGATTTCATGTTCTAATCTCAATTCTCGTGTGACGTTTGTCACTGTATACATATGTCAAAAGATAAGGTTCATTTCCGATTTATTTTTCTCGATATTTCGAGAAATATACTTCATCCATGAACCGCATCTCTATTTTCCATCCAGTACAGTGTTCGGAACATAAATTTCCCGTTAAATAATCCATTTCCGCAACGCTTTTCAATAACATCCAATATCCATACATTGACAGCTCTTTATGGCGTATTCCAGGCTCCGCGTTGCGAAAACTTATTTTTTCTTGTCTGAAAGCAATTTTCAGAATATATTACATCGTAGATTCGTATTATCGATACCGGAGTTTGTTAGATCGGCGGACCGGAGAACATATTCATATTAGGCATTGGCGTTAGCCCACAATTTTCTACGGGCGTTGAGAAATTATAGGTGAAGTTCATATAATGTGATCTCTTTCTACGGTGTTGTGATAAGGTCAAAGAGTAAGTGAGTGTCGCATCACCCACTGGGCGGAAGACTCTTCTCTGGATGGAATCTAACAGAATTACCAATGTTTGGGTGCTGAACCCCATACATGAGAACAGTATTTTGAAACTGTCCGTATCTGTGCTTTGTAGAACATGAGGAGCTGTTGAGGTGTGAAGAAGATTTTCGGAACAAGAATACGAGTTTTTGTGAAGCAGCTTTTGCCATGAGAGAGTTCTGCTGATGGTGATACCGAGCATAGAAATAGTGGTCTTGTAAAAACTTCACAAAAGATGAGATATCCCCAAAATTCTTATACACACAACAGTTTCGCTAACACAGTAGCTTCGTCAGGTGATATACTGGTACAATGAACTAAAATAATTGGTACCCATGTCCAGTACTTTCTGCTTGAAAAAGTAGAAACTGGGGAGTTTCTCATAGTGTTTCATATTGCATAGCAGAAATATTTTCATGATGTTTCGATATTTAACATACAATAATTTTGGATTTGTGAGGAGAATACAACCGCCCATGGAAGCGTATAAACATACTTCCTGGTGTAGCGGTATATCAAGAAATAGGAAATTAGGCGATCATATAAATCTGGCAGATTCGTTTTCAGGATAAAATCCAATATTCGGGTATTCCTTAGTGATATACGAATATTTGAAGGTGTGATTATGGATGGAAAATTAATGATAATTTGCTTCATAAACTAAATGGATTTATAGCGCCTCCATATCATATTGCATCGTTTCGATACGAAAAAATAGTGTTGCCATAGTAACAGTACGAATAATTGTGCGTATTGACTGAAATTGTTGTTATAGAATCAAAATTAGCATCTAATCATCTTCAATTGATTTAGGTATTCGTGAATTTCAACAAGAGAATCAAGATTTTCACACTGGTATACAGGATGTCCTGAAATCTGACTGCCAAACTTCACCAGCGGCTTCTACGACCAAAAAATTGGAAGAGATTCAATGAACATGAAAAAGATTGTTGGGTATATTGATCACATAAAAATTAAACAATTTGGATTGAGAAAGAAACCACGTTGTATTGAGGAAACTCGAAAATTATCTGACAGTATAGTGACGTTGACAGTTGTTGTCGAAGTGTAGAAGTGTGTTGATTGCAAGAAAGGTGCATATCAAGTTAAGAGAAACCACAAAAAAGATTTAAAAATCAATCCCGCAAACTACAAGAAATAAGTAAGTAAATCAGAAAAAATGTTATCACCAAAAGTAATTTACGCTTGTAAGCAAAAAATGAATAGTGCTCTGATGATGAACGTTTCCACTTTTTTTTCCAGAAGTGTAACCACTATAGAGACTGGTACGCATGATGTTTCACGAACATGATAGGGATATCTCTTTGTGGGCTTCAAAAGATAATAAAAAAAGCAGAATGTTGAAAATGTTTAGACTATAGGCCCACTGATGGTCAAAAATGTCTTTGGATTATATATAAATCGTGAAGACATTCGTATTCTACTCTGTTTCCAATTCCAGAAACTTTTCAAATTCTATAATGTGTTTTCGGCTGGGTTTCGAGCTTCGAAATGACAAGAACGCGGTTTAGTGAAAATCCTAGATGTCGGAAAAGAAATTCTTAGCGCGATTCTTCCCCGTCCGAAAATACAAGGGAGACTTTTTTCTCTTGCGGCGGGACATAAATATTTTATTCGGTAGATGAAATGCTTTCTATTCAACTTCCTTTCCATCCTTTCACAACTGCAATACTCGCGAATATTCAGAGTGAAAAACTTCCACAGGATAGCAACATGATAATTATTGTGAGGTTGATATATCTCTCCCTTCAAGCGTAAATATGGCTTTCAACCTTATACATTAGGAAGAGTCCCAGGTTTGAATAGCGGGACTTTGTCGATCGCTAGGTAACCTCAATTTCATGGAAAACAGATTTTCTGAACATAAGTCGTCGGAGAAAAGAAGAACGTATATTTCTCGTGGTATTTTTCATAATAGCAATAAATTCGGGATATTCTGGTGAATCACTAAGTACATGAGGAAGAATAAATTCAAGATGGCGGCTTCCAAATATTTTTTTTTGTTTTTGTATAAATGACGATAACTCCGTTGTTATCAACACAAAACTATTACTGCGACATATCATCTGTAAGAGAAAAAAAAGTTATTTGTAACTAAGTCATAGTGAGCTATGACCTACATTTGAAAAACTGAAGTTGGTGCTGATATCTCAAATTCTAGAAGAGTTGGTATAAATTCCATATATTTTTCGAAATCACTCTGAAAAACTGCAATGGAATGTGAAATTCCTATTCGAATATTTTCATAAATAAAGAAGTTACGGAGGAGACATGAAAATGATCAAAATCTGTTTTTTGCGTATAAAACAAAAACGAATAGATTTTATCAAAATATATTTTCACATTATAGTTGGCCTTTACAAACTCCACATTTGGTGTCATTTAACCGACCTCGTATCTCTCACCGTTAAAAAGATACCCATGGTGAGCATGGTAAGTGGGACACACTGTATAATAGTAGCTATAGGTGAGCACAAAAAAATTTAAAAAAATAACAAAAAAAATATGTATTGCGCATCTCCCTCGACACATCTAGTACTTCATAAAATGATAAGAACTACCTTGGAGTTGAAAAATCACACTTAACGCCTTGAGAAAAAGTGAAAAACAGTAAGTTCCCCAGCCAGTGCTCGAGCTAGTGGTGAAATAGTAGATTGTTTTATTAGGATCAAAAGTGACACTTTGTTTGACAAGCGAATTTTGCATTTGCGAGGCGGAGCGTTTAGCGAAGCTGAGCGTAAGCATTTGCGAGTCGAACAAAGTCACTCTCGATCCGAATGAAACATGCTATTTTTTTCTGCAACCGAAACAATTAATTCAAATGAACATGTGAAGTAACCACCAATGCCGTGCCATATGTATGCAATGCAACAAATATTGACGAATAATCCATGTGGTGAGAATATTATACCTGCATTAACAGCAGGTTAGGTTTTCTAGGATGTTCAAATTGTAGTTTCAATATAAATACAACCACAGAGTGACATATTTGTGTATGGACCAGGTGCTCTAATGGCAAATACCGCGCCAGTGCCAGCTATAGGAACAAGACGTGGAAAATGTTAGGTTAGTGAGCATATCAACAATGATAATAGTGATTATTTATTCCTCTCCATACTACACTGTGTTTGACTTGATAATCAAATGAAGCTAAACAATATCGTTCTTTGAAACAAAAAAACTGTTGCTTGCCGTGATTATTCAAAACCAAGTTATCCATCCCGAGAATAAGGAATGAAATACAGATCACGCAAGTATTTGAATCTTGAAGGCTTCCCTGATCAAAACAAAAATACTTAAGAGGAACGGATAGTAGCCAAAATGGGTCATTTTATGGCATTACTAGAATACAAAATATGAGGACATCTTGCGTTTGTTTCGATTTCTGTTTTCGCTGTGTCATAGATATGGTCGTCGACTATGTTTTCATGGATTGTTTTTGATCAAAAAATGCTTTCATCGATGTAAAAAAATTTATCAAAAAGCGCTAAAAATTCAGTCATTTCCAAATCGAATAACTAATTCAAAATTGAATAGACAAGATTTAGCTCACCACGCAGACATACCTAAATATGTTCCAAATTTGTTGGTGAAAACGAAATCAAAATCCGATGTTTGGTTAGGTCTCAAAATTTATTCTTATGAACACACTTTTATGTATCAATTTCCGCTAACCAAATGTTTCATCCATTGTTCCATCTCTTTCTGATAAAACGGTGCAAATTAACATGCAAAACACAGAGCCGGTTGCAGCTCACGGAGATTTTGACAACAATTCCATAGATTTGGTTGGTTTCAACTTGAATCGAATAATTGAACATTTGATATTGCTTATGCTTAACATTCAAAATAATAATAATGTATTCAATCATACAGGATGACCCTGTACTTGATTGAAACATGATGAAATGATAGAATGTCTCATAATACTTATAACTTATTTAAATACGGTTACGATTTTATACGGAGTGATTAAATTTTTTCATCGAAAAAAATTAATTTATGAAATATCTGATATTGAAAGACATAAATATAGGTACACTATTTTACAGGAACGGTAGTAACCAAAAAGGGGTCGATCAATTAATAACCATCCTGGAATACAAAATATAAGGATACCTATCATGCGTTTGTTTCGATAGGTATTTGTTTTCGCCGAGGATTTCATAGATACTTGATGGTCTTCGACAATGTTTGATCACAAATTTACTGATCTTAAAGTGTCATTGTTCTGAAAAACTTATATAATCGAAATGAAAGAAAGAAGTGAATCGTTGAAATCGCACTTTTGTGCAACCGTGTGAAGTTGTGGACAGTCGTACCGCACAATCTCATGTTCACGCAAAATTACGCATTCTCAACTGGTTTCATGAACTACTATCATGTACAGGCTGTCCCATTTTCGATGTCCTTACGGGATATCTCACTAATTTCTCATAGCCTGCTTTGTTTTTGAGACAGAGCGAAATTGAAAATGTAGCATTCAAGGACCCTTCTGTTTCTCAGCTATATCTTTCAACTCATAGAAAATGTGAAAACTGTCTATTATACATATTTTCTCGTAGAATCCAGTGACGTAGTCAGATTTTCAAAATAAGCTGTAATTATTTAGATATAACTCTAACTTAGAAGTCTTACTGTCGAATTTTACAATTTTTTCATATAATTCGAATAATAATCCAGGATATCAAAACTACCAGAATTTAGAAAATAACTTTTTCCCAACCATATCTAATGTTTCGCAGTTTTGTTTTCCTGGATTATTATTCGCCATTGTATGAAAAATTTTCGAACACCGACAGGTAGTCATCAGGTGACAAAAACTATAAAACATTCGGCACTCGCTTTTTTTTATAGTCGCCTACTGATTAGGTCCACAGCTTCCATAATCAATTAATAGTGCTGAATATTGGTAAATGCTGAATTTTAGTAAAATTGAGTGTGTCACGAAACACTGTGTCAGCTACAAGGTAAATATGAGAATATTGCTACATATTTACAAGGCCCATCAATAAAAAATCTACTAAATAAAACTATACTATACTCGAAATATCGTATTAGCGTTATATATTTTTGAAAAGTGCAAGATATCAGTGTTTTAAAATAATATGTAAAAATTATAAATTAAAAAAAAAAAAACTTTGCCAAATTTCATCGAATTCGTTCCACTTATTCCTGAACAGCGTACAAAAATGTGTTTTTTCAAGTGAACTTTGAACCATTCTCACGGACAAACGGTACATTTTGACACATAATTAAATTGGGTCCAATCAACTTATTTTGACCTCCTCTACACGTGGTAGCTCTGTGTCCCAGCAATTTTGGGACACCCTGTATATGAATGATAACAGCTTATCTTGAAAATATGACCACGCCACTGGATTCAAAGTAAAAGAATGTATAAAAGACAGTTTTTACTTTTTATATAAGTAGAAATATAGCTAAGATACAGGAGGGTACAAAAATGCACATTTTCAATTTCGCCCTGTATCTCAAAAACGAAAAATTATAAATAGATGAAGCTCATCTCGCATTAAATGAAAATTTCAAGAATAGCGTAATGAGGGGGTAACTATTAAAAAATTTAAGGGTAGTTGCCCTGACGGTCTTGGGGTTGAATAATATATAACAACAAATACCTCAAAAGTTGTCCCCTTCGACAATATTGAGTGCTGCTCGTATTCAAAATGACACCCAGTATAAACGTAGGTAACATAATTATGACAGAGAAATACGCATTTGTGAACGATTCACGAAATATACAAAAATAGTACTCACAATTTATTGATCTTGGATGATCATTAATAAACGTCTCCTGCTCTTTTATATATACTTGTTTCTTTCTCTTCAACTCATTCTACCCATTTTCACCTATTCAAAAGGTATTTTATATTCACGCACACATCAATGAAACTTCAATAAAACTACTTCCACTAGAAAATCGATAAAAGCGATAATAATAAGTATTATGAACGGGAAAAAATCCCAAATTCCTCACAACTCAATTAAAATTAGTTTAAAAATTTTGATTGAGGAGAAAAAAGAGAAAAAAGAGAGTCTGGAACTGGGATTCGAACTCTGAACCTCAGTCATCATCAGTCATACGAATCAGACGCTAAAAAATTTGCGCCATCGAGGCAGTTGTGCTTTGGCTTTACATTTTAGTTCTGGTCTTTACAATATATGTTTCGCGTCTGCATTACATTTACATTGCTAGTCTTCTGTGAATGCTGTAAAATGGCAATATGAGACCCGCTGAATGCCACAACCAGTGTTGCCAAACTCTTTCTTCGAAATTCCATAGCTGGATGCTGAAAATACTCTTTTTAGACCGCACAATTATTTTTCATGCATTTTTTTCTCATAAACATTCGTTTTAATCATGAATGAGTTCAGGAAATTAAATACATACAAATATCCTTACTTTCATTGAAAAAATTTAAAAAAATGTAATTACCTACTAATGTTTTTTGTTACAAAAATAATTTGCTATAATTACACAGTGTAACATTGTTGTGGTCTGAAAATATTCTGAATGCTTGACACTAAAATACCTTGAGACAGAACAATTTCATGCTTTTGGCAACACTGTAACCAAAGCAGAGGGTGAAAATTTAGAGCCGTTCCTGGAGAGGAATGTGTCTGTTGTGTGAAACAGACTCACACGGGTTAGTGTATAAGATGGAGATAGGTATAGTATCGTGAGGTGAAATATGTTTTTCTAGATTCGGATAGTACGTAAAGCAGTTTGAAAGAGAAAATGAGGATTTTGAACACGAAAATTTCTTTCCGAGTATCTTCCGTTCCTCTTAACTGAGATGTTTATGATTCCAATACTAAACTATAATAAGGTGTATTTATATCTTCAGCATATGTATGAAATGCCAAATCTGCTGAAATCGGAAACAAATCAGGTATGCGTCTCAACCCAAATAACCAACCGTCACAATGTTGTTTATTCTTGATGACGTCCAGGAGATCCTTTCTAGTTCCTAGGAGCTAAAGTTCTTTAGCTCCTAGGAACTGAAATTTAACTTCAGCTCCTAGGAACTAAATATGTTGCCTAGCAACATACCTATTTTTGTGTCAGTAATAGAAACGTCAATTTAAGAGCTGATTTTGGTATCAAAATGGACGACTTTTGTGTAGGTTGCAGAAAAAAAACATGTATTGCGCATAGCTCAGAACGGCTGCAATAAATATTTTTTTCAAAT
The DNA here is from genome assembly GCA_918026855.4 of Phaedon cochleariae. Lineage (NCBI taxonomy): Eukaryota > Metazoa > Arthropoda > Insecta > Coleoptera > Chrysomelidae > Phaedon > Phaedon cochleariae. The sequence continues at coordinate 39,293,220 of OU896717.1, read as the reverse complement.
GGGTACATCAACTGTGCGAAGCCAGCGATCTAGTACTTCATAAGATGATGAAAACTACCTTGGAATTGAAAAATCACACTTAACGCCTTGAGAAAAAGTGAAAAACAGTAAGTTCCTCAGCCAGTGCTCGAGCTAGTGGTAAAAAAACTGTATTATATTTCTTTATCAAGTTTAATGCTGTGCTTCTCGGTTAATAGGTTCTTCTGTCCTGCTATTCAAACACGGAGCAATCTGTATACGATTCGTATTGTTTCATCAATCAAACCTTAATCAAGCGACCATGGACTGACGCTTGAATTTCACTGCAGTTTTCCCCGCATTTTTCGTTGTGGCCGTCGATATAAATTCCGCGGAATTGACGAATAAATCTGTCAAATTAATGTGGTGTGCATTTTATTAATTTTCCGAATGGTTTTCGATTACAATATGGCCTAACGTGGATTGATATATTAACTGATGCCCATAGGAGGGGATGTTTGACTGTTTGTAGTTGATAACGATGAACCGTAAATCTATGTGTCAACAGTTGAAAGGGTTATAGTAACAAATATATCGTATTTTATCTTGATGATCACTAGTTTCCAGTTTTACAGTACAGAAAATACTGAAGGTTCACATTTGATTTTCATTTATTCAAGCCCAACGAACGAATTCCAAAATGATTCTGTTATTGATACACACCCCGACAATAAATACCGGACAGTGAATTTTTTAGAAAAATTGTTCGCTCTGTAACTTTCGTAATCCTCTTCCGATTTCGATAAAATTTCGACCAAAGCGTAGAATTATGTTTCGCCGCAAAATCAGCCTGAGATTTTTTTCCGAAAAACATCTATTATCCTAATCATAATACAGGGAAAAACAAAAGTAACATTTTTACCCTCAACTTCTGAACGCCCTGTGGCAAAAGTGAGCAATTAAAATCAGTTTCATTATGTTTAGTATTAAAGTGGGATTCCTTCGCAATACATCTGTTCTTTGATTCACGTCAATCTCTTCTTTTCAAGACAAGATTCAAAGGTTTCAAGAAAGTATGGCATTTTCTAATTTTTATCAACAAAATATTCCACAACCTATACGTGAACTCATTCATCACACTGGTCTTTGGTTGCGTAGTAACATCAAAAGTATTTTTTAACAAAGTGTCAGTATTCTGCCATTCCATAATAAACAGTTTTTTTGTGTGTGTTGAAAATGAGACACGAGGATGTTGCACGTACTGTTGCCTTGAATGATGATGGTCGTAGTATACGGTATATTGCACAATACTTAGGCACAGTAAAAAGTACTGTACAAGATGCGATTAGTCGGTTTCGTCAGACTGGTGAGTACATACGACGTAGGAGATCAGGTAGACCACGTGTTACCAATCAACGTGATGACCATCTCATCAATCTAACAGCATTATGGGGAGGAGTATCATTAAATGCTCATACGAACCTAGTGCTCATAGAAAATGGTTCTTTAACTGCTGATCGTTACATCCGACAATGTTCAGCTGAACATGTGGTACCCTTTGCCGGCTTTGTTTGGCAAAACTTTATTTCAATGCAGGATAATGCCAAGCCTCATGTTGCGCGAATCGTGACAAAATACTTGGACGAGGTAAATATTCGGCGATTAGAGTGGCCCCCGCATAGTCCCGACCTGAATGCTATTGAACACGTTTGGAACATGCTGGGTAGACGTGTTCGCGGACAGCCCTCCTAGGAGAATGGAAAAATATTCCGCAAGAGGCCATCGATACCTGCATTGAGAGTATGCCTCGTCGCATAGAGGAAGTACTAAGAAAACGCGGTGGCAATACGCGATATTGATTCTCAGTTGTTTGTTTTTCATTTAATGTTGTTGATGTTTATGTAAGTTCTGAATAATTGTTGATGAATATCAAAAATGCCATATTTTCTTGAAACACTTGCATCTTCTCTTCAAGAAGAGATATCGACGTGATTCATGAACCATTTTGTTAAGAAGGAATCACATTTCAATACTAAACAAAATCAAACTGATTTCAATAGCTCACTTCTGCCACAGGGCGTTGAGAAGTTGAGGGTAAAAAAGTTACTATGTTTTTCCCTGTATAATGATTAGGACAATAGATGTTTTTCGGAACAAAATATCAGACTGATTTTGCGAAACATAATTTTACGCTTTGGTCAGAATTTCATCGAAATCGGAAGGGAAATACGAAAGTTTCAGGGTGAACAATTTTGCTGAAAATTTCACTGTCCGGAATTTATTGTCGCGGAGTGTTTATTCAAAAGATACCATGCACTTAGCAAAATCGGTCAAAAATGCTTAATATATGTTTCTATCCTAACTTTTGAGTTACTATCTACAGATACTTAATCGGACCAGATACAGGGTGTGATTAGAATTCTAAATATTGAACCAGCCTGTATTTGTAGATGGTAGATAGGTAGTGAATCAGAAGTTGAGATAATGAATATTTTCGACACAAAAATATCCTAGAGTTGGGAATTCCTGATTTTCAACACTCTATATCTCTGTAATCCTCCCAGCTAGATCCAAAGCGTGATAGATCGATGAAATCAGCTTTACAGAGAGAATCTGAAAATTCAATAAAATACAGGGTGTTCTATATGAAATGAGGAAGTTAATAATAATTCCGAAATGACTAAAGAATTAGCAACATTGGCGATAATATTTTCAAATCTGTCACGTTTTGAAATCATCCTGTACATCAATTCACGAATATCTAACGGTTATCGAGATATTCACCTGTTTCCATACCTTTGCCTAACCCTGTATTCGACTGTCTTCTCCCAGCACGACTCACGTTTTTCTGAATTAGAAACTTGAAAGGTAATTATCAGGAATTAATTATATATCTATGCCCTATACTATGGAGAGAGAGGTATACCAACCATTGTTCATGACCTGCTGACCTATCAGTACATTCATTTCTGTAGATTGTTACTTTGCTAAAATCAATCATGAAAATTGTTTGTCTTATTGACATAGGCAGGAAAAAATGAAGTATAACCCTTTTCAACTTGTCTAACTTCCTTTCTCTCCCATTTGGTGAGTGTTCGAACAAACTGTTGTAACTTGCCTATAGGGTGCTCTGAATTCGATCTCGAGTCTATGAAAACAAAAAAACGAAAAGCGCAATATAATATTTTTAGCGATATCTTGAGAACTGATGAAGATAGGTGAGATCCCTTTTCAGATTTTTCATCAGCACCAGCAAGCCTCAGCCTTTATAGCTACTTTGAAACCTGAATGAAAACTTATATTAAATCCCATCGATTAGAACATGTTCTTCTAAAGCAAATAATTGGATATCTATATACAATATTTTTTTATTTTCGTAAGTATAACGTCAACCAATTCTTCCTCATTGAAGCTCAAAGTTAAATCAGTTGGAACCGGAACACTCTGATACAATTCTTTTTTCAGTGAGGGGATGCCACTTATCGATATCAGCAGTACACGAAAAAAAGTAATTGCTGAATCAAGCAAAATTTAATTGAATGAAGCAAATAAAAGTGTCATACATGCACGACAAAGTATAATCTTGAAATGAGTATAAATCCATATCTTGTATCAGAGCGAATTTTAACTAACACTGGATCTTATTCAATCAAGCACATCCATGAATTGTTCATGAAGAGATATAGAATTGGCTCAGACAATCATTTTGTTTGATTCAAAATAACAAGATATTGATTGAATCAAATATTTAGTTGATACCAAGGAATATTTGGTTGATTCAATGAATTATTTTGTTGATTCAAGAGAAACTGTATTTCCATTAGACAAATTGTTTTGTTGAACCAAGTTCAGTATCAATTCGAGAGTTTCCTGAAATTGCAATGGAATGAAATGAACTAAGAAACTAGTCGACTTCTAGAATAGATCTCCAGTCTTGCAAAACTATTTCGGATTGCAAATTATCTTAGGTTCGATTTATCCAGCTGATATCTCAAACACGACGAATCAGGCTATACACATATATAAGGAATTCGAGGCAGGCATAGACGAGACGAATTGATTGCCATCTAGGGGCGAAAATTCAACTTGATGTAGAATGAACAGAATATTTCATTGATATTACATATTTCGTTGCTCTATTCAAGCAAATGATCCGTTCGCAACGAGTTCATTGCTACATCAGAATGAGAAGACTGGTATGTTGTTTCAAAGAAATATTCTCATCAAAATGATCGTTATTTCATCAAATCAACAAAATGTTTATAGTTGAATCAACATCGACATTATTTTGGATCGACATAATTTGTTTTCGAGAAAACCATATATTTTGTTGATGGAATTGTTAAAATACTGATGATTCAATTACACTACATTCTCGATTTGAACAAGCTGCTTCCATGAAATAATCATGTATCTAGTCGATTCAACACAAAATTGCTCAGTCCAACAGATATAAAAAGGTCAGTCATATCCAAACAATAATGTTCCTGAATGAACATCAACATTTGGGAGGAAAACAACGACTTTCCTAGTTGATGCCATGCAGAACATTGAATTACATCCTCCCAAAATCTATGCATCGACTCGTATAAACGAATGCTGATACAAGTGAATCTTTCCTGAATGCCTATTGATTTTGAATTAGACAGGCTACGCTAGACACCTACAGACCGGTTGCGAGCTCTTTGACTCTCATCAGTGCAGGGCAGTCCTCAGCCAGCAGTCTTAAGACCGCCGACTAATCGTATAGCCTAGCCAAACAGAAATCAAGTAGGCATTATATTCCCCCAGAGGCGTCTTTCATAGACAATATGAAAGCAACGCCATCTAGGTTGAAATGGAATGAAACACGCCAAAACTGAAATTTCCTTACGGGAGTGGCTGCTTGCCCGACTGCGTGGCATTACCAGGAAAGTATTTGTTTTTCATGACATGACTTTGAACTTTTTATATTTATTTGTCATGTCATTCGACTTTGAGCATTGTGGCTATTTCTAAGTTCATAGATAATTTGTTGATGCAACAAATCCTTTTTTGCCGTGTACAAATGCCACGATGAAAATGGATGCAATAATAATCCCAATGCACTTTCCACATCACAGACGAGGGTTATTCTAGTAATCGAAGAGTCATTGCGAACGTCACGAAATGTAGCGGAAAACTCGGAAAATCTAAGCGGCGCAATTAAATTCCGAGGAGAAATCGGAAAAACCGGCAGAAACTAAATTGGAAAGCATCGCCCGGCATACCGACACGGTGTCGAAATCAATCGCTTTTCGAAATTGTTTGCTTCCGGATGAGTTTCGTTCTACGTGCGCGTATTCCGCAGTTTTCCCTCTATCGTGCATGCCATTTTCCGCAGTCTTGCTCGCAGATCAGAATCTACAGTGTTGCCGTCACTTCGGAATGGACGAATAGTCCTCAATCAAACGGAAAAAAATCTGTTCAAGGCGAGAATTCTTCATTGAACGAGATAAAATTGGGTCGAACGCGTCTAATGCTAGTTCTACACAGAAAAAAGATTTTGTTTGAAACTACAAAATTTTTGTGAATTCAACAAAATCTGAGTGTCATATATCCACGACAAAATATTCTGTCACCGCAACAAATGTTTTTTGTCAGTTTTCAATTCGAACTCCATTTGATGTGAACTCATTAATGATTCAAATTAACAGCAGGAATTGGTTAAATAAACAAAGAGTATTTTCATTATTCAAAATTTTTTGGGATTTTCTCTCCTCGTTTCTATAAAATAAAAATATGAATATTATTTCAATATACGTGTAGTAAGGACAAATCAAATGATTTGCCCCAAAAAGTCACTGCGTTTAAAGAATTTTTCTATCAGAGAGCCTTAAAGAAAAATTCACTAGCTTGTCAGTGACAATTTGTATTGAAAAAATTTTGGAGAAGAGAAATAAAGGTATATAGAAAAAATATCAAATTTTCACTTATCTTTGGACGTTTCGGGACCGATTCTGCTCCCGTTTTCATGTTGAACGAAAGAATCATGATCTCCGACCCCAAAAACCCCCAGACACACGTTTTTGATAGACTCGAATCATGATTACAAAATTCGTCCGCCATATTGGATCCACCATATTGAATTCTCCAATTTTGACGGAAGAATCATAATTACCGACCCCGAAAACACCCACACACCAATTTTGAATTGAATCGGATCTCAATAACAAAACTCGTCCGCCATATTGGATCCGCCATCTTGAATTACTAAATCTCGACTGAAGAATCATAATTTCTGACCCTGAAACCTTCCAGACTCCCATTCAGAATGAAATCGAATCAAAATTACAAAACTCGTCTGCCATATTAGATCAACCATCTTTAATTTTAAAATTTTGACGATAGAAAACCCCCAGATAACAATTTTGAATAAAATCGGATCATAATTACAAAACTCGTCCCACATTTTCGGTATATAGAAGTATAGGTAGTGCTGATCAATCTGGTGAACACCGGAGGATATAGGTACACATTTTTTTGTTCCCAATAACATAGCGAGGTTAAGTGTAAGGATAGCAATCATACTTTGCTCCCATATTTTCGATTATTATTATCATAATTATAAGTATTATTGTTTTGAAGCCGCCATTCTGTTTTTTGTCTAATATGAATTTCATGATGTATTGTCACCAGAATTATGTACACCTGCCAAATTTCAAATCAATCGGGAATTATTGAATGACGTATTTCTGAGACAATTTCAAGGAAATAAGTCTCGTCTTATCTTGGGCCCAGTGTATAGGGAAAAAGTTGTTTATTGGGGCGAATGGGTAATTTTTCAAAATTCCCTTCATCTTGAAATTGTCAAATATTTTTGCACATTCAAACTCATAATTGAAATCATATGAAAGGGAAACAGAAACCGGAAACAACGACAAAGAATTCTCGTAAAAAAAGACTATTCAAGCGGACTTTTGTCATTCTAAATCTCGGTTTTTCTTCAAGAATAAAACTAATTTCTAACCATCATTGGTCGACTATATACTAAGGATATAAAAGACATTTCACTGAAGTCTCAATCAACGGGAACGTAATTTCAGTCCACTTTCCGTTAATGACTAGCCCATTCAACTGGTGAAAGATTGCGTTCTTCAACACCTTCATTTCGTGTTCCATGTTAACTGCACATACCTGTAGAAATTCGTTGTTTATCCGCTTCACGCTCGAGACTGAAGAGTCAATTTTGTGGAGCTCAAGAGTGAAGAAAATAAGAATAGGAGATATTTATAAGTACAAAGTATGTTCGCAATCAAACCAAGACTGATTCATATTCCTAATTAATGTTTGATTTTGGTTGGAAATATAATTATATTATTTCCCAGGAACCACTCACTGAGTTCTCCGCGACCTCATAGAAAAATCCCCCATGAATCAAACAATGATTCATAGGGGAACATTTGGCAAAAGGCTTAATTCAAACATCAGAGGAGCAGAGCAACGAGCTTTCAAGTGCAGTTGATACCCGCCCAGAACGTATCGTCTGCTCCTCTAACTTTTAATACTCCTTTCCATTAAATTTACAACTTCACTGGGGCACTCTCACCAACCTGATTTGTGACGACTCAATGTTAGCAGAAGTTATAAAATAAGTAGGAGTGAAACTATGTGTCTGTGTAGAGTTTGAAATTAATAGAAAAAAGGCACTTCGGAAAACACAATACTTAAATCATATAGAGTGCAAAAATAAATTAACATAAAATTAGGGTTGAATTCATTTGGCTATTTACAAATAGGTATAATAAATAATCATTGAGTATTAGCAAATTGTCTCAGCGTGCTTAGTATTTAAGGATGTTAGTGTTCTGGACAAATTATGGAATGAGACAATATCGCAATATCTAAATTGAACGATCTACACAATTTGATCACTGAAAGATGCCAGAGGCGTACTAGGAAAAAGTTTGGAGGGGATGAAGAAGCCTCTACCTCCAAAAACGTATCACCTTGTAGATTTTGAAAATCTTCAAAATGCTTGAAATGATGATCTACTAGGAAGTATTGACCATACCAAATTTCATAATGATATCTTGAAACGTAAGCGAGATATTTCAATTGATAGAAGAAAATAATTAAACTTTGACCCCCTGTAGCTCCGCTACTGAACGAGATCGGACTAATGTTTATATAAACCTTTTTGATAATGATGAGATCTATCTCCCATTTCAGTTTGTGCCTTAAAACCTGAATCACCCTGTATACCTTTGGAAATGCTAACAATAATACATAATTATGAATTTGTACCAAACAGTTTGTTTCTCTTCCCACGTCCTGTATGATGAATATTATTTCATCATACATCCGAAAAGAAATGCCCAGATGACAGGAATATGTCAACAAATCATAATTCTCAGATGCCAGTTCCTTATAGTTTTAGTTATATTATAGGGAGATGAAAATTGTGTATATCATAAAGAATGGCAGTAAGAATAACTGGACTTCAGGTTACTGATGAGGATTTGATATCCGAAATGAATTCATTCGAGTGAAGTCATCATATCACTGATACGAATGATTTTTTTGGAACATCTCTTCTCATATACATTCCAATTTTCATTTCAATACTGAACATATTGGTAAGTTATATTTTTATATCATTATACATCATATTATTTTATTCGATTTGAGAGATGATGTCCATTCTTAATTTCAGAGGATTTTCATTTTTCATGCTCTCTTTTTAGATTTTCAACAGATATAATTCAATGTTCGAGGTGGCAAATAGCCAGGAAAGTAGTTATTTTCTGTTGAATATTCAGAATGATATTATGTGCATATATTTATATGGATGAGAATGACCTAGTATTTTTTTTAATAATCTTTCGGTGTGCAATTTTCTTACCGAATATACCACTCTAGCTCCGATTTCGTTTTTCGAAAAATTTTCCGGTAATGATTAAAGCTCTCGAGCTATTTATTACTGAAAATTATCGTGTCGAAGACAAGGCTGTTTCTCTTCTCGTACCTCGCATGCTGTGTAATATATAACTTCCATAATATGAAGTGATATTCTGCGACACAAAACGGATCACGTCAATCCCCCTGCTTAGTGATAGCTATTGAATTCCGGGCTCAGAAACTCTGAGGCAAACTCGCTCCGAGATAATGGTGAATAAAGCTGACGCTAACGGACCTCAATTTTTCGGTATGCCCTACTTCAATACAGGGTGACTGACAAAAACTCTCCCGAGACATATTATAGCACTGTTATTCATTTTTTTATGATGAAGAGTTTGGAAAATAAATGAATATTATAATTATTAACCCTCAGATAGTGTGGCTGCAACTTCACGTTATAGTGTTCAGTGTGTCTATTTTTCGATGCTATTGCATGCGCGATATATCAGTTATAGATAGAGTGTTGTGAAAACTGGACACACGTACATATTCGATTGAGCATTAATTTTTTCTGTAACTAATTTGAGACGAAACGTCTTCTCTATTTTTCATAGAATTCAGATGACATAATAATTTGACAAAAACATAATGATATCTTTATATCAATTAATTAGATTTGACAACAATTTAACATGTGTTGCAGAGACTATTTGAATAAATGAATTTTATCCACGATTGTTGTAAAAAATATTCATAATACATTTACTTCCTTAAGCAAAATGGTAGCCATTTTTAACACAATGGAATAATACCAGTGAATTACCATAATTAACTGGTCTAGAGTTCCTAGGGTACGCGATATAACAGATATCTTCAATTTTTAGATTTTTTGTCAAATGAGTTATGATGTTACAGTTGTTGAAAATAAATTTAAATATCAAGGACAATAGTGGTCCTGGACAAAGAAAAGTATATAATGAGCTATCATTCACTCAGGTTGAGTGAATAATAGCCCCCATAATATGCTTGTTGAATAATATACTAGTTTAATAACTTCTCAATAATGAACTGAGCTTCCTACTAAAGATAAATCGAAAAATATTCAAATTATCATCTGAATAATTTGAAGACATGCAATTATGATTTTTTCCTGATGAAACCAAACTAAATCGAACTGAATATCTATAGGAGAATATATCCATCGAAATTTTCATCATGAAACACGAAATATGTATTTCGGAAAAATTAAATATTCAAATATTCAAAATCGGACCCGTATTTGAGGGATATTGTAAAAAAGTATATCAGTACTGAAAGAATAGGAATTCAGCATCGTCCCACTACATGTTTCGAAGCTGTTTGAATCTAATATCCACATGGGGTCTGTGATTGGAAGATGAGACCCAACAGACATTTGACATCTCTCATTTTGATTATCTGTGGGTAGTTGCATCTGAGTTCATAATTTCTCGTAATCTCGTATTCACTTATTATATTCTTGAATTCCACAAGTTCCACAATCCACATAGATAAAAATTGTGGAGTAAGTTGACATGATATACTTGAGGAAAATTTGAGAAGAAAATAGTCGCAATTTCGTTTGTGATATTACGATAAAGCATGAATATTTTTACAAAAATGATTCGTTTGTTGAAACTCCTGGAAAACAGCTTCTTGGAGTAAACCCAAAATCTCTGATCTCATGATCTCTCAAGTTCTTTGTCGGTTACCAAAAGTCTTTCTGAATCCTAAGTTTATCATTAATTTATTCTGGCGCATATGAAGCCAGCACAAGTAAATTTATTGAATCATCTACAGAGGGAGTCTTTACTGACAGTTCCACATTGTCGAGAATACGTTCATAAAACAATATTGTCAGTATTATGTGTGATATAAGTGGGCTTTCTTTACTTAATCTATTAACACAAATCAATTCAATTTCTGCACTAGGGTGCTACTGAGCCAGCCCTTGTGGATCAACAGCTGCTCACTAATATGAATCGAACAATCACATAATCAACAATATTCACTAAACTTATCAGAATTATATAAATTATGTCAGTCTTACTGTCTGTAGGTAAGGACAGTAAGGACAAAAGAACACAAGTACAATATCAAGAAAAGACATATCGATAAATCGAAGCTAACTGAACATATCCTCACTGAAGATGGACAACATATGGCACAGTGGAATAATATCAAAATCATAGGAAAGGAAGATAACAAACAAAAAAGAAAAATAAAGGAATCCGCTTGCATTCTTCTAAACGGAGACAATAACATTGCTTCCTGTTCAGTTGATATTGATAGAACATGGTATTCACTACTGAAAACTGAACATGAAAATGGTAGATTCAAGATCAATTAATGAAAACATCCTGTAACTCATATGTAGACTAAAATCACTCATTCATATGCCAACATCAGTATGACACTGAAAAGTGTCAAACTATATACGCAGCACAACTTTCAAAGAAAAATAATTTGCATTTACATGTTGAGAACGGGAGCAGAATCGGTCCCGAAACGTCCAAAGATAAGTACAAATTCGATATTTTTTCAATATATCTATCTATATTTCTTTCCTTCAAAAATTTTTTCAAACAAATTGTCACTGACAAGCTACTGGATTTTTCTTTTAGACTCCCTGATAGAAAAATTTGTTAAACGCAGTGACATTTTGGGGCAAATCATCTGATTTGTCCCTCTACAAATATATTGAAATAATACGAATACTTTTATTTTATAGAAACGAGGAGAGAAAATCCCAAAGAACCAAGTAAAATGAATATATCAGTCTTCATTACATTTTCCATCTGAATCACACCGTTATCTGCAGAGCGTGTTGAGGAAATTTGATCTAGATCCGCTGCTTGATAAATCCGTTTCACGAATGCTAGATCTGCATAAAGCACTTCAAAAGCAACAATTCTCTCAGCCTATAAATTTTAATGAAAACACAAACAACGTAGAGTAATAAATATCGGAGGTTATGACTGATATTTTGCACGAAAGCGCTAATAAATCCACCGTATCTATTATGTTTCCCAAGGATATACGACGCGTCAGGTTGCATTTCAACTTGGAGAACGTTTTTCATCGAGAGAAACATATTTTATTGGAAAAGCGATAAGGTCCTGATCGAAATGAATTTCAGTTGATAAATCTACATACACCAAAGGTATTCCCATTATTAGAGACCAATCATTTGGTAGTTTGGACAGAGAAAAATTTCTAAATATTTTTTCTCAATGGATCCATATGGTTTTCGGGATGCTGAATCTGAAAATTCAGTTATCGACTATAGATTCGGATATGGCTTCACCATGGAGATGGCAGAATATTATGAACAATCGGGAATTGTTTTTGTTTTTACAAGAAAATAAGATGAAAATCAGCTCGCTATAACTTATCTAGTTCAGCCGCTAGAGCACGCTGAAGATTGACCATATAGTTTTCAAGTTATTCAAAATATTCGTATTTCAGACTTCCAGTATGTCCACGGAATCTGCGTCCTCTGTTGAAACATGGAAAAATAACATAAATTTTGAAACAAATCACTTGGCAACTAACTGAGTGACAACCTATCGAAAAATGACATCAAAAGATTGAACAAAGAACAAAACGAAAATTATTCCTAACAAGTTCATATTTTTGTATTCTCGATCAAATCTCAATCAATCTCTCAAGATTACCAAATTCAGGCCAAAAGATAGAGCAGAGTTGCAAAAAAGAATTTCCAGAGAGATACAAACATATAAAAACAGGATTTGTTAGAAATTGTTGCTATTTTATAGATATTTGCATGGACGAAACTTCCACAATATGCTTTCCAGTCTGCTGCTCATGATCTATAAGACACATATCCGACCTGTCCTAGAATACTGTTCCCATATTTGGAGTGCAGCACCCAAACATACCCTGAAACTGTTGGATTCTGTCCAAAAAAGGGCAATTCGTCTCGTGGGTGATGCCTCGCTCACAAACTCACTCACTTCTCTGGAACACCGTAGAAAAGTTGGCGATCTGGCTCTATTTTATAGATATTTTCATGAACGATGCTCTTCTGAAATATCAACAATTGTTCCTCCCTGGGCAGTCCCCGCGAGATTAACCCGTCGAGTTGAGGCTTCGCACCCCTTCGTGGTCACTTTGGAGGCTTGCAGAACATCTCTTTCCAAAGACTCGTTCATCCAACAAACAGTGAGGCTTTGGAACACATTGCCAAGGCTAGTGTTTTACGAGGCATATAACTTCCAGAAATTCAAGAAGAACACCAATTCCTACCTTATTTCCCTTGGTTCTCACGATGTTCTCTGAACATTACAGGCTATCCTTTTTCGTGGGAACCAGAACATAAAAAAATTATGGGTATGATTGAGCTTTTGCTTCCTTTTATATCTCTTGATAAAAAAATTTGAATTTCTAGTGATTTTATTGGTTATTCATCTCACTGTAGCCAAATGACCTAATCCTGACTACCATCATTCCTGGTATCATTAGAATTTTTATAAGAATTATTATACACAGATGACTTGAACAATGCAATAATTTTAAAATTGTAACGTCGATAAAATAAACCCCCTGTTTTGGAAATTGATATGAGTATTTGTGACTCGTCCGAATCAATTGCAATTTTCAAAATGTTTGTAAAAAGATGCCTAATCATTCGACTACCCTATTTCAGAATGGATTTACCTTCAATGTTATTAAATTTTTGAATTCACTACCTTCTGAACTAAAAGAATGCAGTAAAAGTACCTCCAAATATCGATTCAAACAAAACTCTTAGCATGCCTGTAGTTCACACATAATGTATGAATCAATATACGCAAATTTACGAAATTCATGTCTAGTCGTATGTCCTTGTTGCTCACTGACTATCGAATAGTTCGCAGAATTCTATTATAGTACTGGTAACTACGTGGCGAGATGTAATAATAGCTTTAGCTAAATCTCGCCACTAGTGATCAATTGTTCAATTATACTTTTGTAACCATATAATTACATGAATAAAGACGATTTATTATTATTCCGTTTTCTATCATTCTGCTTGAGTTTTTCTGATCGCAGTTGGATAAGAAACTTAATTTTTTCATGCTAGACAAAGTAGATAATTTTGAGTAGTATCTATTATGAAAAAAAATCGAAATCGCCCTAGGAATACCTACGAAAGTACAGGGGTGAGTTGGACCAAATTGCAACACACTGTATAGTAGAAATATCTTGATCGGGCATTGCAAATTTTATGAAGATTATGTGACCGATCATTCCATACAGATGGCGCTTCAATACCACTTTATAATGCAATGAAAATACCATAATTTCCGCAAGATTGATCCGTCCCACGATATTTATTCATCATAAAATTTTTATCGCAGGCGTTGTGTTGCACGCTCTTTTTTATTTGAAAATCGCTGTTTCGTAAAACTAATAAATCTGAGAGGAGCCTTTTCGCATTCAAATTGCATTCCGGCAGCAAGAAAGGCCATAATAATTCTTATATTTCATTGAGTATCGTCTTATTGGCACGAGACTCCAACAACTCGGGACAGAAGTTGGAGACTTTTCCACCATAGGTCCCTATTATCGAAATACAAATTTGACCATTAGTCACAACAGCAACAAAAAAGTTGTCAGCGTTTCAAAATTGGATTAGGAATGGATTTTGAAACCCTATAGCTGCAATCACTCAACTTCACAGAAGAAAATAAAAATGGTTTACAAGATCTGTCAGATAACCGACCCTGGAGGTGAAAGATTGAAACACAGCCTCACTTTTCTCAGTTGTTTACAAAAGATTGAGATAGTTGTCCACTATTTTTTTGGCATGCGAATCGTGTTTTTCTCATCAATTCAAGCATGCCCTCACCTTGCACAAAAATGCAGCGAGAGACGTAGAAATCCGATTTTACAGGTAGGTACATTGTTATCTAGAAGTACTATAGTCTAGTTTTCATTTTGAAATGTTGTCATTCCTCATTGGAATTTCTTCTGCAATAGGAGTTGATAGAAATACTCGTGAAGTTTCCAAAAGAAGGCAAGAAGATTGGATTCATGCAATCAAACGGGAGGACTGGTCTGACATGCTGACGAAATATGATCGTGTGTGTTGAAGACATTTTCTCTCTATTAGCAGTATCAGCTTCTATTGCAGAAGTGGCAGAAGGAATCCGAATGAGAATTGACAAAATTTCATAGTGAACACTATGTGAGATCACTATTTACCTGCATTTTTTGTGCATTGTACAACAGCACAATGTGATGGCATGCGGTTGAATTGATTACCAGATAGAAATACACGATTCGTATGCCAACATATTGTGAAAAACTATATCAATCCTTTGATTCCTTTGTAAACAAATAGAAAAAGCGAGGCTGTGTTTCCATGTTTAACAGATAAGTGAGGTTCTGCTTCAATGTTTCACCTCCAGGGTCGGTCATCGTGCACGAGGCCCATATGTGCATTTTGTGGGGGCCAATAACAATAAAAAGAGCACTGAGGACAAGGATAGTTAATGATCTCAATTTCGAAAGATTATCGCAAATTTCATGTCAAAGTGTAGGTAAATCATTAAAAACATGTCAAATAGTGATTTCTCGTTGTCCTCCACACCCTGGTATCCAGGCATTCTAGGAACTCGAATATAGTTCCATGCAAGCTTGAGATTCATTTTGCTGGAGTTCAGTGCTTCAAGAGCAGCTTCTCTGTCTGATACAATACTGGAGTGTTTGTTTACTAGAGGTCTATTCATCAACTCTCTACCTTCTCTTCAAATATTGTCACGATAAAATAGATGGCTAGTCCCTCTATATCGATTTTTAAGGGGTTAGCTTGGCTAACTGGTTTGCGAGAGGTAATATTCGAATAGACACTAATAGTTCAGGGGTAGCTGAAAGTATAAGACTATAGTCAAACATAACAATATGTATTGAAGCATGAAACATTAGCGATGACAAATATGAATAAACAGCAATGAATATAAAGACCTGAAAACAACTTACATTGTAATGACGAATACGACGAGCTCTTGTCAAAGACTAGACTAACTTGGGAACCCTCACATACAATATTTATATACATCATTTTATCAGACTTGCACGTCTCTCGTGAGAGTCCTTGGTCAGTTTCCATAGTTCAATGTCAACAGATGATTTGAATAAATTCATGTTTATAAAACCCTCATGGTTCGAAATTACTGATATACCGTATGTTCTACTCGTGACAAGATTGTAGCATACTTACCGAGATTTTCGTCTACGATTTTCCGCTGAACATAGCTGCTGCCAAACCCTATCTGAAATGATTAATATCTGCAAGAATATGTTTTTCAACCCAAGCTCCGGAACAATGAAAAGAAATGGAACTGGTAGCGTTGTCAATCATTGCTGAAATGAAAAAATGGAAGAGGTACCTAATCGTGAATTTTGAAAAGAGTTACTAATTATAATAATTATATCTCGAATGAAAATAATAATAATAATAATGATGATGAGAATGATAAACAGGAGTTTCAGAGGTAGTGGCATGAGTGGTAAACAAATAAACGTTGGCGAAAGAGACCTCTATCCTGACACGCCCAGCCAGTGTTCTTCTCTGTAGTCCTTTCACGTTTTCAATGAAATAGAAGTTGTTAAGTGAACTTCTATTAGAGTTCATTCGACACTCTGGGAGAGCGACCGCCCGCCCTTCTGGAAGAATGTCCGGATCCAGACCGGAAACGGAATATAAGAGACGGGACATTGAGAGGGTAATCGACTAGAGGCCCGCAAACGGGCACACGTGTCCAGCCTGGTTTATTTTTCATCCTTGTTATTATTACATTTTTATTCATATCTCAAAGGATCATGAATGACAAGGATTCGGATTCAGCACATGAAATAATCATCAAGATAAGTCTTGATGCAGTATGAAATCTCATTCTAGTGACAAAATTTTTTGTTATTCGTTGGAGACCAAAATTAAAAAAAAACAATTTTTCTTGATATTTTGAAAACTAGATAATTATGATAGATCGGATCGACATTTCTCCCAGATTATCATCAATCACCGCGAAAATACGTTACTTTGTATGCCTCAAGATCTCGAGATACAGAATGATTTTCTTCATACGTAAACATGGTGATTCAAAAGTAAAAGGCATATTCTCGGGGACGCTAGACGCCTACACACCGGTTTCGAGCTCTTTGACTCTCATCAGTGCAGGACAGTCTCTAGCCAGTAGTCCTAAGACCGCCGACTAAGCGTGGCCGAGTCAAACAAAAATCAAGTCGTCATCATATTCCCCCAGAGGTATCCTTCATAGACAATATGAAAGCAAGTAGAAAAGAAGGAAAGACACACTACATTGAATTATTTATTTGTAATGGATGTAATGTTTACTAAACATTCAGATCTACATGAATATGATTCTCAAATGAGAGCCTGATATATAGGGATTAGACTATCTTCGGAAAATATGTTGCGACCCTTAGAGACGGATTTAATAAAACACGTTAGGACAGGAACGCGTGTGATTTAGATCTTTTTGTACGTTTTATTGTGGAAGTTTCGCGGCAGAGGCAGCAACGGAGCAACATTTTTTTATGGATTAAACTCCGGCTCCCAGAAGTGACAGGAATCATTTCTCGCCGTCTAAAAACGTCTGGCAACTGCGCTATATCTCGCGAATAACAAAACAAGAACAAAGGTTACCAACCTCGGAGAATGAAACAAATGAGAAAACATTGTTATAAGAAGAAATACAATGAATGGCCAAATAATCCATGAGAGAAGGTAATAGCGAAAAAGTTTGGTACAGTAATCAGTTATATAGATATTATACATAAAAAGAGTTTAACGCTATAGGAAAATGGTTTAATCTTATCTTATTATTCAGTCTAGTCTAATCTCAATGAAGAGTTGGTTTTAGAATGCCGGGAAAAACTGTGCTAGCAACAGAAAACTTCTATGGGTTTCGGACATTCCAGAGTGAGGAAAATTAAGTAGTGTAAAAACAAGCTAGGAAAGTTAGGAGCTCTTACACACTGTGTGGGTCAGAACATTTGTGCTGGATCAGCATCAGCAGTACTCCATCAGAAGAAATTATAACAGAAGAGCTAAACAGCGATTAGACATCTGGGAAAATCTTCAAGACCTCAGACAGGCTAAGATACTATTGAGTACATATTACATGTGGCCACAAAAGATCGAATGCATGTCCAATCTAAGCAAAAAAAAATTCGTATACTCACGGTCCAAACAGGACACTGCCGGTTTAGATTGGGTACATCTCAGAAAGCTCGGCTTGGAAGAGGAAGACTGATACAGGTTTTGTGAGCAGGAGGAGGAACGTAGGCCTCCTCATTCGGGCCCATTGTGCGCCCACATGTTCCGACATTCAGCTGGGTATGCTGACTACCTTGGAGAAGTCCAGCAGCTTCCTTAGCTGAATCTCTTTCACGTCCTCTGGCCTCAAAATTATGTTGCCGAGGACAGCCCTCCTCTGATGTGTCAGTGCTGGGCACTCAGTGAGGACATGCGATGACGTTTCGTCATCTTCCAGGCACCATCGGCAAAGGGGATTATCTTTGATCAAACTAAGCTCTAGGTGCCTATTGAGGTGGTTGTGCCCCGTTAGGAGCCACACTACCATTTTAAGGTCTCGCCTGTTGAGAAATGAAACCTCTTTTGTGAGTCTTTTCGAAGGTTCCTTTATGTGGAGCTACGATTGTCTCATTCCTGGTGTGTCCTGCCAAATTTTGAGGAAATGCTTTTGCAGCTGTCCCTCTATGGAAGACATTGCCAGACTGTTTGGTGTTCCCAAGATTGGTTCCGGTCCGACCGAGGTCCGTCCATATACATTAATAATCAATACGGATAATCTCTATCTGTTTCCATAGCGGAACATGAAGCCGATTTTCGAATACAAATCACTATCCATAAGGAAAAGTGAGATACGATCAGACACATACTGCTTTGATTGAAAGGCTAGTAAACGTCATTGTCCACCGAAACGCATGTCTTTGATGACTACGTATCATGCCACCAAATCCTTATGGATATTCATTTGTTTCATATATTTGGCTTCATCCTGGCACCCGTTATGATCCGTATTGTTTATTAATACGTATATGGGTCCGTCCTGGAGGGATCTTGGCTAGTCTGTCTGCCTCCTTATTTCCGGGTATCCCCGAGTGTCTCGGGATCCACATGAGGCTGACTTTTCTTGATTTTGAAAGGTTTTCCAAGGCCTTTCTGCACTCGAACATCAAATTGGTTGTGATCCTATTGTTCAAAACTATAACTACCTTCTTTCGGTGATATGGAGTAGCCAATACTGGTTTAGTAAAATTTACGAGTATCGGAGATATCACTTACATTTTTCTAGCTGAATAAATAATAACGTTCCCATTGTAGTGAATATTCTATCGATATACATATAAATGAGAAAGGGAAGAAAGTGCAGACATAACCATTGTGTGAAATAGTTAATAAAGGTTTCCATAATCCATACAAGAACGTTGGATATAGTCTCAATTTGAGGTTTACTGGTGAAAGCCAACCGATAAAATATAATATTCTGACCCTACTTCTCCAATTTTTCGACGCGTTTAGTATACCTATTCAAATACATAAACTCCCCAATTTTCCGGTATAATATTCAATTTCCATCACGCACCCTTAAGTGGCCCATAACTTCAAAATGGAGTGGCGCACACCTTCATCGACACCCCATCTCCCTTTCCTACCCCTCACCCCAAACAGCGGCGGATCTGAAAGACATCTTTCTATACATTCATTTGAAATCCTGTTGAAGAAGTTACAAATGCTTTCATATTTTTGGTTGGTTCAAAGTGATCGTATTGTATTGTATTCATGAGGGATGAATAAACTGCGACCTAAAAGATCTTTTGCTATACAAAACAAGCTAGAGGTTGTTCTCGGAAGCTATAGCAATGTCTTCATAGTCTATTATAGCCCAAGAGTAGAATTATGATGGAAGGAATATTGAGGGAACTTCTTTAAGCAAACTAAGATTAACCGCAGACAAAGTACATTTGGTACCGTTGGTCCACATGAGATAGATTGATCTACTTTTTATTGTGGTTTCCATGTGAACACTGCCAGAAACCAGCCCGAAACAGTCTCATATATGCATATTCATCGTCAATGATGTTCAATTGAATCATTCGACAATAGTGATGTAGCATCGGAATGTCTATCACGTCGTTCATCAATACTGAATCAACAATCAAATATGTTCCATACCTGCACATCAAGAAAGTAAAATACCGTATTTCACCATAATATCGTTAGTTTTAAACTGGACCAGAAATATTTTTATGGACAAATTCACTTGGTAACCTCACATTCATCAATTTCCAAATTCATATTTAGCTATTTCAAATTTCGATTTTATGATGTCTTTTTCAAAATTAGGAGTTCATCGACAAGTAACAAGTCACCAATTTATTTTTACCTTTTTTCAATATGAAAAAAAATCCAAAAATATTTTTCAAAAAAATAAAAAAAAAAGATTTTTTCGATTTTTTTTTCGACTTTTCAATAGCTTAAGGCAGATTACTCACTTGCAGGTATGCACTGATGATGACTTAACAGTTTGCTACAAATATAAATTTGAATAAATGCACGAAATACAACACTTCTTTTCTTTGATATATATACACGTGTGCACACAGCCCAGCAACCCTAACTGAAATGGGTTTGACATTCCGAAGCAAACACTCCCCAGAATTCCGCCACTGTTTCGTAGCACTCAGGACGATTCCTATTTTCGCATTCGCCACTCGGAGTTTGATATCAATCTTGCCCAATGTTTCGCCGCCCCCCACGATATAATATCGCTAAACGACGTTTCGATCCTCTTTACGCATCATTAGTCCGGGAGGTCGATTCGTCGTGGGACCCACAGAGAAGTATATTCCCTTCGCTATGTTATCTGATGCGATGAACGAGGAACACGACATTTCGACATTTCTTCGGTACGTCGGGTTTTCCACTTATCAGGAGGTAATATGGGTAAAAAGGAGGGTTTTTTCCTGATCGAATATATCGTATAGTCATCCTCCTGACAATTGGCAAGTTCCAGAAATATGTTTTTACACCGGCGGGAGTAGAAGTTAGTTCGTCTGGAAACAAAAGAGGGGCAGAAGTCTCGTATTATTCCCTAGGGGAAAAATTTAGCATATTCTCACCCTTCTCTGAAGCGAGTATGAGCTGCATCATGCAGATTTCTAGATCTCACTGGTAGCAAGTTAAGAATCACTGCAGAAGCAGTATCAATAGTTTCTTGGGGTTTTGCCTCGATTTCTTGTTCCATAACCATTTTCAAAGCTGTTTTCATAAATTTCAGTTTGATATTTGCTGCCACAATGGGTTGTCAGCTAGATGCATGTTGTCAAGATACGAATTCCACAAACTATACTACTACTAATTATAACAAAACACTTTGACAACATTTTTATTCTTTCTAAATTTTTGTGTTATCGCCAGCGTAAAAAATTGTATATCCACCTCAGGACAGAATGCTATTTTTCCCTCGGTGCTTTGTATCTCTCGGGCTTCACCAATGAAATTCCTCATTCAGGTTCATATTCAGTGCCATATCATTATCACCTGTGTATGTATCCAAACTCTCTGGAAAGAGTGAATAAGCTACATAAAAATGGACTTCATACCCTTCGGAAAAATGTTCTGTTGTATACTCGGTTGTATAGTTCTCGTTTATTTCTTGTATATTAATCAGTTATTATGTAATCTATACTTCCTAATGCTTTTATGGAATGAAAGTCGATTGTTGATTGATACAAGAGATATTTACTGTTGGCATCTACGAGATTTGAGGCATTTCACTATCCATTCGGAACCCAAAACAGGCATCCCACCGCAATCGGTCCGTTAGCGACCATCACACCGTATTTTCCGGCAGTATTTCATACGTTCAGCCTCCACAAACGGCCAATGGACATTATCATTCGGCGTTGATCTGCGATACAGAGACCTATCATACGTTTATCGTATAATAATGCCGAAGTGTGAAATTCGCATAGTGTGTCATAACAGACGAGAGAAACACGCTTTTACGCTCATGCACTAGGTTAGAGGGATTGAATCTCGAACAAAGCACAAGGGAATTGGGGGTGACTACGAGTGCCTAAAATGGCATACATGCGGAAGTTGGACCTTATTTCATTTCATTTCAAAATTGCAAAAAAACCTTCACTTCACCTGTCTATTTCAGCACTACAATCACGTTTTTCTCCGACACAGTCGTTGCCACAAACGTACCAGTTAAACTGTTAGGTATCTCCCTAGACAGCAAACTTAGATGGGTTGAACACATTGACATACTGTGTGAAAAATTGTCAAGTCAAATCTTCATCCTCAGGCGGTTGAGGAATACTGCTGATGAGAAGGTTCTGAAAATGTCATACTTCTCGCTGTTCCACTCCATCTGAGTTATGGCGTGATTTTATGGAATAACTCCACCCACGCAAACCGTGCCTCCATTCAGCAGAAGGAAACAGTCAGAGTAATTGCCAAGGCAGCTTATAAAGACTTGTAAACCCTTATTCAGGGCATTGCAAATATTGACACTTCCTGCACTTTATGTGTATTATTGTTTGGTTGAAATACATCACCGTGTTCACTGCTATAGAAGACACAAACATTTACATAGCTATTCTACCAGAAATAACTCCCAGCTCATCAATCCTAGATTTCGTCTCAAAATCTCAACCAAGCAACCAGTCCCTCCTTGATTTTCTCGGACCGACCACGAACTCCTTGCCTGCCTGCAACCTGTGATATTCCTCCAGTATTCTCCTAGTGCCTTGTATGCCCATTCGTCAGGGGCTGACGTAGTATGGCTCCATGCTATACCTAGTACAGGCTCCGGTCCCAGAAACAGCTCCGCGGATCCGGCCCTAGCAAGTTCGTCTGCTGTTTCGTTTCCGGGCACCCCACTGTGACCCAGGACCCATACCAGTTCAACTTCGTTTGATTCTACAAATATCTCAAGGGCATTTTCACATTTCTGTAACAATGCCGAGCTTGGTCTGGGATGACAGATAGCCTTGAGTGCTGCCTGACTATCCGAACAGATGTAGATCTTCTGCTCTGGTCCCTCTTTCACCTCTTGCCTCTCTGCTACGACCAGGATGGCGAACACCTCAGCTTGGAAAACTGTGGTGTATTTTCCTAAAGCGAAGCTTCCTCGTATGTTTCTCCCTTCGAGATAGATCTCTGCCCCCGAGGTCTGTTTGTCAGTCAGACGATCCGTCTGTGTAACATACTAAGCTTTCTAAGCGAAACTCCACAACACAACAACAGCATAAATACAGTGTGTAACAATTTGGTCCATCCCACCCCTGTACTTTCATATTCCTAGGAGGATTTGAGAATTTTTCTTCTCATTATATAGAACTCAAAATTATCTAATTTGACGAGCAAAAAAAATCAATCATAATTTCTAGACCTACTGCGATCACAAAAACTCAAGCAAAATTGAAGAAAAAGGTTTAGGTGTTTTTGCAGCTCACCGATACCTGATGACGGTTTGTCAGCCACTCCCCACCAATCCTGATGTACCGACTGAGGTCTGAGAGCAAAAGTTCTGATACCGTTCCAGCAATTTAACAAACAAAGATGCGTTTGAATTATTCAAGTTTCAACATTGTCGCTAGATCGAGGCTCGGGATTGAGGTTACATATAGGGGTGAGAAGGAGGGATGGGGGGTTGTATAGGCAGCGGGTAGTGGAATACGGATGAGATAGTCAGTCGTTAGAGATATACAAATTAACCGGTGTTTGGCGGTGCAAAAACTACAAATTATTCTCTCCGGTGAACAATCCTTGATGTAAATGGGTTGTGGGTTAAATCGGGTGCGAAGAGACATTTAATCCTGGAAAATAAGCAGGAAAATGATAAATATTTGTTGACGTTTGATACGTGTTATGCCGTTTGAGTAGAAGTAGCGAGATAAATTTTTATAATCAGTTTTACCAAATTCAGTTGTCTCTTCCAGTGTTAATTTGTTTTTATTTCCAGTTGATTTATTTTTGTAGCAAACTCATAGATTTCTTGTTGGTTTCAAGTAATCTAGTTTGCATATACATTCAATAACTTTGTTTTGAAGGATTTTGATTGGCTATATAATTGACAACCTAGCTGTACCCCAAGCTGAAATTAACTCGGAAATTAAGTATTGTAATTTTGAAATAAACCAAGCAAAAATATATACATTTTAAGTATTTCAGAGTGATTTGGTGTCTAGTCCTGTAGAGTACTCCGATTACTGGGGATATTTTCCTTCTGATCGATTCAATATGTTTGGACCATGACAAATGTTCATCAAGGTATATCCCAAGGAATTTGATGACTGTGGAATATTTGATGATTTCATTATTGAATTTGATATCAAATTTCAGTTCACTCGAGAGGCATCGTTCAGAGACATACGTGAATGCTGATTTGCTGTAATTTATACTGAATTTATTATAGGACAACCATGAAGATGAAACAATCAAGTCACTTTCAATTGCATTTCTGATTTGTTGGATTGAGTCTGCGGAATAAATCAATGTAGTGTCATCAGCGAACATGTAAACTTCTCCTTTCAATTTGATGTTAATAATCGAGTTGATAAATATAAAAAATGGAACAGGGCCTAAGATTGACCCTTGTGGTACTCCACACATAATTTCATTTCATTTATCGGTGATTTTTTGAAAAAATCAAAACTCGCACACGATCTCAGTTGTTATGTGAATACGATCACACTGCTCACACGGTGTAACGCCAAAAAGTTTTCCAAATCTGAACCTGAACTATAAAAGTAAACTGTTATTAGAAACCCGGAGGACGAACTGGTGAATCGTAAAATTTTAGCAAAACTGATCGTAAAATTTTAGTATTATTGGCATAACGAAACGGTCGGGATATGTGAACAACAGTTCAAATTGAGTGCGCACTTAGACGGTATAACAATGTCGCAGAAACGTTGCGAAGATCATCACTCCAATTATACGATATTGCCGAAGGTAAGTATTGGAAGTCTAGTTCCAAATTGAACATTCGCGAATGCGAAGTCATAAACTGCAAGTTTAAATCAGGTTGGTTTTATGTCTCGTACGTATGAATGAATCTTTTTAAGTTTGTGTCATCATGTTCTATACTCTACCTATTGAATAATACACATAATTTCTGTAAGTTGATTGAGGAGGTGGTATATCCATTATCCCAGATATTTTAGATTTTTTCTCCTCGTTTCTATGAAATAAAAATATGAGTAGTATTTCAATATACGTGTAGTAAGGACACACAGGCCCCAAGATGTCACTGCGTTCAAAACATTCTTCTATACGAAGTCTAAAAGAGAAATTCATTCACTTGTCAGTGATACTCTCTTTTGAAGAAAGGTATGGAGAAGTGGAAGTGGAGAAGTGTCAAAACTGATGCCTGACAAATTCACGAGAAAAATATTTTCCATGTTTATGTTGAAAACGGGAGCAGATTCGTTCCCAAAACGTCCAAAGCTAAGTGAAAATCTGATATTTCTTCTATATAAACTATATTCCACTTCCCCAAACCTTGTTTAATTACAAGTGTCACTGACAAGCAAATGCCTTTTTCTTTCAGACTTTCTGAAAGAAATATTTTCTAAACACTGTGACATTTGAGGTGATTTGGTTTGTCCTCACCACACGTTTATTGTAATAATAATCATACTCATCTTTATTTTATAGAATCGAGGAGAGAAAATCCCAAAGCTTGAAAAAAAATGAAAAAATACGCTCTTATAGATAGCCAAACTGAAAAGAAGTAGACACTGAAGTAATAGAAGTGTTCATTTTACTTGATTACTTCAGATGATTTGCCCCGAAATGTCACTGCGTTTAACAAATTTCTCAGGAAGTCTAAAAAAAATCAAATAGCTTGTCAGTGACACTTTGTTTGGAAAAAATCTGAAGGGAAGAAAATATCGAATTTTTACTTAGCTTTGGACGTTCTCAACATGAAAATGTGAAATATTTCTCTTCAGAAATCATGTTGGCATATGGATGAGTGATGGTGTTAGTATACAAATGAGTTACACGATGTTTTCATTGATTGATCTTGAATCTATTTCATGTTGAGTTTTCAGTCGTAAATACCATGTTCTATGTATATCAACTGAACAGGAAGCAATGCTATTGTCTCCGTTCAGGAGGATGCAGGCAAATCCCTTAATTTTTCTCTTTCGGTTGTTATCTTCCTCTCCTATGATTTTAATATCACTCCAAACCTCGATTACAGATAGTATTCAACAAGAGTGTGTTGATAAAAACACAACTTAGAAAATAATAGCACTTAATCAGTATTTTCTATGTTGTATATTCATCAACACACTTTCAGTATGCTATCACCTACTTTTTATTAAGATTTCTAAACTACTATTCATTTTCTATTTTTTATTTCGGTGTCTATAAAACCGTCCTGCAATGAACAGGTGTAATTTTCTCGCCCTTTGTCTTCCATGGATGTTGTACTCGTTTATCAGGCTCTCTTTTCGAAAACTATATTTCATACGAGTACTTGGTGCAAGACACTGCTGTGCCTCTGGATGTGAAAATTGTATATCCTGTAGATTCAATTCAATTCTACGTTTTGAAGTGGATCAAAATCAGCCGTCTCTTCCAGAAAAGTAGTTGGTGCAAGACATTGCCAAGTCTCTGGATATAAAAAAGCATTGTGAAAAATTATTCGAAGGAAAAAAAAAAAGTGAGATTCTGGTGACAAAACATTTGAAATTTTGGTAACAGAACATCATTCACTATGTTATTTCAGGAAAATCCTAATGATCCTGATCAGGATAATGTATCAAAACTACTATGAATTATGCTGTTGTCACCTGTACTGAAGTATGCGAAGTGTCAGTTCAATCCGACATTTTGAGTTGGGTCAAAAACACTGTCGAAGATTCCGTTGATAAAAACATTCAATCAAACAAACATACATACCAAACTGATGAAAGTGTGGTGAACAATATACGCATTTCCTATAACGAAATAGCTCTTAATGTGGTTCCCAAATTATTGTGGAATTATCATCATAAGGAAGATCCATTCATTGTACTATACAACAAAGTTCATGATTTGCAGACCACGCTGTGATGAATTCCAGCGAGGCAAAATCTCGCATCCCGGAAAATCTTTAATATCCTCTAGACTCCTCCAGAGGATAAGACGACGACGAGATTTCATCAAATATCATTTTCTGGTTCGTCATAACCTTCGGAACAGGAGATTAAGTTGCTCAGTGCGGAGCATTAATTTTCTCGCATTCTTGTGGAATGATACAAAGCGAATTTCGCTTGCATCTAGACAAGCAGATAACACATTCGTTGCTCCTTTCGGCTGATGGAAGTTATGCCCTAATGGGTGAAACGACTGAACAGCAAGATAAGGAAGTACAGTGAAATATGAAGCTCAGAGTGGTTAGACAATGAAGATGACAAAATTGAAAATTATTTGAAGATTGTGTCTTGATGAGATGACACAAAAATCGTTTTCATTTTCTCTTAACCCCCTCCCCTCTCTATCTATCTCTATCTCATTGATGTGTTCATCTTGCCTTGTAGTAGCTATGCAATGGGGTTTTCAGGAAGAAATTTCATGCCTTCTTCCATGAAGGAGAATAGGGAGGAACTGGACATATTTATGCTTAGAAAGTGTACCAAGGGAGCATAGAAGGTCTGGTATCCGACCAATCATCTAGTCCCATTCATATCCCCACCTTCTGAGAGCTCCACCTACTTTCCTCTCGGAATGTCCCAGAAGCACTCATGTCTATCTACTAATATATTTCTGATTGTTCCATGGACCGATTGATTCATATCGAGATCAAGAGACCTATTCAATGAATACTGATTCCAGTAGTTGGATAAAAATGGTTCCCGGATTTCTTTTTGGAGAGAAGTAACCGTTGAATAATGTCCATAAAAAATATCTATTTTCATCAGGAAAAAACTATTAAAGAACAGGCAAAGAACAAATCTATAATCTAGAATCCTTTCAAGTGATAGACTTTGATGACACAATTCATATGTTGTCTGAATCTTGAACCACCCTGTATTTGTTTCAAATAAATGTCAGTAGATAGTAAATCAAAAGTTGAGATAGGGACATGAAAGCCGTTTTGACCAATAATGAATAGTTTCGACTCAAAAAAATCCTAAAGTTGTAAAATCTCGATTTTGAACACCCTATATCTCTGTAATCATTCCTGCTAGACCCCAAGTGTGATACATTGATGAAATCAGCTTTTCAGTGAGAATCTAATAATGCAATAAAATACAGGGTGTTCCATTTGAAATAACAAAGTTGTTGCTTCTTCTCGTTAGAAGCGGCAACGCCGCGGGGCTGAAAATATTTTAGAACCATGTCCCCCTCGAAAATAAAATCGACCTGTCTTTTCGTTTTTCCATATTATCGACTTGGAGGGAGATATTGAGGGTGGGAAGTTTTCAAATTGACACCCTGTATATAGGTAAGTTTGCATTGTGCTACTCATTCTAGTAATGGATATCCATTTTTTCGAAACTTCATGTATAAATATTGTTATTTTGAAGCCCGTGACTTCCCTCACGCAAGGGCCAGATCCGTTCTTGGCCGGACTAATCATTAATTTCAAATCTTGAGTAATCATCGCTTAACATAGAGGTACATTTATTCGGATGTACTGTAATTTGCTCGTTCTTGATATTTAGAGTTATTGTTGACAACTCCATAAGTTCGCCACAGTCTTGAACATTTCCTCGTACGTAGATGAAAATA
The DNA here is from genome assembly GCA_918026855.4 of Phaedon cochleariae. NCBI lineage: Eukaryota > Metazoa > Arthropoda > Insecta > Coleoptera > Chrysomelidae > Phaedon > Phaedon cochleariae. Next base: position 39,264,584 of record OU896717.1, on the reverse strand, counting down.
CCCTCGAAGACATCCGGCGGAATTCTGATACACACGACCAGCCAGCGAAGTTTTTAACTATTCGCAACAAACTTAGAGGGAACTCTTCTCTCTTATATGGATATTTACAGGTTGCCTGGGGATATGTTGAATGCCGAATACCCGTCGAATCCAGAGGAACATTTTGCGGAACTTCAAAGTTTTCAGATAGGTCAAATATTGGTATTGGTTTAGCAGATGCTGGATACTCCGGGGACGAATTACGGAGTTTCTAGCATATATTTGTCTTTGTAAATTTCAGTCCATGAAAGTTCGCTCGAAATGAATATACACCGAGAAAAAAAATTTCAACAATACGAAAAAAATTGGATGACACAATTCGATTAATTTTTATAAATACGGTTCTTCTTTGGAATTGAATCCAGAAAACGTGACATTTCTGCTATGACCTGCTACAATGAGAGCGATAGTAATATCATACAAGGTGCATTTTGAAAATTAACAGCACCCAATATTTCTTCAACTGATGACTCCATGAGAATTGTATTTTATTTTAAATAGCAACCTCCACTTTTTTTTTGTTTTGAAATTCTCAAATTCTACAAAAATTTATCTTTTTATCTCAAAAACGCAGTACTTCACCTCACGAATTTTTGGACTGTGATTTACAATGCTAATGAAGGTGGTGACATATATATCTAACTAAATACTTGACATTTTATCCTAAACAATTTCCATTGTTTTGTATGCAAAAGTACAGTGTGTCCAGTTTTCGATGTTTTTGCATGATATATCAGTTATATTTGGAGAGCCTAATCAGATTTTGCATAACTGTTTCCGTTTATGAGATACAGAGCGATTTGTAAAATTCATACTTTATGGACCCTTTTCATATCTACGAAGTTCATCAGCAGAAATGTCAAATTAGAATCTTATCCCATAGAGAATTTCACGCAGAATCCAGTAGCGCACTTTTTTTTCGGGGTATGGTTTTGTTTTTTTCAAATGGAACGCCCTGTACTTTTTAGCCCATCAGATTTATAATGTATAAATAGAAAGTTGTCAAAAATTACTAAAACATTGAATTTCAATAGTGAGCTATGGATTTTCCATATAAAAAAGTTCCAACTCGAAAATTTTAGCGATCATATAAAAAAATATGTCCTATATATATGGAGTAGAACTTGAGCCAGTGAAACCAATGAATTTTTCAATGAAATAACTGTAGAAAATATGTCTGAACTAAGAGTGGCATCATACTCCCGACTTTGTTCAGTGCAATTTGTGATTTTTCGAGTAGATTAGCTGAATGGGTTCCAGACCAAACTCTCAACTTCAATATTTAGCTATCACGAATCATTGGCGCAATCCTAAAACTCCTTGATGCAAACTGACGTATTTGTCATCTAACAGGGTACGGACAGATCATAGCTCCTTTCTCTTCTTATCATCTAGTGACTTTGGTTTCGTGTATTGGCGTCCCTGACATGACATTGCTGTCACGTCACATTCATAGGCGTTAAGAGAGATCTTACAAAATTTCAATTTCATACTTGATCTTGATACGACATTATTCAATTCTGTCTTGGAAGGATGGTACAATGTGCTGCGTTAGGCTGTATCAATCAGTTGGATGGCAAATTTGAATTTGTCAGCTTACCATCAAATACAAATGGACTTAGAACATGGAAAGTGAAGTGACCGAATGGGGAAAATTGGTAAATACATGAGCAAAATATTCGAGGTAGAACTAATACGAAATCACATATTATACTTTCTCTTTGTGCCAATAATTATTATTCACTCCACAAGTTTTTGAATGCATTTTAGTAGAAACAGTTTTGATTGAAACAGAGGATTGAAAGAAGAGGCATATGCCCTACCATTTAAAAAACTATACCTACATTCAGGAAATGTTCGTGAAACACTGCAAAAATGATTCCCAACACAGCACACATAACATATGAGCACATTAATTTGAATACCTACATAAAATTTTTCACCATTTCTCATTCATTTATTGACAGATACTGCCTAAGAACAGTCCCATTTGGTAAAACGTATTGAACTTTCAGAAAAATTAGCTCACTGCCTCACAAAGATTATGCTGGAGTTGAAAAATAAAAAACGCGAGAATTATCATCATCATTTGGATATAATATGTAGAGTTGAATGGGAAATTACATGTGAAAGGTACGTATGATACGCCAAAGTCCTCAAAATAACCTAAAAAACAACAAATGTCAAAAATCTAGTGTTTATCCGTAGAAATGGATGGAGATGGAACTATATTACTGTTTCACAAACACTTCAGAGTGAGAGGAGACGAGGATCTGTCCGTACCCTGTTGAGATGACAAATACGTCACTTCACATCAAGAGACCCTAATAGAATCAAGCCGGTTGAGAAATCATGTTGCAGAACTCCAATAGCCTATCTACTATCGAATACTCAATGCAACATCACTTTGTTGGCAACACTGTGCCGCCACCGATGGATACAAACTCGTTCCTTCTCCTTCCCTCCTCCTGACATCCGACCCCATTATCGCCACACACGTCACCAGCTTGACGAATGCGGAGAAAACCCGGTTTTAATATAAATGGCCGTATTATATGCTGAAACAGCTCGCTCGAGCGATGAATCAGCTGGCGAGGAAGTCGACTTCCCTCCACTGCCCCCCTAACTTTCAACTCCGCAACTCCTTGGCTCGGCGAAACGAAGCGTGAGATGTGTGTATATGAACGAAGGCTGGCTGATCGACACGTCATGCGGAAAATCACTTTCTGTCACACGAGAAAAACTCCCGATATAATACGGATATGTATCATGGAATGAGGAGAATTAGTCCAAGAGCCATCTGCAAATTTTGACCGTCATCTGATAACGAAATGATATAATGTCCCAAAGGCATGCAGAAACGTTGTATTTTATCGAACGGCACCTGATGTGCCAATCACTATCCTGAGCAGAATGATGGCAATTTCCTGGGCGGTAATTTGCACTCGATTTTAGCGATTTGATACACCGAAAGAAAAATCTCAGTAATAATTATCAAATATTTGTTAACGTCAAATTTGCTCATAAAATTAGCCATATTCATAATTTAAAAGGCTTATTCATCAAAATCGTACCTGTTTGCATGCTTTATTTATTAACAATAAACGATTTATTACTGTCATATTTGTTAATTGTGAACAACATTATTTAATAATCAACAATCTATCTGTTACGTCGCTTCACGAAGTGATAATCAATGAGATGGATTTATAATTATAATGTGATTTTGTGATAACTAACAATGATACAGTGTCTGTTAATAAATCTATGTGTTTATTCATTATGATACATTTGTTTATTATGAATATATACCTATTATAATGGATAACAATGGATATTTAATTCAATTCTCCGTTTGGTAACTATAATAATTCATTTGGTAATATTAAAAAAACTGGTTAAGCTTCCATCTTATATAGCGTGAGCATCTTCATGAAATCGTTTATGATTTCCTTGTGATTTCGACCAACGCGAAAGTTATGAATTCCTCATATAAAAGTGCGGGTTTGTTCGCATTTGGACATGTATATTTACGTCAACAATAAGCTCCTAGGGATCATTTTATAAAGGAACGACATCACATATGAAAAGAATGGCAGACGACTATCAGTGCATTCATTATACAACATTTAGTATGTTATCAAAAAAACTGTGGTGCATGTGGTGCTAATCAATCAATATTGGAACATTTTGAACGTAAGTAGGTGCGAATACCTATGTAGTATGCATGAGTATTTTCTTATATTATTTGCTTTGCATGAATTTGAAAGAAAGTTATTTTAACGCAGCCAGCCCTGATCGAATAGTTGTTTTTGTTCTTGTTTTTTTTTTTCAAACAAACGATTAATAAGCCATATTTCAATAACGGATTTGGTAACAGTTGATCATATTTATTTATTGTGACCAAACTGTTCTTTTAGTGTAACGAGATGCGGATCATGCCATCCGATACCAATTTAATGGTAGATCTAAAAATCCTGCCTCTACCACCTCTTACTCTAACACAAATCTATGACACAGCGATTTATCTGCTGCCGTTTTTTGGTGACAAACTTCCGTCATGTGATAACGAGTCGAAACAAAAAGCAAATAATGCAAGGTTGGTAGAACTGATGATTATTTCGTAGAGGAACGTTGCCTCGATCGCACTCCACAAGTAATTCGTGACGTAATGATATGCACGGCAGCGAATGTGTCGACGTGACAGAGCTGTCAGTATTTTTGAATATTTCAATGAAACATTGCAAAAGTGACTAAAATTTATTCAGTCGCTTCTTGTTTCAATTCTTACGAGATCAGTGAAGCTATAGAAGAGTAGTTTGAGTTTCCATTAATTTTCTAATGATTCAATTGAATCGTGAGATTATAATTCATTTGATGCCAAAACTGTCAGTTCCTTCTTCACTTTATCTGATTTGAAGAATATTTGTAGGATGCATAGGTACATAATATTCACTGCATAAGTATTCACTAGCTTCATCATTATGCTTCATACCTGAAAACACACATACCTGGTGAATATAGCCTGGGACATGGTTTCAGATAGGTATTCCATTCTAGCCAACTGATTCGTCCAAAATTGCCTTCTCATTTCAAAGATTGAAGGTATAAGACAGGGGTATAAATGAATATCCATTACCTTTCACTAGCTTTTTGATTCAACTCGTTATGAAATGACAAAATATGTGGCTCAGATTGGGTAGATTTTTGAGATCTCTCATCCAATTGGTATCGGATGGCATGGAAAGTGAATCAGATAACGGTCGAAGATTGCACTAAGTACTAAGAGTGAGGTCTGGTCATTATTTATTCAAAATCCAACTGTGACTGTGAATTTATGTTTCAAAAGGACATCATATTTAGTTGTTATTTTCCTGATCGAATTGTGGTTTCTATAATTACAGTGATGCACAAAAAGTCGACCACTTGATAAAATCAGCTGAAATGAAAAATAAATGTTGACAAGACATAGGTATCGTCATAAAATTTCGAGATGTACCTATATCATCAAATGTGGCAGTAGGATGTCAACTGAAATGAATGTCAGTGTTTCATTCGTCAGATATTCCAACAATGCATGTGAATTTCAAAGTGTATGATGAAAGTTATGTGAACACACAATTCACATACTGATTACTCCATAACATGTGAGAAGATGATTTCATCATAATTATATACTTATCATTTCTTTTTGAATGAAACGGAATATAAATTTCAACTCGAATTGAAGTCACGGAATATAAAATACACATATGGCCTTTGGACCAAACGAATGGCAGTCTCTGACTCTACAGTTGAAATTCAGAAAATTAATTGTCAGAACCTACTCATAGTAGGTATCTGTTGAGCAATTCCATTTACTTTTTTTTCGGGGCGTTTTTCTGTCAGTCAACCTGTATACACATTGCATCAAAATATGATGTAACCTCACTCGCTATCCTATTCCCGTATCAGTAGTCTGAGTATTTCTTGGTACGTCCTTGTATGAAAGCTCTGATCGACACATCATGTGGAAAATCACTCTGTGCCACACGGGAAAAACTTCAATATATCTCTTCCCTTCTTCCTTCGCCTCAGCTTATTGATAACGGACCGAATAAGAAGTAAGAATTTTATTGTAGAGCGCAGCAGTTGGCAGATTTATTGAAAAAAGCAGAATTAGAAAAGAGTGTATTGGATTCGGTACACAAAGCTCTGTGAATGTATATCTGAAATACATCACCAAAGTTTTCACTCATCGCTAAACGAATTTTATTCAATACTATTGATGACGATGCACATTTTGGATGTGGAACAGATTATTTGTCAAGCAGTCACTATTTGAGTTATTCGACTGGAATGAAATAGACGGTTCAACCTTACTCTTCCAAGCAGAGCAGATTTGAATTTTGACCAGGTAGGTAGTCTAGTCTACGGACAGATCGCACCTAACTGACAAAAGTTGCTTCCAACAAATCGTTGATATGGAGTAGAAATATAGTGTTGGTGCTAGAATTGATCCCTGCGGAAAGCCAGCATTTTTAAGAGAGTCAGATGAAACTCCGTCGACCACTACATGGAGAAACCTGTTTGAGAGGAAACTAGCTAGCAGAAAACATAGCTGGGGAGGCAAGCCATAAGATGGGAGCTTGGCAAGGAGTCCGTGGTGCCAGACTCGATAGAATGCCTTGGAGATATCAACTGCCACGGATAAGTTTTCACCATATTTTCAAAAGATTGTTTCAGGTAATTCATGAGCTCGATGTTGATAGCTTTCTCCATGATCTTTGAAATAATAGATAGCAGTGCGATCGGTCTGTAGTTGCTAGGTAGGGTCTTCTTGCCTCTTTCAGGAACTGGTTGTACTCTTGCAATTTTCCAGTTGGACGGGAATATACCCAATTTGAAAGAGGTGTTCGACGAATATCAAGGATAATGACAAAGGAATGTGCTAATTGAGGTTGTCTAGTAATGGTAATGTCAGTAATGGTAAGATTCTGAAAAACATTGTCCATGAAGTATTCATAGAAAAGTGAGTGGTCCCTCACTCATTGGATAATATCATGACCAGTAAAGAGTTTATTCCATATTGACAACAGTGTATTGTTAGGAACAGTATTTTTCCCCAGAGCATGAAAACATCTTGTTGTTGGTTTATCTGGACCAGTCGATATTTAAAATACTCCCATAGGACTTCTTCCTACGTTTTTATTAATAGTTTTATATTGAAGTTTCATCGCATAGCACGGAAAACTTTTCAGGGAAAAGTTTCGACGTGAATTGATGGAGCATATACAAAGTTTGGGAAATATATCAACTATCCCCAGAGATTAAAACATTCACTTATCAAACTAATCGATGAATGCGATAATTGATTGGAAAGTTGGCTGACGAGGAGAATGGAGTGAAGAAAATTTTAAAACGGTTGCATAATGATTAAATTGCTTTAAAGGGATGATAGTTCACCATAGATTCATTTCTTTTGTACCCAAGACGAAGAAAAAACAAGAAAAAAACACAGACATATAGGAAAGAAAGTATTATTTTGTTTGGAATGACTGATATATTGTACGAATCATCATGTTGTAGCATATTAATCAAGGACTAACTATTCTGCATGGCCCTCAGTAATCTTTCTTATAAGACAACTTTTCTGCATAATCATCATCAACCTTTTCAATTCCAGCGGTAATTCATTTCTTCAAACGGATTGCGTTCCAGCTTCCACGTGCCAATTTGGAGTCCTTATTAAAGTAAGTAAACTTTTTAAATTAAATATTGAGTTGACAAAAGTACATCCAAGTTGAAATTCAGTGGTGCTCTAAAAGCACAGCCAAACTGAGGAAATCTTAATAGCTAGCAGGCATTGAAGGTGAATAATTTACTATAAAAACTGTTGCTACTACTTAATTAATGGTTTTGCGACGATACTTTTGTGCACACCGTTCAACTCTTTCGCTCCGTTGGAAGAAAAAATGACTGTTATATTGATATAGGTAATCGAAATACTTCTCTGATCAGGTGTAACTTGACCCCTTGTACAATCTCAAAATTTTATTTCTCCATAGGTTACCACACTGTATGAGAACGAATGGCTCGCGCAGCAGCAGTCCGTCAATCAGTCAGTGTGAGTGGGGCAGCTGTATACCGGATGTTTCAAACCGCTCGAAATACATACTAGTGACACCAGTGTGTTCTTTCTATTCGAATGAATCAGTTCATGAATAAATTTTGTTAGTGTTCATTTTTGTCCACGAATAACATAACAGTACACTGAGATGAATCAGCTTGAATTCTCTATCTCATAGAAAACACGATTCTCAGCGTCACCTGGTGGTACGCTAATGAACCAAAGTCCTAATTAGTTCACTGTTGCACACCGATATTTCCCCAGAGCTCTGTACATGATTCAAATAATTATTATTGAAATCCACGATAGATCATGACATAAAGAAGGCAAGAAAACGGGTGAAGTAATCCACCTCGAATGATCCAATGAAACCATATAAACTGCGACTTCCGTATCCATTCTCTGATTCTGTGAGACAAGTGCAAGAATATTTCTGATTGTCATTTTCATGAATTTATGGAATGATTTTCTGGACTAAATATACTTGCTGCAGAAAACAGAGAACTTGAAACATAACTGAAGAAACAGATAATATGAGGAATATATATTCAGTACATTGTAGTATAATTTGCAAAGGAAACGCTTACACAGAGAAAAACGTTTCTTTGCGTGAAACAATCTCATTTGTTTGAGTTATATTTGTTTGCAAGAAATAAATGTTATTTGCGAGAAACAATTGTTATTTCTTAAAACCAAATGAAATTCTTTGTTTGAAATCATCGGTTCATTTGAATGACATTTGTTTGGGTGAAACAATAGCATTTGTTGAAAATATATTTATTTCGAAGAAATAAATGTTACTTGGAGCAAATAAATATTATTTTGAACAGAAATATAACATTGTTGGCGAAAAATAATTTTGATATAAATATGAACAATTGATATAGTTGTCATGCACAAACAAAAAATTTGTATTTAAAAAATATAATTTGAACAGAGCGAGTGTGTCATTCACCTCGAATAAATGCTTATTAAAATTACATTATGGAATTGTTCTTTTGAATGACAGCACAATTTATAACAAAATATAGTAATTTTTGGTCCAAATCAAATATTGTTTTGATTATATGCGCTTGTATTTGTTGTGTAGTCGAATGTTCACATGATTGGGAAAATGAGAATCCAGATCCAGAAAAAGTAAAAACAACTGACTTATTTTCTTTTACCAAAGTAAAATCGACGATGCCATCACTGAAAAAATCACCAAACCAAAACTTAAAGTCTTAATTATTGTTCAGTTCGGTGGCGTGACTTGTTTCTATAATATCCAAAATCAGGGTTGCCAGATCTGACAACAAATTAGGCGCTTTTGTCTTTGGGTCGTCAATGGATTTTTGACATGATTTCAAGAATTGATGTTTTATGGCTGGATCTCCTGCAAACCCAACATGAAGTTGTATCTTTACTCGAGCTGAATACCTATTCTGGACATGACTGATACGCAATTTGAAGCAAAATTTTGAACCTGAAATGCTCAGTCATCAAGTATTTTTGAAAAACGGGTAAACGTCCAGTCAGCAAACTTTAATTTTGGTCTTCGAATTATATTTCCCTCACCTTTGGACTCGCCTGGCACCTACTTCTCATCAAAACCGTCTGTCAATTCGTATCTTTTTTCTACAATGTCTAATTGACATCATAATATAATTTCAGGTTTACAGCGGCAAGTTAATTTTTCAAATTATTTTTACACTTGAAAAATTGAGGAGATGATGACATGCAAGGGTTAGACCTTCATCCTTTGATTCATCACTATAAAAATGTCTTGTCTTATACAGATAATATAAAAGGTTCACGAGCTCTCCGGCTCCATCTGGCAACCCTGTCTGAAACGTATACAACTACCAGACCCACCATAACGCATTCGTTTTGTATCTCTGATGATGTGGTTCGCCGGGTCGTATCGTACGAGTATCGTACAGTGGTGATTTAGTATAGTTAATTCCACAGCATATCTACAGATTTTCACATGAATTCTTCAGAAGAATGACATTTGGGTCAGTCCCAATTTTCAGAGGTAAGGAATTGTAATTCATACTTGAAAATAGGAATAATGGCGTGAAATTTTTATGATTTGTTGATTATCTGATGTTTTCATACCGATCTCCATCAAAAAGACAAACCGTGCAATTTGGTAGGTCATAGAAGGATGTACGAATAGGTAGGTAGGTATGTGTGATATTTCGTAGATAAGTATACTTTCTAATCTGCTGTATATTGAAATATTCCAGTGAAATGGCGTTCAAATTCTTCTATGATTTTCAATGGAAGATTCCATGCAGTCAAATAAATATTTCTTCAATTCAAATGTCACCAGCTTCACTTGAAACAAAATATTTGTTTCCATGAAACAAATGATAATTAGTATGTTAAATGTTTTGTCATCAATGCACTTCAATGTTATGGAATTTTTATTTCCTTGTTATGCATATATTTCATCTATTCCCACATTAAAAAATACTAAACTTTCAGGAGAGCAATGAGAAATCTGCTACGTCTGTCATTGATGTGAATACTCCAGTGATTTCCGAAAACATTTTTATTGATGCTGATGCACCGGATGATAGAGCCGATGATCCACCTGCCAAATATTTGAGGTTGGATACAAATAACAGCGATCAACCTGCTTCAGGATCATCATGTATCTTGACTTCTGTAGTATCGAACCCAAACAGTATGTGTCTGTCACATTTTTTCTATTATTCAATAAAGTTTGTTATAGTTCAATTTTGTTGTTAATTCTCAATTCCTTCCAAGAAGAGTATTGTTTTCTAAGAAATGAATTTCTTCTTAGGAAGATTCTATTTCTTTGAGTTTATTAATTCTCGATTTCGTTCAAATCTACAATTTATTTCTGGTAAGGGAATCCATTATTTGAGCTCGTTTCTTCCAAACAATTTCCTTGTTTTTCTCAAGCATTGACATCTTTGAATCAAATTACATTTACATATATTTATTTTTCACAGATAATCATTTGTTTCTTCCAAAGAATGTTCTTGTTTCTTTCAATCTCTGATTTCTTTGATACAAATTTCATTTACATATATTTATTCTCCACAAATAATTATTTATCTCTTCCAAATAATTTCCTTGTTTCCCTCAAGCTTTCATTTCTTTGATGCAAATTATACTTATTCACTATGAATAATTCTGATCATAAATCCAAAGAAATAGTTTTGATTCAAACAAATATACACTTTCTTCCAAATTATGAATCATATCATTTTCAATAAATTATATAGATACAAAAAAATCACTTATTTGAAAAATCAAAAGAACGGAAACTTTGATTCAACCAAGCTTGTTTGTTGGACCTATTCAAACTTCGGATTTCTTTGAATTTAACAATATTTGTTAAATTCAAAGAATTGTTTTTCTCTGTGTACGGCGCGATAATACCTAGGTAAGCAGTATCGAAAGGCAACGACCATTCCTATTGCGGAAAATTGCGAACTTAGCATCGATTCCGAATATAAATAGTACCCGAGTCGATAAGGCATTCATTCATTATCAACACAAGAAATTATTAGTTCAATCGTACATAACACTCATTCATTTATTGCTGACTTCCAAAGATGCACTATGCCACTTTGCGGTTGTGACATCTCCTCGACTTTGGTGCTTCTGCCCATAACATAATATAAGAACCAAAAACCATCATCTTGTTTCTGTTGTTTGCTGCTTTCATGTTTGTTCTTTGCTGTTCCGCCCTTTTGGCACATATTTATGTTTTCATGATTGAATAAATTGCTTGTTATATTTTTGAAAACACTTCTCTCTATCTGAGGATGAATAAGTATGGTTGGGATGTGAAATGTTTAAAATCCTCTCTTCAGAATGCCAAGCGAGTAGCTAAGTCACGACCTATAGGAGGGTCAACATCTGAGTTGTGACACGTAGTGGAGGCGCTGTTTGTTCTCCATAATGCCATATAACCTACTACTGTCTGGCCGACTTTCAAGGACAGAGAACTGACTGTACGCACCCTCAACTATATCAGATTGAAGAGGCGACGGAGACCACAACAGCGAGAGTACATCTCGAGAGCTCATCATTTATTAAGAGCCACTTGGTGCGAGATCCAGACGTACGGTGCGAGGGAGCAGAAAAACTTCATAGAGAAAAAAAAAGAGAGAAAAAAGCGGTTCACGATTTACTGCTACTCGTAGCCAGTGCAAAATGCAAATCTCTGCTTGCATCGAGGGACGTGGGTCTCTCGATTCGATGCATGTCGATGGGTATTTCCGTGAGAGCGGTGATTTGCGGCGCTAAACTGGAAATCCATTAGTTTTATATCGAGAAAATTGAATAGTAGCGATTCGCGAGTGAACGTGACCGGATTAAGGAAGGGGAAAGCGTCTTGCCCAATATTAGGAACATGCCGAGATTCAAACTAGAAACTACAGTGGCTAAAGACTGCGATAGTATAGGTCCATGAAAGTAGCCAAGAAGTAACCATCAAAGAGATTGATCTAGAGAAGAAGCTATGGTAGACAATATATCATTACCATGTCTGATTGTCAAGCAGCCATGAGCTCTATGGTTATCAGCTCTAAAATGGTTCATGAATGCTGGGAAGAAATGAACGAGCTAGCTTACAGAAAAACAGTGACCCTTCTTTGGGTTACGGGATATTCCAGAGTAGAAGGAAATGAAGTAGCGGAATAACTCGCTATAGGAAATTTGCGTGGGGCCAGAACCCTTCTGCGAGGTCAGCAGCACTCTGGGCAGCAGTACTGTATCAGGAAAATTTAGAACAGAAGAAGATAAACAGAGATCAGATATTTGAAAAAATATCCAAGTTCTCAGATATAGGTCAAAATAATACTGAGTACATAAAACCGCAAAAGATCAAACGCAAAAAATGAACTTCGTATACTAATGGGATTCCCAAGAGGTAACTGCCGATTGAAAGGACATCTTAGGAAACTTGGATAAGAAAAGGAAGAAGAATGCAGGTTCTGTGTGACACCTCTATCCACAAACTAACGGAATGTGTCACCTTACGGAACCCAAGGGCAATAAATAGAGGAGAAAAAGAAACCATACCTGTAACCAACACATATCTTGAAATTTCTCAGGGATATAAAGGCTGTATGACACCTATTGAATCTGATGACGAATATGTTAGCAAAAATGATGACAAAATATTGTTCATGTGTCATACAGTGGAAAAGGTGTTGATTTGGCACAGATTTGCAAACATTCTTGTAAAAATATAGGACTGGTTCTAAATATGTTGATATTTTAAATATTTATACTGTATGACATATAGAAAATATTTGTGTTATCATATTTGTCATCGAATTCAACAAGTGTCATACAGCCTTAAGACTAGAGAAACTGCTATAGCTACGGAAAACTACCTCATCGTGTATGGATGAATACCTTTGAAGTCAACTGAAGTGAATTCACGAATTTGCGAAGATATCATGAACTAGATTTGATATAATATGATTGCGACATTTAGAGAATGAAAAGTAATGACGATAAAATGTTTATAACTCATTTTAAAATGAAAGTCAAACTCTCATTTCCCTTTTCTCACAAATATCTTCGAAACATTCAACATTTTCCTAGCTTTGCTAGATCCCGATGATACGCTATAACTCCGTCGGTTCCCCTCGTACAGTTACCTATTAATCACATGGTCGTACCTACGTGAATTTTAACTAAGGTCGTATATATCCCTGTTGGTCGTTAATACTCGCCAACCATGATGCTGTTTATGGAGAGCATAATGCATCGCCAAATTGAATTATGGCGTCACTATGCTCATGCCCAATTACCGGGAAAGCCGTTTTTAGCTCGAAAAGTTGAACCGGGGAGTGTTCAGGTGAATTGCATGTGATTGGTGTTAGTAGAAAATGAAGGTCCTCAAGACCAGAGCACGGTTAAATGAAATCGACGTTTCACAACTTATTCAAAATCTTATTAGATGAATGCGTTCGCAAAAAAAGGGCATGCTTTTTGATCTCCACGAAACGGATTTGTAGATATGTTCGAAGATTTTTATAACTTTTTAAGATTTTATGAGTTCGCCGTTCATAAGACACACGAGTTACGGTGAAGATTTGAATGAAGTCAGCTGCTTATGATATATAAGGCACAGATCCGACCTGTTCTGGAATACTGTTCCCATATTTGGAGTGCAGCACCCAAACATGCCCTGAAACTGTTGGATGCTGTCCAAAAAGCGGCAATTCATCTCGTGGATAATGCCTCTCTCACAAATTCACTCACTTCTCTGGAACACCGTAGAAAAGTTAGCGATCTGGCTCTATTTAATAGATATTTTCATGGACGATGTTCTTCTGAAATATCAACAATTGTTCCTCCCTTGGCAGTCCCCGCGAGATTAACCCGTCGAGTTGAGGCTTCGCACCCCTTCCTGGTCACTTTGAAGACCTGCAGAACATCTCTTTCCAAAGACTCGTTAATGCAACGAACAACGATTCTCTGGAACACATTGCCAAGGGAGGTGTTTCCGAGGCATATAACCTCCAGAAACTCAAGAAGAACACCAACTCCTACCTTATATCCCATGGTTCTCACGATGTTCTCTGAACATTACAGGATATCCCTTTTTGTGAGAACCAGAACATGAAAAAAAATTGTATACTTTCTCGAAAGTAACAATATTAAAGAAAAAATGTTGGCTCACAACAACAGCATTACTATAGACTTTTCCATTTCCTCGACAATCAAATTTTATCTGAAATCTTTATGTGGGTCCACTGTGTGATGGCAATTTAGTAATACTTGGACCATTCGAATATATGTTCCAATTTCGAAGTTTCCAAAAGAAATTGATAGGTTGAAGTTGAAATCTGAAATTGTGTGGAGAAAGATGATATGATATATTATAAAAATTCAAATAACCTTTATATTTTGGAATGGAAAACGATTCCGAATAAACTATCACACTTGTGATCTGAACAACTCCAAAATTACCATTTTTCACTACTCGTTCGGAGATATTCACCATCTTGATCGGCGTGGGACACACTGTATAGGCTGTTAGTGCGTAGATGGAGATCTACAGGGCGGAATCTAGACCCTCACTAAAGGAAATATAGTTCAGAGTACCGATCATGGCAAACCATTAATTGAAATTTTCCCCTACATGTAAACGTTGTGAAATCGTTATGAATCGTTTCGCTGAAGTAGATTTTAGTTCTTGATGAATTCCATATGATCTTCTAATAAAGTCAAATATCACATCTGAATCATCATAATTTGGAGTCTTGAAATCGCGGAATCTTTGAGTTTGAAAAGGTATGAATCATTGGGCTGATGATATTTGATATCAATTAGATATGGCAGATTTAAATATACATTTCTTGCTGGGGATGCTTTTAAATGTATAGTAGTTTCAATAATTCTGCTCGACAATCACTTGCGAGTTCTTGGAAGGACATAGTACAGTGCGATAAACTTCTAGAATTTCGATGGAACTGAAAAATAAGCAAGAATAGACTGTACGAGACAGCAGAAAGTTTCTCAAAGAGTTTCACATATATACCAATTACGTTCGGTTTCAGAACTCAGAAATGCTTTCTCTGAAATTTTCCCAGGAACTCTTCGAAAACGTACGATAGCCTTTTAAGCATACAGATTTATATATTTATTCATGAAGTTGTCAAGGAGATACACGTTCCTTCAATGTGAATGGAGCGGAATCCATTCATTATAAGAGTCCGGATCCTCAAAAGTTTTTCAAAGTATATCCTCGTGAAGAGTTCCAGGGATAAATTGAATTTTAATATTGAAGTGCATTTTTTGTTGATCCACCATTATTGGTAGGGATTGCTCTTTCCATCAGGACTATGCTGATGGTTTAAAATCCGAAAGCATACAGATTTATAGAGTATTCTACTATTTAACTTATCTTTTTTTTTTCATATTGGCATGTTCTGGTTCCCACGAAGAAGGATATCCTGTAATATGCAGAGAACATCATGATAACCAAGGAAAATAAGGTAGGAACTGGTGTTTCTTGGCAATGTATTCCAGAGCCTCGCTGTTCGTTGGATGAACAAGTCTTTGGAAACCACTAAGGGGTGCGAAGCCTCAACTCGACGGGTTAATCTCACGGGGACTGCCAAGGGAGGTACAATTGTTGATATTTCAGAAGAGAATCGTCCATGAAAATATCTATAAGATAGAGCCAGATCGCCAACTTTTCTACGGAGTTCCAGACAAGTGAGTGAGTTTGTGAGCAAGGCATTACCCACGAGACGAATTGCCCTTTTTTGGACAGAATCCAACAGTTTCAGGGTATGTTTGAGTGCTGCACTCCAAATATGGAAACAGTTTTCTAGGACAGGCCGGATCTGTGCCTTATAGATCATAAGCAGCTGACTGAAAGTGAAATAGCTCCTGGCCCGAAACAGAAAACCAAGTTTTTGGGATGCACTTCTAGCAATTGATCTCACGTGATTTTTCAAGAAAGGTTATTGCTGATAGTAATCCCAAGCATCGAAATGGATGTCTTCAAAGGTATGGTTACACCTGACAAGCTCATGTTGGGCACAGTGAGATCGGCTTTTCTAGAGAAAAGGCACGCTTGTGTTTTGTTTGCATTGAAATCTACCAAGTTATTTGATCCCCATTCGAGAATTGTTGCCAAGTCCATATTTATGTTGTCAACATTTCTCCCTCGTTCGTTTCTGATTTGCCTGGCTGGAATTGGAGCCATGATGGAAGAGAAGGCGGTATAGAGGGTACTATCATCCGCGAAGCTGTGTACTGGACATGAAGTTGTTTCCAACAAATCGTTGATATGGAGTAGAAATAGTGTTGGTGCTAGAATTGATCCTTGCGGAACACCAGCATTCATGATCAGAATGTCAGATGAAACTCCGTCGACCACAACATGAAGAGACCAGTTTGAGACAAAACTAGCTAGCAGAGAACATAGCTGGGGAGACAAGCCATAAGACAAAAGCTTGACGAGGAGTCCATGGTGCCAGACTCGATCGAATGCCTTGGAGATATCAAGTGCCACGGCTAAGTTTTCACCATATTTCTCAATAGATTGCTGCCTAATATGGGAGACGTAAGCGAGCAGATCACCAGTTGATCTCTGATGACGGAAGCCATATTGCCTATCGTTGATAATACCAGAATGTTCCAGGTTTTTCATAAGATCGATGTTGATAGCTTCTTCCATGATCTTTGAGATAATAGATAGCAGTGCGATCGGTCTGTAGTATTCCTGATGAACATAGGCTACATTTCACCGCGAGAAAATGCTTTACTGAATCGATTGGGTCGAAGTTTCATATGGGTATTACGATGATTTATTGGGGGGTTTAAAAAAAAATGAATGCAGTAGATGGCGCTGCTGTCGATACGTCGACTTCTACAATTTTCCATTTCTTTTTTTTCAATTTTGAATTGTGGTATTTTCGAATAATTTTTCTCCTAATTCATTCCAACGAGTGTCTTCACAATTCACAAAGTCAACAATCATTCCACTTCTAACTTCATAACCACTCGTCCACCTATCCGGTCGCAATCCGACTATAAGACGGTTTGAGGTTAGAATTTCGACAATTTAAAACTTTCCCGCGACAGATAGACCCAATATTTTCAGAAAGTTTTTCCCAAGTTCTTCCAATAGATATCACGGTGAACTCAGGCTCTTAGGTAAGTGATTTGTTTGTTTTGAAGGTTGTCTGATCAGGCCACTTCCTCCACGTTAAAAAATTGTGATTTATGAGAAGATTCTATTTGCGCCAGAGAACAGCCAGAGATTTATGGTTCAGAGCGAATACACCAATTGAATAATATTAAGGATGTCCTAACAACATGCAGATAAAAGAACGTTGAACCCAAATTTCATAAAAAATAGGTTGAACTGACAATTTCTCTGAATTTCTTGCTCTTCAATTTCCATTCTGGTTTCTGTTTCAACCAAAGATCAATTACTCAACATATATTTTTCTCAAATAGAATCAAGATTGAGGTATATTGTCAGTTTCTGGGGTGGAACAACTGCTTCAATGAATGTATTCACGTGTGTCCACTCATTCAAAAACAGATAAACCTTCAATGATAAATCAGAATCAGCATAACCATGACACAAACATTGAGCATCACTCTCATTTGTCGTCAGCATGGTCTAAACAAAGTTTCATCTGCACCTACTGCATTGGATCTAAAGCATACGAATCAAATTTTGATTTTTCCATCTGAGTGTGCCATGACGAATCAATTGGAGTGAATCGAACATCACTCCACTTGATTCGTACTATATGATAGAAAAATTGGGATTCTATCGACATTATGAAATCATACTAGCAAATGAGGTTCCTCAAGATGGATTTTGGGACATTTAGTTGAATAATTGAAAGTACGATTATAAGTTTTGGTTTTTGAAGTATCACTGATGTGGTATTTTCGTGCAGGATTGGAAAATGTAATGATATACAGAATGTTTCATTCGAACAACAAAAATAACTACAAATAGATAAAAAAATTCATTCAGCAGCCAGAAGGAGAGTTCAATATCAAGTAGTTCGAAATAGTTTCAGATTTGGATTATTTATTTGTCAAACTTGAGAAAAAGAAAGGGGTATATTATGAACTATTTAGGATCCTCACACTGAAATATTGAATATACCGGGTGACACAGGATTTATTTAAAGAGATTAAGATTTGAAATTCCCCAGGGGTTATATTATCGAAGATGTTGCTTCCCTTGAACCCGATGAAATTTTTCTTCAGCCACCTATTTGATGGGAAGTAGGCATGGCATCCTGCATATTTCTGAAGCCTATCTTATTTGCCTTGGAATTCTCTATTCAACTATGTATCACAATTTGATATTCGTTCATTAATTGGCTGTTAAATTTCATTTCGTTGAAATACATGAAGTTGGCTGTGGCACGACTGCAATGACATTTCGATGCTTGATGCTCATAGAAATCCAAATATCATTACTCAGACGATATTATCAAAATATTTTCCATATCCTAATCGGTCCCAGGAAATTGCCAATAATTGCATTGAGATTGAAAAAATCAACCGAAAATAACTCACGATATTAAGAGAACTAAGATAGAAACTCAGTTTTTTCTTCATTTACCTACTTGTGAAGAAACTATTTGTCTTTCATTCTTGTCATGTAGTCATAATATGATCATCCATTTGAATACATGAAACTGAAATTGTTGTAGTAATAATTGATGAATCGTTCTAATATCGTGAGTTATTTTCGGATGATTTTTTTCAAACTCAATGAAATTATTAGCAATCTTCTGGGACCGATTAGGGCATGAAAAATATTCTGATAATATCATCTAAGTGATGATCTTTGGATTTCTAAGCCTATCAAGCATCGAAATGTCATCAAATCTGGAATAATGAATGTTCCACCTTCTTGATTAATCTACAGACAGTATTCGATATCAATTATGTTTTGTTTCAAAAATTCGTATAATATATATCTTCAGAAAAGAACTCGGAAAAGAATAATAACAAATGTTCCAGGTTCCTCATGATTTCTCTCAAATTCTTACGAAATTGACATTTCCTATGCGATATTTAATTCTTCTGGATGATTTGAATCTCATTGGTGGGTTTACTAGTTTTTATTGTAACCAAAAGAGGCGCTTATTTTTTTTCTACAGATTTGACTCTTCCATTTTGTAGTCGACACTTTGGTTGAACTTCAATAGTTACTGTGTCAGCATTTTTCCTCGTTTTCTCCCTTTCCTGGAAGATGGCGCTTTAAGCATTTTAATGTCAAATCAGGCGCATGGAAGTTAATAAAACCTGGCAACACTGAATGCGTGGGCCTTGAAGCAACGGAGTAGGTAACAACCCAGGGCTGGAATCCCTTTGTCCGGTTATCAGATTCTTATTATTCCGGATCGCAGCGACACGAATCCTTAATGAATATTTGCATTCGCTTTGTGTTCCATTTCTTTGTTGTTGTTAGCGAGGAAAGAAAATTACGCGTTGTTTGCGGGAAAGGCTAATGAGACTCCGGCTGTAGGGCGATTCCAGCTGAATCCGGGAGGATCGTGCTCCATGTGATCGGTCGCTCCAGACAGATGAAAGGTACCTAGTCCGGTAAACCGATACGACTAATCGAGCGAAAGAGGAAGAATAAAAAATCATTTGTGTTCCGTTTCACCCCTAAGATGACTTTATTTTGCTCTGATGAACAATACCATATTTTATATGTATGACTTCAGAAAGGCGTTTGATTGTGTCGCATACTCAGTACTTTATCCAAGTTACAATTTTATGGTCTACGAGGAACAGCTCTGAAATCAATTGATTCATACTTATATGGAAGGAAGAACGGTTCATATGGATAACTGTTGTTCTGAAATGAGCAACATCCAGTTTGGGGTCCCTCAGGGCTCTATCCTTGGGCCACTAATATTTATCATCTATGTCAATGATATTTTTCATTATATGAGTCCAACTGAATGTATTTGTTATGCAAGATGACTTCATTTTTCTCTGATAAACCATACCAAAGTTTATATATATGACTTCAGTAAGGCGTTTGATTGTGTCTCTTACTCAGTACTTTTAGCCAAGTTACAATCTCATGGTCTACGAGGAACAGCTCTGAAATTAATTGAATCATACTTTCATGGGAGGAGAAATCTGAAATTAGCAACATCTAGTTTGGGGTCCCTCAGGGGTCTATCCTTCGGCCACATCTATTAATCATCTATGTCAATGATATTTTTATTATATGAGTCCAACTAAATGTATATTTGTCATGCAGATGACTGTACTATTTATGTATCTGATGAATGAATTGACGATTCGGACAAAACTTCCAAAGTTTTTCAATAAAAAACTAAATCATGATTCATTTCCTACTGTCTGAAACGATATCGCCAAAGATTCTGAAGATAGACTACTTGGTTCCCTCACAGATGATAAATTGAAGTGGTCAGCTCATATTCAGCATTTGAGTAAGAAATTGAGGTCCAATATTAACCTATTGAAAAAGTTGAGTAGTTTTGCTAACACAACAGTTTTGAAAACTGCATATTTCGGACAATTTCACTCCCACATTAACTCTAACTATCTGGAAAAACGCAGCTGACTCCACGAGAATATTGAGACTCCAAGAAATAGCCTTGAGAATAATTGCGAAAGCGAATCATAGAGATAGTTGTCGTCCAATATTCGTAAATTATGAGATACTTCCTTAACCGTGTATCTACATCCCAAACTGTTTGTTGGATATCCAAAAAAATAAATATGGTTATCAAAGAAATGAGCATTTTCATAATTACACTACAAGAAATTGTGAAATGTCTCGGCCGATTTGACATAGGTTAAACACTGAACGCTACAGCTCATTGAAAGTGAGTCCTTGAAGGCGATATAAGAATCATGATTCAATATACAGGGAGATGCGAAACTCGTATGCGATGCTACAAAAATTCCAAGTTTCTTTGTTTCACGATTCATCTCATTTTTAGTATATACCAGAATATGATACTCCAAACACTTCTACATGAATAGAATTTCGGGAGAAGTGTAGTTTTTCATTTTGATATCCACAAAACCTTTTATATACTTACTTATTCAAATATCCTCTATGAATAGATGTGATATCCACAAAATCTTCTATATACTCACTTATTCAAATATCCTCTATGAATATTTTTGGTCAGTGGTAAATCAGTGTTAGGAGATCATTAAGCAGGATGTCCTATACTGTATTATGGAGACAAAATAGAGGCAGAGACATTCTATCGTTGTTGATATTTCGAATATAAACGTATGTCGCCGAGCTCTATATGCCCCATTATGTCGCACAAAAGGTTTCCAAACAATTATAGCAGGCATCAAATCCCCTAAAAGCTTCTCGATTGTTCTCATCTTATAAAGAACGAGCTTGTTTCCCTGCACACAAAAGTCTGACGATCCGAAACACCCCATCAGGAAAATATTGAACTTTTTCTCGCTTAAGTCTCATTCTATCACGGGTTTCGCCGCAAAAAAGGTGAGCCAGTCCATTTTCTATATCTTTCAGTGTCGGAGAAACGTCAGATGTCATTACGCTCGGATGTTTATCCATTTCGTGACCTGTTAATACAATTTGTGGAGTGATTTTGAGGTTGAAATCGGTTCATCTTTCCGCCATAGCGAAAATAAACCGAATACCTTTACAGATCACAGCCCAATATTCTTCACCTCGAAAATAATCTACAAGATATGTAATTGAATATGATATATCGTACTCACCTAATTTACAGAATGTGCATACGAGAAGTTAGGATAGATCGAATTCTATATTAGTGCCAAAAAAATATATATATGCTTGTATACTTGTACAGTGCTATCGTAAAGTACTGAATAAATGTATTTCTAGCCAATTTTGAAGTTGAATTCGATTCATCTTCGAGAATTAACCCCACAGGCGGAGTTTCGAAAAAAAATCATAACTTTTTTTAAATACACGTGGATGGGAGTTTTTTTATATGAATGTGTTCCTCTGGTGTCACTTGATAATGTGTATATCTCACAATATTTTGTTGGGCAAGAATTAACCCCACATGCCTCCTTTTTTGGAATCTCGGAAAAATATCTGAACTTTTTTAAAATACACGTAGATGGGAGTTTTTTTATATGAATGTGTTCCTCTGATGTTACTTGATAATGTGTATATCTCACAATATTTGGTCGGGCAAGAATCATCCCCACGGGCCCCCTTTCTTGAAATTAAGTAGAAATAGAGAGAAAATCTTCTGAAACAGGTCGATTTTTATATTCAACTTACCACATTTAAAAAGTTAACTTAGATATACAGGGTGATCTACGTTTGAGTTACGACGTTCGCAAAAATTATTGCAAATAGAAACACCCTTTAGATTATTCTGAAGCACCATGAGAAGCTGTATTCAGAAATTCATCATTTAATTGTATTGTATTCATCAACGAATTATATGCACTGCATCCGTTGAATCAAGTGATTTCGTGAAGTAGTGGATAAATTCGTAAAAAACTGAAGGACGAATTCTTGGAAAAAACGCTCAGAGCCCTAAAAATTCATGCACGAAGGCACTCTTTCTAATTCAATAACTACGTACAAAATAATTTGTGTAGCAGAAATTAAGTCCTCGGTATTTCTTTAATGGCAATCCAATTTTACGATAGCAATGAATATAACGGGCGCACTGTCTACAAATCCTATGTATAATATTGTTTCGAAATCTTTGAACAATTCAAACTATCCCATGAAATGTGAAATAAAAATCAAATTGAACTCCCAACTGTACGCACTTGAACTAGTTCGTATTTTCAAGAAGATTTAAAATAAAAAACGAATGAGAATACATTCTGATTACATGGTGTGAAATATTCTCCGAGGTATTTTCATCTGAAGATGCCTCTCTCTTCTCCTGGATATACTATACAGTTATCTGCCAAAAATGCAATATATATACAAACTATAGCAGCCCAAACAGACACAAACAATAAAGTCGACTCCTCAACTTCCAACTCCTTAACTCCTTAAAACTGCCTCATATCAAAGCCGAGGGAACCCTGCAGAGCAAACTCACGTAGATCTTTTATTAAAACAAGCTAAATATATGAGATTTCTGATGAAATTAATAAACTTTCTGGGAAGCTGCATTGTATATAATCTTCCTCTGCACCGATATAATATATCAAATATTTACCTACGGGGTAGACGCATTTTTTTTAAAATACTAGAATTCCAAGAATTGTTTTTCACTTTGCTGGAGACATTTACATTCTAACAACATTGTGAGTGAGGAATTCGCATTGTTATGAATATTGAACTACAATTTCAAACATAATGCTAGACTATGTGGTAAACACATTACATAACTAGTGTGGAGAGTGACATATTTTGCACGAGTGATATTTAGTACGACGCTGCGTTATGTACACGATTTTTCCTACGAGCATAAATATATAATTAGAATCGCAAAACACGGATACAAATTTCAAACATTTGATTATTTTATTTAATATTACTTGTTATATGCATTTTATCTACGTTGAGATTAATTGACTCATTATTCGGTAAATAAATCTTCATTTATCATTCCAGATTTCTTGGGATTTCCTATCCTCGTTTCTACAAAATGAGAATATGAATATCATTTCAATATATGTGTAGTAAGGACAAATCAGATGATTTGCCCCAAAATGTCATTGCGTTTAAAGAATTTTCCTATCAGAGAGCCTAAAAGAAAAATTTCACAAGCGTGTCAGTGACAATTTGTATTGAAAAGGGTTTGGAGAAGAAAAATAAAGGTATATAGAAAAAATATCAAATTTTCACTCAGCTTTGGACGTTTCGGGAACGAATCTGCTCCCGTTTTCAACATAAAAAATGGATATTTGTATAGCAAATTCGTATTCGTCTTGACACTTCTCAGTTCTCAGTGACAATT
Source organism: Phaedon cochleariae (assembly GCA_918026855.4). Taxonomy (NCBI): domain Eukaryota; kingdom Metazoa; phylum Arthropoda; class Insecta; order Coleoptera; family Chrysomelidae; genus Phaedon; species Phaedon cochleariae. The sequence continues at coordinate 39,240,518 of OU896717.1, read as the reverse complement.
GGTGACGTTGACAATAAAATGAGTTGAAGGATGGTTTCATTAATTGATCTTGAACTAACCATGAAAATAAAAATAGAAACGAGGAGTGGAAATCCAAAAAATCTGGATTAATGAATGTACCACCTCCTCGATTAACATACAGACAGTATTTGAATCTTTATTTCTCTGCGAAGAAAGAAACTGAAAGTGATTCGGGTTGGAAATCTTATTTTTTATTGAATTCGAAGTTTTCCTCGTTGTCGAGAACTTGGTCGAGAGGTACTACGCACCACGTAACCTAGCAACAGAAAATAAAGCCAAGTCACGACGGTGTATAGACCCGAGTCACACCGGTGTAGACCCGAGCCAAACCGGTGTAGATAGCAATGACAGCATTGACAGCAATGAGGTTATGGCTCGCAGATTATCACAAAATGACAAATACCGGTACCTGAACAATTATTATTTCCCATGGGTCGAAATTTATACTCTAATAACGAAAATGAATGTATATATAAGGAAAGTGAGAATTGAAATATGATAATTCATCCATACATTATATAGACCGAACGAAGATCACGTGAGCGTGCAGGGATATTGCTACAATGTTCGCTTTCACTTTGGTGATATTAATAATTTCTGAGCAACAACACAGTCTGCTACAGCATTTTCATAGGTGAACCTATGTCATACTGGCCTGAGTGTGTAAAATGAACTTTTTGTTCGCACTCCAATTTACGAACTACAGATTATTCACGATATTATACTAATGCTGATTCGAGTTTCATTGCTTGCCAACAACACGCGATCAAATGAACTGATGATCCGTCTAATGACCAGTTTCATCATAATCCGATCGTTATTCGATTACAAATCCCAATCGATAATCCATCAACTCGATAGGAACATATAGGGACAAACAACAGAAAATTAGAAAGTAAAATGATGCTTCGGAAAAATCACTACGATTTGTTAATGGCTGAATCACCGAAAAAAAACCGATGTAACAGTAGGATTGCATCATATTAATGTACCTATTCGGTCGATCCGATTGTTTGTACAGAACAAAATGACCAGAAACAAAAGCCAGCGATCAAACAAAGCATGTCGATAGTCACTGCATTGATATGTATACAATAGACCTGAAAATGTTTGCCTGGTGTTAGCTAAAGGGGTATTATGTATGGGACACATTCAATGGATTACCTAGTTATCAGTTCTTATTTCCATGAGATAAATCTGTGTCAGTGTTGGCTACGAGTACGCTACTGCTCAGTGGAATGTGCTTACGTCACTAGCTGGCTATCACAGTGTTCGGCGAGTAGTCGAACTTAGAACAAGCATACCCTATTCTAGTGCTAGTGTTTAATGAATTTTGATCATGAGCTCATAGTCAGTGTGTGTAGGAAATAGCATGATGTAGGTACACAGGGTGTTCCTCAAAGAACACACCAACACGAAATTCAACAATCACCAACAGAGAAATATACTACGAAATGACGAAAGTCCACATCGAAGTCACTCTGTGAATGAATGGACAGTCAAAGAATGCAATATCACAAGATGGCAATTCATCGGATTCGTCTTCAGAATGCGGTTTAACCGGACAAGTTTTCATTAGAATCAGAACTAGACAAACAACACTCTCTAGACCTCCAACTAGATAAGATAACCTGGAACAAAATTATTAGGTCTGCTACAAAATGGATGTCCATTTGACATAATGATGCGTGATCCAAAATGGCGATCATATTTTGTTGTGAAGCTTATGATGGAACTAGACAAGTGTGTGCAGTGCCAGGTTATGATATTTCCTTGCCTGACATCGTTTTCCCAATTCCAAATTTTGAGAATGACTATCCCAGGTTTCCGGAGTGGATAAAGTGTTTGAAGTTTCTGCGATAATTATCAAGTCATAATTCATTTTGATTATTACAGGTCATTGGTATCACCAGATTAGAAAAGTAGAGTCTGTAAATGGTTGCAAGGTGAAATATTCGAATATAATTATCTTATGAATTATTCAAAATTCTCGATATTCAAAATAGTTGCGCTACCAAACACCAGAGACGCTAGCGAACATGCAAAAAGAGGATAACGTGTATGTTGGACTTCTAGAGAGTGAATTCATCTATGATGTTGTATTTCATCAACAGTTATCGTTGTACCAATTATTCTGAGTGAATGAATGCGATGAAGTGTGGAAAATGTGTCAATGGTTCCTCGATTCAGAATCGGACACTATTTTTATCAGAATGAACCTTTCTGAGACAATGTATAAAATATTTCAGATTTCTCTTGGCTCATCTACTATAATTTTGGAGGGATTTTTGTGTTCAGCTGGAGAAAATATTTCAGAGAAATTATATCAACTTGTGTTATTGCTGATGAAGACCCATTTTCCTGTCAAATAAACGAACTTCACTCTCACGAATAAATTTCAATAATTTCAACTCATTTTCGCCGCTGTAGAGGAAGGAAAAGATTAAACTTCAATTATAATTTCAGTTTCATGAATGCTGCTTTTTTTAATGAAAATTGATGATAGCTGGAGCTGGAGCACCGAGCATGGAATTCTCGGTCAAATTTCAGTTCTTATGAACTTCATCAAATTACCACAATTCCTACAATAACTGATGCATGCAGATAGATAATCAATATAAAGGGCGATCAAGTTTCAATGACTTGTTCTCATTCTCAGGAAACTTCGGAAGATTTCATTCAGGAACAAAAGTACTGAACGGAACCAATTCCAGTACAATAATTAGTAGTATACCTATGTGAGTTTGAGAACACATTCTTTCGAAATTCTATTGAGATCCTATAGCAAACCTCATTGGTTCAGGATTTTGGGATGGATCACGCCTAAAAGTCCCTTTATCCACGCCATATGTACAGGGCCTCTCATTTTGGTTGAGACTGCTAAGTTTCTTGGGTTTTGGTTGTGAAACTTATGATGGCCGAATCAGATTTTGCATAACTGTTTCCGTTAACGAGATAAATGGCAAGTTTCAAAATTTGTACTTTCTGGACCTCTTCTATATCTACGAAGTTATGAGGGATATTGTGCTGAAAATTATGTCCCACAGAGAATTTTCGGCAGAAATCAATTCTTCCAACTTCAATCTAGCAACAGCGATTGTCAACTTTCTTTTCAATGACATTGTATATCTATTTCTTCCTGATAGAATTTTTTTTTCTGAATATAATGATAATGGAAGATTGACTTTCGCGTAAAATTGGTTGAAAAAAATGTATGCTTCATCGTCAAGAACTGGATCATTCATTATACTTTCTCTATTTTGTAATTTCCTAAGATAGTCATTTGTTGTCAACAATGACAATTGACAATTTGATGAAGAGATCCATCTCTTTACGACGGAGCATACATTTTTATCAACTAATTTTGTGCGAAAGTCAACTTTTTATACATCACTGTATTTAGAGAAAAGTCTCTGACAAAAAATATACATACAATTTCATTTGAGAAAAAGAAGTTGACAATCGCTGTCGTTGACAGTTGAAATTGGAGAAATAAATTGTTAGTGTCACCATGTAGTAGCTTTTTTGACTTTCGAAATCGGATTGTTAATAACGGCGCTAAGGCTTTTAGGGCGTTTTTTGTAAGTCAGCCTATGTACAGGGTGATTCATTAGGAAATATCTGAACTACAAATAGTAAACATCAAAATAGTGAGATTCAAACCAACATGCCATAAAGCAATGTAGCAGATACAGAGTGTCCAAAGAAAGATTTCTTTCTAATTCTTGTTTAGCTTTGGTCCGACATTTACTTTGACATTCTCTTGTTGTTGTTGGCGTTCGTTGTTCGTGATTGTCATATTTGAACACAGTCTGTTTTTCCACTGTCAGTTCGCTAACTTCATAATTGAAAATTATTAAAATGTTATAAGTGAAACATAAATCTCTTTAAGGGCGGATAACGCAAAAGCCGTTAGAGCTAGACATTTTGAAAATGATTACAATGTTTATGTGAAATTCAACAGGCTTTCAGATTTTTCACCTATTCCGATCATCATTAAAGGGACAAAAAGATGTGATGTAATTTATCAAAGTAACAGAGTGCCCTCTATGAGAAATCACAAAATAAGTTACTAATTCGTTTTTCTCATGTCAAAGAACCTGAAGCTACAGAAATTTATGCTCATACTGTTGAAACTCATAAAGTTATTGAGAAATAACAAAAGAAATATCTGCTCAGAACACGCTGTATCTCCTAAACCAAGCATGTTAGTCTAAATGCTAATATTTCAGTATTCACTATCTGTAGTTCAGAGGTATTCCATTCTTAATGAATCACCCTGTAAAATACGTCGTATGCAACTACATGAAACGAAAATGTTCCACATCGAAGTCACTTTGTGAGTACTGCGCGCAGTAAATGCTTTGTTAAGTCCCTCTTTTGCGGCAAAAGCGAGTTCATTAAGCCCCTCAGTTCGTGCATAAAGTGTGTCTTTATATATCATATCATATGCACGTACGGAACTTGATGTCTGCGCTCGTTGGTCCCCTCATCGTGATAACGGCAACAATGGAAAGTTCCAGACTAGGAAACAAGTTTGCCAGGCAATTAACGGACAATCTTGTTGAGAACAATCGAAAGTTGGACGTCATTTCATAAAGGGATCTGCAAGTACATATGGAGACACTCAGAGTTCTGAGTCCTGATCATGCATGATACTATTGAATTCTAGCAACATCATTTTCTAAAGTGGATAGCTGTGAGCTAGGTGCAGCGGTGACATAAAAGTGAGATGGAGTGAATATGTGGTATTGGCATATATATGAAGCTCACACAGACAATATTATATTTCGCCTACTAACTAGCTCTTCCATTTAGATCGACGATGGTCCAACTCATGAAGATGGAAGAATATAAGTAGGCAATCTAATGGGAGAGTTCGAAATCATCCAATTCTCCGTCTAATTTTTTTCCAAATGAGCATAGATGCTGCTCAATTATGTATGATTTTGTCAAAATCTAAAAGCAGCTTTGGATATGTATATGCAGGGATTTCCTCATCGTTAGTGTCCTAACTGTACATGATACTTCTATCGTTCAAAGGATATCGGGATACATGTACCTACAATGATGTATCATATTTCTAATTAAATCGTTGCGTATGCGAATCCCATGATTATCGATCTGTGATTAAAATTTCCAATTGAAAATTGACGTTAGGAAAAAAACTGCTTTGAACTTCATGTTGAAACAAACGCAATGTCAGATAGTTTCAACAAATTCTATAGTCGATTCAATTCTGGTTCAACGAGTCAGTTTGTCACGCACCCAATTAGTATCTCCTGATTCGGGCAGGGAATTAGATTTGGGTCCTTCAGAGTTCCGTCAAGCATCGAGCTGATTGTTTGTGTGTACACTGCGATTTTCCTGTATACTTGCGGTGAGGAGAGGCGAAGGGATAGCTGACTTGTTAAACTTAGTTTATGATGCGAGTTTCCAGACAAGACGGTAGTTATCTGCGAGAATAGGGAAATTTTGAGGGACCCTACGTGGTGGCTGGATCTTGTGCAAGATCCGCTATACCTAGGTTTGTGAACAGAATTATACATCCATTAGAAAATTACACTCACGTCACGGGTGCTGGCTACCATAAGATCGATTCTTTGTGATATGTAAGATAAATAAGTTACGAGGGGGAAGACGAACTTTTGGTTCTCACTGTATAGTGAAAATGTTCTCGAGACCTACATCGTGGTAGGTACCATGAATCAGGAAAAATATTTTGGGAGCAATACTGATGTGGAGAAGAATACTCTTCTTGGTAAAGCAAATTCAAATCTTCAAATCAAAAGAATTGCTATCAAGGATCCCTACCAATTTGTGAGCACTATAGAGATTCACTTCAAATTAGTTTCACATTTCTCGAATGAAACTCATGTAAAAGAGACCGACACGAATGCAGACTTTATCATTCTAATTATAGAAGAATTTGTAACAAATCTCCTGGGGTAAGACGATATCGAAGGAATTCATTGCTATAGTTACATAATTAGGTTGAAATGATGGGATAATGATTGGAAAGCACCAGGAACTTGAAGGAGCCAATCAGCAATGCTGTGAGATGGAAACGAAATCGATTAAGTGACTATGGCATACAACTCTGATTGGGCCGATGGCTTTCCTGGGTCGAGAAAGATATTCATCAGGCACCACAATTATTATGGAAAACCCATCAAAATAGATGAAATTCACAAAGGTTGACCATAGAAAAGTTGCAAACTGAAGAAGTTTAAAAACTATTTGCGGTCCATCATTACGAATGATACACACCTTCCCAAGCATCTTCTTTGTTTCTTCAATCACCGTGTGTCACAACACCCTTGTACCAGTTGATTAACAAAGGTGTTGAATCATTTCTTCGACAACTTTTCGTGTACGAATAAAATGTTGCTGCTGCTGCTGCACTTTTACGACACTCACCATGAATCAATTGCATATAAACAAATTCATTATTTTCGAAAACTGCTACATTGCTCGACAATGCACAGAAGAATGAATGAAGAAAGAGGACCCAAAAACTAGCTGAAATGTTCAATTGATAACTAGAATGTTCAATTGAGCAGTGTGGTAGAAGCGTTAGTTTTCAAATCGCGATAGCTTGCCGGTCGTGGGTTCAAATCTAAGCGACTGCAAACAATTTTTTGTTGGCCCAAGGAAGTGTTTGGAATCACACGTTGAATGGTAAGGCCCCCGTCATTCCTTGCTCGCACGAGTCTCTTGAAGACTTCTGAGGGTTGTTCGTAAGGGAGCAACCGAATGACAGATAGAACAATAATATAGAACAACAATAATATCTCCGTTATAATGCAAATTTAATTGAGACAATATTTAATCAATCTGTATATTTCGTACGCTCCAAGCAATACAAAAAAAATGACTCATCTTTGAGAACACCCAGTATATTCTCTGCTCATCATCATGTGCCGTAAACCTGGAGAACTTATCCTTTTCCTATGAAAATCTGGTCGTCTGACCACGAAGATGACATAGATATTATGAGAAAAAGTACAAATCTGTAACAATTCCACCCTGAGAGGGGGTAAAAGTTGAATGATTCAAAATGTTCCTATGGTTATTTTATTTAATCTCGAAGCTCAGTGAAGACGGAGATTGGTTCTTCAAAAATGCAGCCTTGAATATTCGTAGGATGAAGTAGATGAGGATGGCACTTGTAGAACGAGTAGACAAACAACAGATAATACTCAGACAGGAGTAGAAAGCACAATACATACTAAGAACAGAAACAGAAACTCTAAGAGCAGCAGCAACGGAAAACATGAGTAGTGAAAGGTAAAGAAAAAGGCCTACAACAAAATCAGATGTTGTACAGAAAACCAGCGATGGTGTGTGGCCTAACGTGGCTTCACATGAAGACAGATTTTGATGTTTAATTTTCCAGAAAATGAAGAAACAAATCAACACTGAGTAATCAATTGTTCAGTTTACAAAATTGTTGAATCTCATGACATTTTCTGAAAATTTAGTATACGATTCCGCCGAAAGCGTTGTTGTCCAAAAATTGACTCCCGTGAAGAATCACCGAACTGTCTATATGCTTTTTGGTAAAATGGTCAAAGATATGGCTAAAGTAAAAAATCGGTTAGTTTATCATTACCACCAAAATCCTGTTGGGGGTCACTGAAATTGGTGACGACATGCCAGAAGAAATCTTCAAACAGCCCGTACTGAAGGAGACAATTTCTATCCAGTAATAATCACGGTATCATCAGCCGCACTGGCTGCTGCTTGCATGGACAGGTCTGTCGTGATGTCGTTGAGTGATAATATTGTCCAATTTCCAAAAAACATGAGGAAGATATCCAGTTTAAGTTTCTGAAGTTAACTTGAAACTGTGTCTAAAATCTCCATTTACTCACCATACTCTTTCTATAGATCCATAATGAACAAAAAGATTGGAGGTAATTGATAATGAGGTTTTTTCTCAAACAGTAGTTGGAAAAATTTCCTTGGTGGTGAAATTCCACTTCACGGTATAGTTCTGTATCTCTGTTTCAAATGTATGTATATATTCCAAGGGCTCTTCCAAACGGCATTTAACTTAACTGATATGCAACGGTAAGTGGTAAGTGCGTCGAACAGATAACAAGAAGATTTGTTAACACTTTACACGTGACGTTTCCCCATAAATCCCTCTTGGGCTGTCTGAGTTCCTCCAGCAATACCCAATCAGGGTACATAACAATCGATATCTCAGTTGCCATTCTGACGTGCCGATAGTCATCTGTTGATTTATGTCCAGCCACCTCTCGAATTCTGCGTGCAGTGCGATAACGATTGAATGGAAGCCACTATGAAACTTCCGTCTATTATCAGTGCTATACAGGTTGTCCCTTGAGGGGTGGCTTAAACTACACCCAAATCATACAGATCAGTATCTACGAGAAAATTGTTCCTGATAATGTACTTTATTCAAATATACAGGATTGAACTATACAAATTCACAAAATGTCTTTGACTGTAACTTTGGACTCTTTCTTTCTCCTGCAAATTTCAGAATCCTACATCAATAATCACGAAAGATACGGGGGTGCTTCCAGTAAAAATGAGAAAAAAATGAATTTTTCAGAACTTTATATTTTTTATCTCTTGGATGGCACGAAAAGAAATTCCTATAATGTTCGAAGAACATCGTGTGAACTAAAGGTGGAATGAGACGACTGATATTAAATTAGTTATTTAAACAATCCCTCGACAAACCATCCCTTTGCACACACCTCCTTTTTTTTGGTTTTTTGTGGTATATGTTTGAGCTCACGAATTATGTTGTTTGGTATAGCTCAGCGAGGGCTTTCACATTCTTGTTTTAAATGATTCGACAAAAAAATCTGAGGGGGATGGATCTGGGAATCGTGCTGACCATCGTATAGGCTAAAATATTCACAATAAACTTCTTCCCAAACTGGTTATTCACAGATTTCTAGTACATCAGATTTGTCTGCTTCCGCCTTTGTATTTTTTTCATGTTCTGGTTCCCACGAAAAGGGATATCATGTAATGTACAGAGAACATCGTGAGAACCAATGGAAATAAGGTAGGAATTGGTGTTCTTCTTAAATTTATGGAGGTTATATGTCTCGGGGATAACCTTCCTTGGCAATGTGTTCCAGAGCCTCGCTGTTCGCTGGCTGTACGAGTCTTCGGAAAGAGAGGTTCTTCAGCTCTCCAAAGTGACCACGAAGGGGTGCGAAGCCTCAACTCGACGGATTAATCTCGTAGGGACTGCCAAGGGAAGAAAAATTGTTGATATTTCAGAAGAGCATCGTCCATGAAAATATCTATAAAATAGAGCCAGATCGCCAACTTGTCCACGGTGTTCCAGAGAAGTGAGTGAGTTCGTGAGCGAGGCATCACTCACGAGACGAGTTGCCCTTTTTTGGACAGAATCCAACAGTTTCAGGGTATGTTTGGGTGCTGCACTCCAAATATGGAAACAGTATTCCAGGAGAGGATCTGTGTCTCATAGATCATAAGCAGCTGGTAATGGTGGACGAAATTCCTTATATGATATGCTATCAAGTTGTTGATTTGTCATTATCTAGGGCATACTTGTGTAGCTACTCAAACATATCATAATATTAGGGGGCTTGAATTAAAAAAAAAAATTAGTGCTATGTTCTAAGGCGTGGTTTGTCGAGGGGTATTTTCAATAACTGAGTTTCATGGAACACACTTCCTCATCTAAGTCAAATTTTTCAGAGCATTGATAGCATCACCCGTTTTCGAGAAAATGCGTGTATAAATAGAGTTGGGACACCCGGTATATATATATTATTACTGAGAAGGTCTCCTAGTAAATGAGGGTCTGCGAGAAGGAATGAGAGAAATCAACAAGTTAGACCGAAACCAAAATCAAATCAAACATTCCAAATCCGGTGACCGTATGAGGTATCCTCTGACAAAACAGAACTTTCTCATTGACTTCCAAATTTCCTATCCCAACTATACCGAAATATTAAATTCATTCGAAGAAACTTCCTCGTACTCCCTCACCCTGGAACCCTTTCTCTGAATTGTTCGCTTGTCCCTATAAATAACATGATAAAGTGCCTTGTCAAAGACCTAAACCAACAGCCAGCGCCCATTGATGATTTCCGAATTAGACCCCTTTTAATGAACAAAGGACCAACTTGTATTCGCCCAGGATACGTTCTACATTTCCCTTTTACATTTCATCGCCGTTTTCTCCCAACTATATTGTCGAGTGCTAGTCGGGTTGCGTCAAAGGAAAACATAAGGCAGCGACAGTCAAACGTTGCTACAGGAGATGTCTTCAAGTCTTTTCGCCAGTCACGAATATAAAATGGAATTCAAACACAATCCTCGCGTTTCAAAACCTCTGGAAAATTCATAGATGAAAACCCAAAGTCATCTATGAACGACACTACTCCACTTTGAGTTTCCACCGACTTCTTCCAAATATTGCCTCTGGAGAAGTTTGGAAACGAGCCATTGTTCCCCTATTGGTCAGCTAATGTCTCCAATAATACTGCACTGATGACACCTGGAGAATTAATCGGATAGTCACATGTTATGTAAGCGGTTGGGAGGCACTCTTCACTTGATTCTATATGGTTGCTGTGGAGTATATTGATTTTTTTTTTCAAGTTTTCTATAGTCTCCTGGAGATGCCAAACTTCTTAGGGCCGTAAGGTCCACGAACATACATAAACTCCTACTCAGTCAATTATTCCATCAATGGGCTTATATCACAAAAAAAATGTATTTAATAATTCGATAGAAGTCACCCAAACTATCTCACCACCGCAAACATTTTCTTGCTGTGAGCTCCCTACGTTTTATAAAAAATTATTGAAATCCCCGATTTTTCGGACCTCTGAAAACGAGGCGATGATGTGACGTCAAAACCCTAATACTGAAACAAGACTATTCCAGACATAGATGAATGATACATGATTTCTCACCAAAGCACCAAGATTGGTGAATCGGCAAGTTGATTTTTGGGACATAGATGATAAGAACAAGAAGAAGATCAATTCTAACCTATATTAAGTTTCTGCAACTTTCGAATATTAAATTGAAATATTTCGACAAAAGTATGATAGAAATGTTCTGTGCCTAATTGCAATTAAAAAACATCATTCAGCTGGGAATTTCGAGAACAAATCTCGCCCCTCACTAGGTAAACACAATATCATAGTAGTAGTTTTGCTTTGCAGAAATTCATAGGGAAATTGCTTGAAGAATGAATGATCCATCTCCTAGAAGAACATTCAGGGGGAGATGCAAGCAGTATCTAGTCTTGGGATTTGGGAATAACATTGTTTCAAGGATGGAGAGTGATCATATTGTTGCATAGGTAAACATATCGATCAGTGACTGATTCAATGAGGATTCTCCCTCGGTATCTCCATATGATGGGTATTCTGATGTTAAATATCCTTTCAGGTGAACAATTTTCCAATGCCACTATAATAGGTACAAGCAATGAAAATTGAATGAATATTGTGGAACTTACCTTTCAGATTTTCTATTTCTCATTTCAGCACTGAGGAACTGTGGAGATTCTCTAGTATGTTAGAGACATAAAAATAATTAACCATTTCCAAATCAATTTTCGGTAGATTATCTGATGAGCCTTTTACAAATCCTGATTCAACGTTCATGTTTATATTCAATATATCGATAATATTATTATGTATTAATAAGATATAAAGCAAGATTTGGAGGTTAATTTCATTACGTGTCTTCTCTTCTCATTTTAGACGACATAAATAACTTCGGAATCGGAATTCGAGACTCGATGCAAATGCAGCTCCATGTGAAACGGGTCAACAAAGCAATGTTGCTGCGTTCATGAAATATATTGGATTATTGTGAAATTGTCATGGTGCAAATGGTTTTGAGATTGAGACATTTCGTTGTTTAGAGATTGTTTATATTCTAATGATTCAACCTACCATCGACAAGTTGAATATATTTTTCTGCAGTAGTGGTAGTTGATATCAAAAGATATTTCAATATCGATTTCGATCTCTCGGATATTTTGTTTAGATGATATGGCAACAGTGATAAGTGTCACACATGGGTCACTCTATGGGTCACGCTCATTGGTTCCAGGCGAGATGAGGTTTCTACGTCATAAAGAGGGTCCGTTTTCAGAAGGTACTATTATTTATGTCCAAAAATAAAACATTCCAGTTAATTTTTAGATGGAATTATGTCGCCAATCGTTATTTATGTATAAAAGGATCATTATAAACATGGTTCGAGTTGAAAGTTCTGCTAAGGTGTACACGCCCATTATCAGCTTTGCTATCTGTTGCCTAGCAAGAACCATCAGGGATATGTAATATATCTCGTGTGAGAAATGGAAGAAAAAACATATGAAAGAACTGAAATATTCATCATTCCAGATTTTTGAGGATTTTCTCTCCTCGTTTCCATTAAATAATAGTACATTATACATCAAGAGACAGAAATGCAATATTCTTTCCAAGGTGCGATTTGTAGCTCGAGGGCGAAGCCCGAGAGATACAAAGCACCGAGGGAAAGATAGCATTCTGTCCAGAGGTGTATAATAGTTATTTATTATACAAGGGAAAAAAGTAGTAGATTTTAGCTCCAGGTTGTGTTGTCTCCCGACGCGTAGCGGAGGGAGACAAAAAACCGTGAGCTAAAATCTAATATTTTTCCCGTGTATAATACACTATTTTTTTCTGTGACAGAAGGAAGGATGAATCAATATTGAGAAGATATTACATTATTTCGAAATCTGAAAATTATCGACGTGAAATTTCTAGTTTTTAACAGTAGGGACACCTGCGTTTTATAGACATCTTTATCATTCTTTTGAAGTAATCAAATATCTGATGTCACTTCTGTCAGTTCAACACTGTGATTCGATTTTGAAAAATTGCGAATTCAGTAGTTGTTTAGTAATATACGAAACCGCGAAGTCGAATGGAAGATAAAAGGACTTGCAGTTCTTTCTCGGAGACGGTATTATTGACTCATTTTTCGGAACTATAGCACAACAAAAGCCATTAACAGAGTATATATATGTGATATATATCCGGGAAAGAAGTACTCACTTTTTTCCCACGGGAAAAAAGTAATTTATGAAAAGTGACATTTTATAACCTGCCAACAGAGATGAAATGCCAAACTTTTTTTCCGTCACAGAAAAAACTATATTTTACGCTGGCGAAAACACAAAAATTAAGGAAAAATTAACGGTTATGGAACGAGAAATCGAGGGAAAACCCCAAGAAACTATATAAAGATACTACTTCTGCAGTGATTTTTAGCTTGCTACAAGTGAGATCTAGAAATCTGTATGATGCTTATACTCGTTTCAGAGAAGGGTGTTTCGAAAAGAAAGCGCAGAGCTATGCGAAAAATGTGAAGTTGGTATAAACTCCCAAGGGAGAAAATATGTCACATAATTTCCCTAGGAAATAAAACGAGACTTCTGCCCCATTTTTGTCACCAGAGAGACTAACTAAAAATATACAGGGTGGGCTACCAGTAACGCCTTGGTCTCTAGAAGGCTAACCACTTATCTTCTTGAAATTCTTTCTCTCTAGGAAGTTGCATGTCAACATAGGCTACCATTTGAAATTATTTTGAAACATACAGGATGTCCCCAAAAATCACAAAACACTGAAGTTGAACTTTTTTCAATCGTACACCCTATATATTATTTCATTTTGAGATTCTCCCTGGTGAGCTGATTTCAACAATCCATCATACTTGAGGTCTAGCAGTTATAATTACTGAGATATAGGGTGTGAGAAATCGAGATTTTCCAAGTTCAAGAATTTTTTGTGTCTGAACCATTCATAATTGGTCAAATCGGCTCACATGTCCCTATCTCAACTTTTGATCAACTATCTACTGACATTTAATTGAAACAAATACAGGGTGGTGCAGAATTCAGAATCTTGATCACCCGGTATATGTCCCAATTAAATATCAGTAGATAGTTAATCAAAATCTCGATTTTTCACACCCTATATTTCAGTAATTATAACTGCTAGACCCCAAGTATGATGGGTCGTTGAAATCAGCTCATCAGGGAGAATCTCAAAATGAAATAATATATAGGGTGTTCGATTGAAAAAAGTTCAACTTCAGTGTTTTGTGATTTTTGGGGACATCCTGTATGTTTCAAAATAATTTCAAATGGTAGCCTATGTTGACATGCAACTTCCTAGAGAGAAAGAAGTCCAAGAAGATAAGTGGTTAGCCTTCTAGAGACCGAGGCGTTACTGGTGGCCCACCCTGTATAATCGGAGGATTTGTTCCAAAATGTCACTGCGTTCAAAAAATTGTTCTATGAGGTAGACTAAAAGAAAAGAATTATCTTGTCAGTGGCACTCTGATTTAAAAATGGTTTGGAGAAGATGAATATAGGTATATAGAAAAAACATCCAATGTTCACTTATCTTTGAAGGTTTCCAACATAGAAACTGTACAATTTTTGCTCGTAATATGCCTGCAGTTGATATAGATACAACATGGTATTTACTACTAAAATCTGAACATGGAAATGGTGAATTCAAGATCAATTGATGGAAACATCCTGTAACTCATTTGTCACTGTCAACACTGATAACTGGAGACAATTTTTGAGAAAAGTATTTTCCATTTTTTATGTTGAAAACGGAAGCAGATTCCTTACCGAAAGTCCAAAGATAAGTGGAAATTTGATATTATCTCCTATATACCTATATTTTTCTTCTCCAATCCATTTCTGAAAGTGTCACTAACAAGCGGATGAATTTTGTTTTTAGGCTTCCTGATAGAGATGATGTCTTAAACGCAGTGACATTCTGGAGATAATCCTCTGATTTGTCCTCACTATACGTATATTGAAATGTTACCCATCTTTTCATTTCATAAAGAAATCTAGAACAAAGAATATACCACCTCCTTGATCAACCTACAGACAGTATTGAAATATTATGATCTGAAAAACACGAAATCACTGGATGGTTCTCATTCAGTAAGACGTTAATACCCAGAACGCTGCAACCAGACTACTCTGAACATGACATTCGACTCCGAATCTTTTCAGCACCTATTATCTTCTCCAGGGGGATGTTAAAACATGCCTCCTACTCAGAGTGAGTAAAAAAAAACATTATTCTTCCCTCATCATTCATTCACCTAATCATGCGAACGCCTGTATAGGCTATTCGACAGTCTTTCCCCTTTTCACTTATTTTTGTGTCAAAAGGCTACAGCCCCCTTTCACTTGCTCTTGACGTCTTTCAGTTTTCAGTTTGTTTCTCGATCGACTTTTCAGCGCCTTCATTTCGGCAGGCGTTCTTATATACATACCTTATTTCTGGCTGACTTCTGTTGGAAAATACGCGGGGGCTGATGGAAATGTTTTTTGTTGAACTGAAATTAAAATTCGGATCCAAGCAAATGAGTTTCAAGGTCGGATGATTCAACGCACAAATATCCACTCACTGTTAACGGAATATTAGTGTAATTGGAGAACATCAACATAGAGAAAAGGAATTGATACTATTTCTAATGATGAAAAAAAATTCCTAACACAATTTCAGAAATTGAACGTTCCACAAAGCAAAATTATTCCGGAACAAACGTGTTTATGATCGTGCGTTGTGTTAGAATGAATCATTTCAATACAGCTGCCAACCGATGTTCTTCATCATCATCATCACATTTGACACACTTTGGATTCTTTTGAACTTCAAAAACAAATTGAATGGCCCTTTTTTGTATTTCTAAATCTCGTTAGAGAAAGTATATGGTCTAAAACTGTCAACTTACATGCAATATTATGAATGAGAGGAAAACTCCGCTTGCATTCTTTTGATGAACGTAGACGATAACACTGCTTCCTGTTCAGTTGATATACATAGATTAGATCAGATTAGATTTGGAATGAGACCTTCGGGCTATCTGCCTCCACACTGCGACCTTTTCAGATCTATTGTGTCTGCCTTCAAAATCGATTAGAGTTCTTCGGCTAGCCCCGCCTTCTCTATGAGACTCCATAGGCTAGCTTTCAGATCTGTGTATCTCTGGGCTCCTGGTTTTTCCTCACCCAGCGTAAGGAACCTTAGTCTTGACAAGCCCTCACAGTGGCAAAGTATGTGTACTGCTGTTTCTTCCTCTTCTTGACAGAACCTGCACAGCAGTTCTTCAGTCAGACATATCGTACTCATGTGCTTGTTGAGCCTACAATGCCCTGTGAGAAGTCCCACTAGTATTCTAGTTGAACTTCGTTTCTGGCTTAGTAGATATTCTGTGAATGGTTTTTTAATAAACTCTTTAGCCTGTCTCATTCCTGGCGAGTTGTTCCACCATTCTTGAGATTTGGTTTGCATCCATGATTTGATACTAGTCTTTTGTATAGCTTTCGCAATACCACAGAAGGGTTCTGGGCCATTAAGAGCTTTGTTTGCTCCTGCTCGGGCAAGTGAGTCTGCCTCTTCGTTGCCCTCGTACCCTGTATGTGCTGGTACCCATGCTAGAGTCAATCTGTTCTGACTGCCCAGTGCATTTAGGGTTTCTATATATATAGATGAAACATGGTATTAATTAAGATCTAAGTAGGTATATGAACATTGTAAATTCAAGATGGATTAAGGAGCATCCTCTAACTTGCACATGTTTCTATACCAATTTCTGCCACTTAGAAGTGACAGAAAGCGAAACAGAAAAAATCATTTGCAAGAATAATTTTCCATTGTCTTGTTGGAAGCAGATTTGTTCCTGAAACGTCCAAAGCTAAGTGGAGATCTGATATTCCCTCAATATTTCTCCTCTTCAAACATTCTCAAAAATAAAGTATCACTGTCAAAAAAAATAGTCTATCTCCCGGGATTTTCTCTCTCAGGTTTTTTAATAGTGAATTTTTTTAACCCTGCTTTAGTAGCATTACAGGTTTCGAATCATGCGAGTACGAGTCACAGTGAAATGTATACCGGGTGTAACTGAAATTCGGTACACCATTCTATTTTCTTGATTTCTGAAGATAAATAATTGTGGAATCGGGAAACCCCACCTACTCAAGTCACATTTCAACATACACAAAGGTGATGTTATCCTACTTATACCACTTATGCCACCGTGTTTATCATGACATTTTTGGATTCTCCATAATTATCTGAAACCAATGATAACATGAAACATCTCTATACAGTGTCATTCATGAAGTTGAAATCATATGGAAAATACTTCTAATAATAATTTATTTCGAAATCCGACTTAGGGGTTTTAAGATTTGCATGAAAGAAGATGAAAGATGGCCCACTCACTTGAGTATCGTTATAAGTCAAGAGTTACATTTCTTCAAATTAATCGCTGAAAATAGGCTGATTTGTTCGAATTTCAAGAAAGTTCACAAAAGATAGTTGTTTCTATTTCACTTTTACACATAATGTGTAGGTTAGTTTCATAAAGTAGTTTGGAGAGTATTTTAACAGATGTCTCTAGCATCAATTCAGTACTGAGAAAATCAATTTGAATAAATTTTGCTCCTAAATAGACAATACATCAACTCTGCATCAAACATATCAGAAATTTGAAGCGGGAATAATTATTTCTGAGGAGAATCATATTTTTGTCGATAATTAGTCATTGAAAGTTAGTAGCATAATGAAGCTATCAGAATGAAATAGTTTCGTAGGCGTTATTTTCTCAATATTATTATTATTATCACTAAAGAATATCAAAAACTAAAAAAACGAGAACTGGAATGCCGAAATCTTCCATGTTTAATACTTGTACGCTGTGTACGATATGTAACCAAAATAAACTAGAAACAATAGAACATAATCTGTTCGAATGCCCTATATATTGTGTCATGAGACCTGCACCTGCAAACTGTATTTGTCTATCCAATATAGATAACTTAGTACAAGCACTAGAAAATATAACTGTCGACAAAGCAAACATCATCGCAAATTATATTTGGAACATTATAAGATTGCGCTCTTTTGTAATCAATGAATGACAGCTATGACAGGTATGTTTGTGTCCTAGCCTCCACCGAAAACCTCAAGTAGTATGGTGTGTGACACGCACGGACTGCAAATTTCTTGCTCGAGATCATACCCGTGTGTTCACCGAACACGCTCGATCGTTACCCAAGCGGTGGGGAGACCGAGACGTAAGCAGGCAGTCATGATATCGTTGATTGATATATTACGCTTACGCTGGGTAAGCGTAATATATCAATCAACGATGATAGTCATGATACAATGAGTGGGCAGGCAGCTTCTCTCATGCTGTCTTTGTTTTTGTAGTACGGGGTGGGCCACCAACAGTTTTCTTGATCGCCTTTCAACATTTTTTTTTTTTTCGAATAAATAAGAAACATTTGATAGGCATCAAGTGATCTACTGCGACCTATCAGATAATGAAAGCGATGATTTGATTTGCAATAATTCGCTATGTCACGACGAGTCCTACATGTAAATAGCGAACCACTCATCGAAAATCATGAAACTATATGTACCTACATATTATATGCTTATGTTTTGTTGGCGAGGACGTTCGTTTTATTCAAATTATTTTCGATAATGTTCATGTGCTTCACTACAAATTATTATTAGTAGTTATGTAGTACTTAGTAGTATAGTAGTAGCAGCTTTGTTATTAAAAATGGAACACCTTATATTTTATTACATTTTTCGATTCTTCTAATTGAGCTATGATTTCGTTGATCGAGCTCAAGGTATACCAATATACGTAGAATGTGAAAAATCGAGATTTTTTTTGTATCGAAACTATACAATACCTATATTGATTAGTCAAAATGGCTTACATGTGTCCCTATCCTAACATTCTATTTAATATCTACTGATGCCATTCAATTAAAACAAATACAGGGTGGATCAGATTTCAGAATTATATAAAAGAAGTACTAGTATGCCTACTAAAAAAATATATATATTTGAAATAAACAAAACAAATATATCACATAACAAAAAAAAAACACACTCTAATATTCAACATAAAATGGAATTCAATCCCACTGGATGTATTGAAAAATATAAACAGTGTGCATGTCACTTCTATAATGGAACGATCGGGCGTGTTCGGTGAACACACGGGTATGATCTCGAGACTCTAGTTTTCGTGCTTGTTGAACATTATACTATTTTATTGTATTTCTAGCCACCTCTGTATCCTTTAGGGCTAGGTAATGTTGTATTCTGGACACGCCGTGTGTATCCTCTTGCTTATAGACAATCACTTTCCATAGGAATAAGATATAGCCTCATTATAAATATCATGTCAAAACCCCAAACTCTTGCTGTAAAACTTTCGTTTTTGGAAGCAATAAATATTGAATTGAGTTGAATTGTACGCTTTTTTATGTTTAATACTTACGACTGTAAAATTGGAGTAGAAACAACTTCTCTTGGTAAACCTTTTAGAAATCCCGAAAAAATAAGCTAATTTTCAGCGATCACGTGATCCCGATCGCATTTTTTAGAGTGAAACTCAACGCCCGAGTCGAATTCCGAAATAAATCATTGTTATTAAAAGTTTTTTCCTATGATGCTGACTTCATGAATGACACTGTATATTTCAAATTCATTTTAGTTTTCCATCTAAGTGACCTGGTTAGCTTTCTTCCATTTACATTTGAAAAAAGCCATTCAATTTCATTCATGCAGATTTCACGAATAAGGTGAGTCGAATTGGCTCTGCCGACTGACAGTCTTTTTTTTTTCAGGCGATCAAAGAAGTACGAAACGCAAGCAAATCAACACGAAAATAAAACTCCCTCGACATTTACCAAGAGAAATGCTGTATCGGGGAGATTTTTCCCTGGCGTAATAGTCGGCAGCATTAGGGTTTCAAGTTTAGAATGAAATCACGAAAGGTCGAACCATTGAAAAAAAAATAAGGGAGAAGGAACAACACACTGTTATGGCCTGATATACAGGGAGTATCTAAATAACAACAAGAAAATTCTAGGGGAGATTGCTTGTGATATTGAAGCAAATAAAGTTTCTATAGACATGTGTCCTAACTTGCTCCGTTTTAGAGATACAGGATGTTGAAGTTGGAAGTATTAATTGTTTTTATTCATAACCCCCCTGTATAAGCTTCCATGGGCCCAAAATTCAGTATGGTTGGAGACTGAGGAAGTCCCAAAATTGCAAAATGATTCTAATTGGGGTAATCGAGTCATCTCAATGGAAGTCTTGAAAACACGTATAGTCAAATCAAATTTTTATTCATTTTACTTGGTTCTTTGGGATTTTCTCTCCTCGTTTCTATAAAATAAAAGTATTCGTATTATTTCAATATATTTGTAGAGGGACAAATCAGATGATTTGCCCCAAAATGTCACTGCGTTTAACAAATTTTTCTATCAGGGAGTCTAAAAGAAAAATCCAGTAGCTTGTCAGTGACAATTTGTTCGAAAAAATTTTTGAAGGAAAGAAATATAGATATATTGAAAAAATATCGAATTTGTACTTATCTTTGGACGTTTCGGGACCGATTCTGCTCCCGTTCTCAACATGTAAATGCAAATTATTTTTCTTTGAAATTTTTGCTGAGAACGGGAGCAGAATCGGTCCCGAAACGTCCAAAGATAAGTACAAATTCGATATTTTTTCAATATATCTATATTTCTTTCCTTCAAAAATTTTTTCAAACAAATTGTCACTGACAAGCTACTGGATTTTTCTTTTAGACTCCCTGATAGAAAAATTTGTTAAACGCAGTGACATTTTGGGGCAAATCATCTGATTTGTCCCTCTACAAATATATTGAAATAATACGAATACTTTTATTTTATAGAAACGAGGAGAGAAAATCCCAAAGAACCAAGTAAAATGAATGTACCACCTCCTCGATTAACCTACAGACAGTATTTAACAAATTTTTATTGTTTCCTCAAGAATTAAGCTAGATACAAAAAATCACAAGGAATGAAAAAGTTGATAATTCAATAGTTCATTCTAATGGGAATATGAAACTATACACAAAACCACGTTTAATTGGAATTGATGAAAAGACAACTGAGTAATAAATAAAAACGATTTTTCATGGAAATATCAATATCTCGAAAACGGAGCAAGTTTATATAAACTTCAATTCCCTAACTGTATAAGTACTGTAGGTATTTCTCACTTAGTTGGAGCCATAAGAGAAACAACTTTTTTATAATAGGTATTAATTTTAGAAAGAAAAGTTATCCTTCGTAAAAAGTTCTAAGTGTTCTAGAATCTAGAATACAATTATCAGATATCGAATTGTTCAGTCATGTGTCAAATATAAAGGTACATTACTTGAGTAAAGTTCACATTGATTTTGACACGACTGAAGAAATTGATATACAGTATGATGCAAATGCATGAAATAAATTCATTTCAAAACAAGACGTATTTTTTTAACTAGACGACCCTTCGATGTCCAATTCTCAGTAGCAGACCTCTGCAAGATTCAGTTGATCACATGATAATCCATTTTAATTTCAATCTTCTTATGCAACATTTTGACTGTTGAATAGACCATCAGTAGACCTTTCAATCAAGGTGTCACATGACCCCTATTTGTATTTGAAAAAATCGTCCATTACGTCTTTACTCCAACACCGGTGACGTAACATCTCTCATATGAATATCATGGGATGAGGTTTCAGAAATTAAAACTCACGTGTTTTTGGAATTTTTTCAAATGTCGCCCATTTCTGAAATAATGAATTTATTCCATACATTTGCATCATACTGTATGTTCATTCATTTCCGGTTTCGAACATGAAGTACATTTCATAAAGTATAGTTTTGAATAATTGGAATGGTTCTAACTCAGTGAGACATATGTATAGTAAATTGACTTGGTGTAGGTTATTCGATGGTGTAAAGGGAATAGACTGGCAGTAGTGACAGATTTTTTGTGACGTCTTTTTATTGCATGCAACTTTCAAGTGATGACTTTCAACTAATGATTCTTATGATGGTTTCTCAATATGTCAAAAATAATTCTCAATTTTTGTTCAGATGCAGCGGCGTTACCAATCAAATTTGAATTTGCATTGAAAATTGATGATTTCGAACAATTAGTAGAAATGCATCCAATTTGTTTCATGTTGAAAATCGAAGAAAAAATATACCGCGAAAAAACTAGCTCACTCTGCCCTCCTGTAGATAGACTCGAAACCATTTACTGAACATGTGATCAGGAGGAGGGTATTTTTGAACAATTATTGACGTAGGTATGCTTTTTTATTACTTGTATCACGATGAATTACTTTGCATACAATTGTAGTGTGCACATGCGTTCTAGTAATGTTTCAAACAGGCACTCTTTTTTGTAATCAAAATAAAAGTGCATGTTTTATTCTAAAAGTTACCATACATTGGGTAAAATATAAACAATCCCCCTGTACTTTCATTTCGTTCTGGTTGGTGTGTTTCATTGCTCTATATGCATTAATTTCTTCAATTTTGGATGCACCTTGTATAGTTCTTCGAAAATAAAGTTGAAATACCAACGTGGATTCTCTAGCACCCAAAAACGTCCGATTGTCATTCCGGAACAGCGAAACCTGAACAAAGGGTCCTTCCTTGCGTTTTTATAATCAATGGGTCGAACGCTACTTCACTGCTGACATGAAAAATAAATAATAGTTCTGCGGAAATGAGGTTACTCGCGATTCCGATTCCAGTTTCCCGTTTTATTTCGATAGCTTCTTCACGAGATTGTCACGGGGTACCTACCCACCGGAGTCCTAACTCGTCAACCGGAAGATTGTTTCTCGTTTAAGCTGTGGAGGATGCCAAAAAACATTGCTTCCACGGAAATAGTTATTTATTATACAAGGGAAAAAAGTAGTAGATTTTAGCTCCAGGTTGTGTTGTCTCCCGACGCGTAGCGGAGGGAGACAAAAAACCGTGAGCTAAAATCTAATATTTTTCCCGTGTATAATACACTATTTTTTTCTGTGACAGAAGGAAGGACGAATCAATATTGAGAAGATATTACATTATTTCGAAATCTGAAAATTATCGACGTGAAATTTCAAGTTTTTAACAGTAGGGACACCTGCGTTTTATAGACATCTTTATCATTCTTTTGAAGTAATCAAATATCTGATGTCACTTCTGTCAGTTCAATTCTGTGATTTGATTCTAAAAAATTGCGAATTCAGTAGTTATTTAGTAATATACGAAACCGCGAAGTCGAATGGAAGATAAAAGGACTTGCAGTTCTTTCTCGGAGACGGTATTATTGACTCATTTTTCGGAACTATAGCACAACAAAAGCCATTAACAGAGTATATATATGTGATATATATCCGGGAAAGAAGTACTCACTTTTTTCCCACGGGAAAAAAGTAATTTATGAAAAGTGACATTTTATAACCTGCCAACAGAGATGAAATGCCAAACTTTTTTCCCGTCACAGAAAAAAAGATATTTTTCTACAAACGCTTAACAAAGTAGCCTTTGACGCTTCCAATTTCTAGCACAAAGTTGACGTTTTCCCAGAAATGTCATTCTTTGACAGCATTTGCGCTCGTGAGCGGAAATATTGAAAAAACGCTCGCACATCTCTTGAAAACCCCCAATTCTTCCATGATGGATAATAGTGACAGTGACAGTGACAGTTATACCGGAGAAATCAAGGAAGAAATATGAATTACAATATGATACATTCATAAATTGGTGCCACTCCGAGATGGTGAATATGTCTTCAGAAAACGTTTTACTGGCTCATTTTGGTAAAAAATCAAAGACTTTGAAGTCATCAACTCATTGGTCTATATATTGGATGGTTCGTATACATGCTTGAATGTTTAACATAATATCGGAATCAATAAGTATCTGAAACTTATCGCATTTCTCAAGAAACATCTATTGGATATAAAGCGAGGAAGATCCAAAACATTCACCGCTGAATATACCAACAAATTTCTACAAGAATCTCCGGATGAATCATATTTGTTGAAAACGATGAATTATACTTTATATTCGAACTCTTTGTTGTCATCAGAAAGACAGTGTATCTTTATTTTATTGCATCAATGAGAAATGTTCAATTTGATTGCAGAGTTTATCGTACTATGGCTCAGAGGTCTGAAGCTCAGGTTGCCACGCTGGTGGTCCAGTATCAATTCTCGGTAGGCCCGACATTTTTTTCTGGCTTGTCAGTTATTTAAATTTTTCTTATTTTGTTTCCTTTGGACATATGGGATAATATGGATAAGAACTTTTTCAACTATTTCAATCGCTCATACTTTCAGGGTCGTTATTTCCAAAAGCTGCGTTAGTAGAAAAAATCTTGTGTGTATTTCGAGCACAAAGTGTTATTGCCGCTCTCCAAAGATTACCGCGCTCCGCTCCGTATCGCGCGGTAACTTTCTTTGTCGAACGGCAATCTAATCTATCTCTTTGCGCTCTAAATACACAAATAGCTATTTCTTTCAACCTTTTCTGTGATCCGAACCCATCTACCGATGTTTCAAGAGTCTATTCAATCTCGACTGCACAGGAGTAGTGTGTATAACTCAAACGGAATGCTGATCTCCTAATCTTCTCCTAATAGCAGGATTCTCCTACGGCTCATGCTACTGATGAAGTACTCCTGGAAAATGACTAATTCCTTGCTCGCTAAACAATATACTGTTTTCCAGTTCAAAACAATTGCCATTACTTTACAATCGTTTTAATGACACATAATTTCATTGTGGTTTATGCAATATAGAATAATTCAATTAGTTGGTATGTTTTCAAAACGCCGAATAGGTAACACATCAGTTCGAATTAAATTTATATCAATCACTGTCGCTAAATATCATGTTTGGATACCATTGCATGCATACAGTGGCATATCAATTACAATTCTGGTTAGAAATGTCCTTTTTTCAACACAAAACATAAGAAGACTTGATTTAACGATGAATTATCAATCGAATACCACTTTTGAGCCAACAATAATTGATGAAAGCAGTAGAAAATCTGATCCGTTGAATTGAAGATGTTTCCATCAAACCTCAAATTGAATGCTGAGTTCCTCAGGAACATGTATTGGGGCTCCTGATGCTTTGTTTTGTTCTGGTTCCTACGAAAAGGGATATCCTGTAATGATCAGAGAACATCGTGAGAAACAAAGGAATTAAGGTAGGAATTGGTGTTCTTCTTGAATTTCTGGAGGTTATATGCCTCGGGGAAGACCTCCCTTGTAAATGTGTTCTAGAGCTTCGCTGTTCGCCGGATGAACGAGTCTTTGGAAAGAGATGTTCTGCAGGTCTCCAATGTGCCACGAAGGGGTGCGAAGCCTCAACTCGACGGGTTGATCTCGCGGGGACTGCCAAGGGAGGAACAATAATTGTTGATATTTCAGAAGAGCATCGTCCATGAAAATATCTATAAAATAGAGCCAGATCGCCAACTTGTCTACGGTGTTCCAGAGTATGACCTTGTGAGCAAGGCATCACCCACGAGACGTATTGCCCTTTTTTAGACAGAATCCAACAGTTTCAGGGTATGTTTGGGTGCTGCACTCGAAATATGGGAACAGTATTGCAGGACAGGTCGGATCTGTGCCTTATAGATCATAAGCAGCTGACTGAAAGTGAAATAGCTCCTGGCCCGAAACAGGAAACCAAGTTTTTTTATGCACTTTTAGCAGTTGATCTCAAGTGATTTTCCCAAGGAAGGTTATTGCTGATAGTAATACCAAGCATCGGAATGGATGTCTTCAAAAGTATGGTTACTCCTGACAAGCTTATGTTGGGCAAAGTGAGATTGGCTATTTTAGAGAAAAGGCATCCTTGTGTTTTGTTTGCATTGAAATGTACCAAGTTATTGTATCCTTATTCGAGAATAGTTGCCAAGTCCATATTTCTGTTGTCAACAGAGAAGGCGGTATGGGGGGTACTATCACCCGCGAAGCTGTGTACTGGACATGAAGTTGCTTCCAAGAAATTGTTGATATGGAGAAAAAATGATGTTGGTGCTAGAATTGATCCTTGCGGAACACCAGCATTTATGATGAGAAAGCCAGATGAAACTCCGTCGACCACTACATGAAGAGACCTGTTTGAGAGAAAACTAGCGAGCACAGAACATAGCTGGGGAGGCAAGCCATAAGATGGAAGCTTGGCGAGGAGTCCGTGGTGCCAGACTCGATCGAATGTTTTGGAGATATCTTGTGCTACAGCTAAGGTTTCACCATATTTTTCAATAGATTGCTGCCATATATGTGAGACGTAAGCGAGCAGGTCACCAGTTGATCTCTGATGACGGAAGCCATATTGCCTATCGTTGATAATACCTGAATGTTACATGAGCTCGATGTCAATAGCTTTTTCCATGATCTTTGAGATAATCCTTCTCATTTATTACAATCTTTGCTGATGACGAAACAGTGAGAAATATAAATGTACCCGTTTTTCCACAGCATCAATCGAACCCCTCTGCATGCATAACCCACTTGATCAAAACCAGATAACATAATTTTTCCGATACATACTCCAGTATTTTCCAAAGCAGATTTTCATTTTGATCGGCGGCGTTTAAAAGCTCATATCGTAGCAAACCGATATTTCCGGGGAAAACACGTATCAATTTCCATAAATTTGAAAAATCCACGAAAGCTGGGACTGGCTCTTCTGGCAGAGCAATGCTCGTTCATGCAATATTAATAAAAAAATGATTTGACACACACGCTGCGATTCCCAGTTTCAGCCATAGACTTGGACATGGAACGTGTAATTGTGTAGTGTATATTTTATCGATATTACGAAGTGGATCATTACCACGATTTATGCGATGCAGTTGGATCAGTGATACCGAATTTTGGGGGATATTGAGAGAAAAAAATCACTATCATTCCGTGCTCGTTGAACAATATACTATTTTATCTACAACTATGGAGTCATTCATACATTGCTTACTCGATTTTCGACATTTAATGGCAGTCATTATTGTGATGAATCGAGTAATAAGAGTAATAATGACAGTAGGGTGGCGTAATAATTTGACATCCCATCGTCTTGTCAAATACAACTAGGCCTAGGTATTCGTTCTATTAGTTCGCAAATCCACCGTACCATTGTTCTCGTAGTTTCAAACATCTTAATTCTACAAATACACGGAAAAATAAGAATTCACTGTTTTCCATCCTCAACAGTGACTATCATCATGAGTAACCATCATGAGTAACCATAACCATAAAATAGGACTTGACACTTGCAGATTTGCTCACACCTTAGATCCTGATGTATGATCTATAGGCACACACTAACACTAATATGGCTACAGGCTATTGGAATAGATTGGTACAGACCAATCAGAACCACGGAATTTCATTGTTGATAACTACCTAGCTTCTAGAGACAGGGTAGTGGGTACTACAATCAATCATCGCGGTGGGGGAACGCTACAGCGGAAGCAAAAAATGAATAATCTGCAATAGTATATGATTCATTTTACAACTGAAAAGTGAAATATCAAATAATACCTGGTAAGATTGACTGATATGTGATTGCACGACTTTTTTCCTGCTAATAAAAGTTATATCCAACATTGTTTATCAAATTTTCACAATCAAAATTATTGAAATAAGTTATAACCTGTTCGTTGAATGGAATCTTTGTCAATAAATTTTCGATGGAATTAATGAGTATTCAAAATCAGATTTATTGATTTTGCAATATAATAACCTTCATTTTTTTCAAAGATATATTTCTGAACTCTCAGAGTTGCTTTGATATTTGAATAGTTGTAGATAAAGTATAGTATTCTACTTGCGCACAATGACTATTACCCACTCAGATGATTACAGCACTCGCCTTCGGCTCGTACTGCAACTTTCATCTTCGTGGGTAATAGCCATCATTATGCGCTCGTTGAATAATATACTATTCTATGGCTATAACACAAGACTGCTCTTGTTTCACTGTGTCGGATACATCAATGAGTACTTTGTATGTCATCAATTTTATTTCCGTATCTTCCGTACAGGATGATAATCCAAGCTGTGTTTTTTTCGTTGAATTTTTTTTGAGTAAAAAATGTATCGCATCATATATTTTCTTGATTCTATCCGAAAATTATTGGAACTGTCACACTCTTCACTTGAATATGAATATTTTTTTAAGATAAAGCATCATTTATTGATGCTCTAATATCTATTGTCATTCTGGTTTGAACGATAGACAAAAATCCTGAAATTATGAATGATCAACATATTCCCATATACAGGGTGGTCCTTAAATAACATTTGTCATGAAGTTGGTAAAAATTAAATTCTTATTTTGACGAGCAGGAAAACTTCGAAGCATGCTTATGTGAGGAAACCCATTGAGAAGTAATATACAGAGTGTCTGTGAAAGGTCTTCACAAAAACATACCACTGGGCTCCAGAGGGCCTTGTAGTAACAATTTTTGAATCGTTTTTCCCATATAAATTTAAAACAGCATATATGCGATTTTGCTGAAATTTGGTGTATTGATGGAGTTTTATGTGGCAAAAAAAAATGGTGTTAAAATTTTGTCCGATAATAATACATAGGCGTAGAACTTTTTATTGAATAATTGCACCTTTAAAAATTCTACGCCAATGGAAGAAAAGGAGTTTGAGTATGAAATTTAGATTTAGATTTTTGTAGTAAATGAGTACTCAATCCAAATTTCATATTCAAACCCCTTTTCTGCCATTGGCGTAGAATTTTTAAAGGTGCAATTATTTGAAAAATCAAGTTCTACACCATTTTTTTTGCCACATAAAACTCTATCAATATACCAAATTTCAGCAAAATCGCATATGCCGTTTTAAATTTATATGGGAAAAACGATTTAAAAATTGTAACTTCAAGGTCCTCTGGAGCCCAAACGATGCAACTTTGTACTGAGGTAATTTTACTTAAAAAAGACTTATTTTGGTCTAGGGAATATGTGGTATGTTTTCGTAAAGACCTTTTACAGACACCCTGTATATTTCGATGATGTGTGGATTTCTCTCTATATAATTATTTGTTGAATATTCGAAAGCAGAAACTCAAAACTCCAATACAAATGTAGATAGATAGAACGAGTCAAATTATATCAAAGGGGGAATCGAAAAGTAAGAAGCTGTCCAAGAACGAATAAGATAACACAAACTACTAATGAAACTTTAATATTCGATGCGACTCCAGTTTCAGCATTCACAATGGACTTCAATTATCGTTTCAGAGTTGCAAATGATAATCACATTGTTTCTTCAAGTGTTTTCGATAATCATAAATACCATTGCATTTAGTTGTGTCATTAGTTGAAGTAGCGAGTCTCCATAGATGCAACAATACTCCGAAGTCAGTAAGTAGTTTACTGAGTACTTTGCGCTCAGAATTATTCAGTTTAATTGGTATCTTAAGTTTTTATAGAACAAGAATATTTCCGGACAGTAGAAATGAGAACTATCTGAATAGAACACCCTCCAGAATGAGAACTAAAGAAACGGAGACAACAGCAACCGCAACAGTATACCGGGTGACACGAGAGATAAAATTTTGAAATTCTCAAAGGGTATATAATAAGTGGTAGCGCATTATACGAACTTAACGACAATTTTTTTCAACCACCTGTTTGACCGGAAGTGACCCCAACTTTTTTTTTTAAATGTCACCCTGTACATTTCTTCAGTCTATCTTTTTCGCCTTGAAATTCTCTATCCAACCATGTGTCACAAAATGGCATTTTTTTTTTGATTCGCTGTTGAATTGCTTTTTATGCAAAAAGAATAAGTCGGCTGTGACATGAATTCGATGATATATCGACACTTGGTACGCTTTGAAATTCAAAGATCATTAGTAAATCGATATTATTCAAAATGTTTTGATATTCTGATCAATGTCTGCAGGTTGTCAATAGCTTGTTTGAGTCAAGATGAAAACCTTCGGAAATGACTCATGATATTGAGGAATCTAAGATAGGAACATATTTTTTCGAATTCAGCTACTCTTACAGAAACTATCTGTCTTTTATTTTTGACATGTATCTATCACATGATCTTCCCATTTGGGATAATAAAACTAAAATTGTTCCTCTTATACGATGATCCATAGGGCTATCAGTCTATTTTTTCATAATTATTTCACCTAGTAGGCGGTGTACCTACACAAAATGTTCAATGTGATTGACAGTTAATCGATTGCATCAATAATGTTTCTTCTTCATTTGTGTGTTGATTAAAATTGCATATTATCAATAGAGACGGAAAATGTATTCAAGAAACGAAAAAGTCGATATATATTTGAAATAGCTCCTGGCCCGGAACAAAAAACCAAGTTTTTGGGATGCACATTTAGCAATTGATCTCACGGGATTTTCCCAAGAAAAGTTGCGATCATTCTCGAGAGATTGTGAGAAACAAACTATTTTCATTTCCTAACTTCAAAACTCTGTATCTCGACAACTGAACACATTAAGGCCCTGTAATCTGTATCAGTAATTATGGAACACGAGAGCTATCACCTGCTGAGTGTTGTCGATCGAAGTTTGATATACCCCCTAATTTTATTCTTCACACCAGATCATATTCATGTATATCTTTTAAAACGGAGTGAAAACCCCAAAATAAAAAGAAAAATTTATTTTCATCGACGTACCTTGAAAATTAGCATTTTCATTAAATACTCCTCTACGTTCTGGCACCGATCAAAGAGTCCTTTCAGAAAAAACTTCATCATGCACGATGCACGTGTGTTTGCTGTCAGTAAAGCTAAATACCCTTCTTCGTGTCACATAATACACGACATGGGGCAATTTTGTAGTAAATTACGCTCCGCCGGGCAATTTATTTTTCATAGTTTCCTGCGAGTTTTCAATATTTTGGCGCGTGAGTCGACTGCAGGATTCGATAAGCGGCTCAAAAGAGGAATTTTACGCCATCAGGAAGACCCTTGGTCTGTGAAAATACCCAAAGGGCACGAAATGAGATATAAAACCAATAACGAAGGTCTACTAGGAGAAAGTAAAAGACTATCATTCCATTACGAAGCATATCATCAGTCAGACGAACTCGAAAAGCTTAGTCAGCACATCCTTTAGTTCGTATCTAGTCCATCTTCCATTCCATACAGTACAATCGCTTCAAGGCGTTAGCTTTACTATATGGTAATGACAAGTCTTCATTTTTTCAAAGCTGTCCAATCTCATAGCGTTCTCCTACTTTCTTACATGAATTCTCCATAATTTCAACAGTTTTTTATCATTTTCTTCACCTTGCCTATTAACGATGAAATGATCCAATCTGGTCTGCCGAAGTTCATCTCCAGCATTTTAATTATTTTTACGATGTATTCTTGAGTACTGACCAAATCTCTTGGAAAGGCAGAAATGGTATGACAAAGTGAATTCACTTAAAGTAGAAGATATATAGTCATCATAGTGGATGAAAAAGCACCCAGAAACTTATGGTTGTTGGGTCGAATAGAAGAGACGTATCCTGGCAAAGATGGAGTCGTGAGGGTAACAAAGATTAAAATGTGTAATGTATTGTGATAAAACATATATAGGCCATATGATTGTGATAAAACATATATAGGCCAAACCAGGCGACCCATAAAAACAAGGTTCAAAGAACACATAGCCCATTTAAAATATGGCAGGTTAGATAAATCTTGTGTAGCCGAACATATGTTCAATCACAATCATAACACACATATTACTAACCTCAGATTAGTTAAGCAAGTCAATAGTGATAGAGTAATGAACAAGGATAATGGACCTATTCCATATAGCCCTCTATATAGTTTAGTAAATTAAGATTAACATGTGAACTCAACCATGACAAATATTAACTTGACGGTTAGTATTTTTCACAGTTGGGTGAACATATACCTAGTATATAAGCAGCACAGTAGAATAGGATATTTAGTTTTAATCTTCTCCTGAAGATGCTAACATAGTTAGCGAAACACGTGTCGAGGCGTTAAAAAATCGGTTTGGTTAGTGGTAAAACAGTGTAGTGGAAAGATTAAAACAAGCAAAAGAAACTATGTCAGACCCGTGACAAAATTATGTTTGCTGCATACAGTAAAATTGGCCTGATAGCCATGATGTGAATATTCAATTTTTGTCTCAATCCCAATTTACTTAGTAATGTGCTGGGCCCAGGTGAGCTTTCTGTCAATGCACACACCTAAGGTGACCTAAGTATTCAACGTGTGAAGACCACTCTAACTCATGACCATCCAGGACTATTCGTTTTATGGAAGGCCTCTGCTCCCTTCCGAGTGCGACCAATTGTGTTTTTGCAGGATTCAATTTGATCTTCCATCTTAGGAAGCACTCCTGAAGAGGATTCAGCGCGCTTTGGAGGTTCATAGATGCTTACTCCAAATTTGTCGATATGCAAGAACTGCCGTATCATCAGCAAAAAGCGACATCTTGCACATCACTGGTCTCGGCAAATCGCTTGTATATAAACTGTACAACAGCGGCGATAACACTGCACCCTGAGGAACACCAGCTTCAATGGGCTTGATACCAGATCGTGGATCATCAAGTTTCACTTTAAAAGTTCGATTTCTCAGAAATGAACACATCAACTGAATCAAATAGTCAAGAAAGCCCATATCGATCATTTTGTACAAGATACCATCATGCCACACCTTGTCAAATGCTTTCGCTATGTCAAGGAGAGCAAGCTGGGTCTTTTGTCTATCATTTGTCAACTATATTGTGTTCTCAATGACGCTCAAGACTTGTCGTTCAGTTGAGTGGCCAGTTCTGAAACCGAACTGCTCATCTGGTATCAGCTCGTTGTCGTCGATAAATTCCTGTAACTTCTGTTTAATCACTCGCTCAGTTATCTCAGATGGAGAGCACGGGACTGGTAGGACGATAGCTCTGCGGAAGAGCATTATCCTGGCCCTGCTTCTGAAGCATCACTATTTTGGCATGTTTCCATTTTGAGGAAAATATAATAGTTTCAATATGGCGTTGATGATTTGACATGTAGTCTTTTTTGAGTTCGTTCAAGATGAACATTTGTGTTTTAGCTTCTCACTCTTTTGGCTACTCCAATAAGTTTTCTCATATATTCAATTTTGAAACTATGTATGTATGAAAATTCAAGTGATGATATGTTATTACGAATTGTTTTACTTCTGGAACATACCTCCTCTGCCATTGTACACTTAGAAGGACCTGCAAAGTTCTAGTTGTGGGACATTAGCAAAGCTCCTGGATAATGTTTGGATAAAATATGACATGTTATCTGGGAAAACACCGCTGCTATTACTCGGACTCCAAAAGTGCAACAAAGTATAAAGTGCCAGGAAATATAATGGTCTTCGCAAAGTCTGGCGAAGTCGTGAAGCCGGATGTTGAGTACAAAACAAAAGATTTATTGGACAAGAGGATATTACGACACATTTCATGAGACGATAATATATAGATTGTATATTTCTGTCGGTCCAAAATAAGCCGATAGGATATAGTGAGTTGAATTTACAAAATAATAGATTGTGATGAAGACGATTGAAATATTTGGAAATGTTGCAATGGAAAAATAGTGAGTAAATCATTGTGAGATATTGTTGGAGGTTCAATGTTAAAATGGCAAATTGACAAGTCAATCTACAATTCCATGCTGTAATAGCTATTTGTATAACAAGGCAGGAAAGTGCTACTTTTTCTCCTAACGGAGGGCAGTAATCATTCAAGGGAGGGAAAGGCAATTTACCACCATATTATACCGTTACCCCCGATACTGACACTGTTAGTATCGGGGGTAACGGTTATACATATGATTTTTCCGCCTTCCTCATATAACAAGTCATTTTTAAATAATTTTGTTCAAAGAACTAAAACTTAGAACTAGGTACAGTATATTATTTTTATTCTTGCATCGTACATATTTTCAGTTTGTGGTAGAGTAATTGGAACAGATACACGGTGATCAGAATTCTGAATCTCGAACCACCTTGTGTCTGTTCCAATTAAATGTCAGTAGATAGTCAATAAAAAGTTGGGATGGTCCGTTTTGACCAATAATGAATGAATTTGGCACAACGAAATTTGAGAAATCCCGGTTTTGAACACCCTATATCTCTGTAACCATTTCCGCTATCTCTTCAGGGAGAATCTGAAAATGAAATGATATACAAGGTTTCGTGTTTTTGGTACACCCTGTACCCTGTCCCTATTCTTCCGAAAAAAAAACTGTCAAAAATCAAATGCTTCATACACAATGCTTCGTGTCCAATAACGGGAATAGCCCTGTATAATAGAATATAGTTTAAGTCGTCAATGCCGCATGAGTTATCTTCTTGATGACGTACCATGACGTCATTTCAAGTTAGGGAGGAAAAGTACGACTTTACTCCCTACGATGAGGCCAGGAAATGTATACTTTGGATAATGGTAGGCGGAAAAATGGTTTATCCTGACTCATCGATTCTTCGGGCGAATTTCAAGATATGATATCACCGGACCTAACAGTCCTGGATTTCATTCAGTGGGGATTCCTGTTCCTGAAACCTATTAAGTATATTCTACCCTACTCGTCCTCAACGAATTCTTGAACTCAAAGAGAAAATTCGTGCATAGATAAATCTATTAAACGTTACAAATGTACTCCGAAGCGATATAATCTATTACAGGAACAAATTGTAGCAAAGCACAAAAAAATTATTTTACAACTTTCGTAATAATTAGTGATCGATATATAGGCCATATCGGCATCATTGACCGAAATCGGTATCGGCCGATATGTGAAACACAATATGGGCGTACAGGCTGTCCCCTTATATTTAGATCCCTACCTACTGCTTCAACTATATGAGGTGGAAGAAACTTCAAAAATGATATTCGTAGGATTTCATCTGCACTCCTTGAATAAAATAATGCGAATCGTAAAATAAAAAAAAAAAGAGTCAAAATCAGTTTTGTTTCAATGAAACACCCTGTATATCTTCAACTTTTCTTGGAAGATATTTTTTTTCTGTTCACAAATATACAGGGTGTTTCAAAGAAACCCGACATCCTTGCTAGGGTAGGTAGAACACTGCAAAATAAGTTGCGATTGTTCAGTAACAAAACAAAATGTCGTATAACGACATCCGTTTTCAAGATACAAGGTGTAAAAAAAAATATTTGTTCACACATTTTTCACGATAATGCCAGAACTAGTGGCAACATTGTAATGAAATTTTGTATGGAATTGTTCTGTAAGCTGACACATCCCATGAATTTGTTTTCATATCTCACTGTCATAGAAGGCACTAGTGACAAGATTCGTACTGAGTAATTTTCAAACAAAAGTAACTTTTTTGAGGTTAGATATTCTAGTCCAAATTCCATGTGAACTCGAACATTATTCAAATTAACCCCAAAAAATTACTCTTGATAAAACCCAATACTGTGGACCGTTTTCGCAATATTTTGATTTGAAAATGTCCCATTCATTCAGATTCAAAAAGTTATTCCTACTCATGGCCAAATAAAGTTTTTACGATAATTTGCTAATGAAATCTTCCCTAGGCTCCTGTAACTACAACTCTGAAATACCTTGTTTTCTTTTATAGGTAAAAAAAATCTAACAATATTTCCACTGGTAAATCTTCCTCCTATATTTTTTTGACAGGTCTTCCGAACTCATTTTTCCCTTCTACGTCCCCTGTCGAGTTCGATATAATGTCATTACAATAAAATCGCCCTTTCATGCCTATCCTCTACTCCTTTTGTAGTCCGCCAGAAGATTTTCATCTGCCGCACATCGGGAAAATGCACATTCCGGGTCATTTTCCGGGCAAAGTGAGCATGGGATGGGGCGTTTTTCTTACACAATGGGCGGCATTTTCACGTTCTGCACGTCTTATAGTGATCTCTTTGGGGCTCTCGCCCCGAGAATAGTTACGATATATGCAGATTCTCCGACTGTATTCATCCGAGAATTGAGGTTAGAATTTTTTCGTCGTATTACATATGAATAGTGGTTATGCCGCAGAAAATTCGAACTCACATTTTAACGTGGAATAATCTTAGATTTGTAGGATTTTTATGAAATAATTAGAGTTTTTCAATTGAATGAAAAGTTTAACTGACATACAGGAATGAAATCCATTAGATAGATCAATTGGTCGCCGAAAAGATTCGAAGGGTGATTCCTAGCAAATAAAGTTCATATAAACATGTGTCTTAACTTGGTCCGTTTTTGAGCTACAGGAAGTTGAAGTTGGAAGTAGTATTCGCTTTTATTCATAAACCCCCTGTATAAGCCGAAATTCAGTATGGTTGGAGACTGGGAAAGCCCCAAAATATCAGAATAATGTGATTGGTGTTATTGAGTAATTTCAATGGAAGTCTTGAAAACACCTACATTGAAATTTGGAGTCAAATCGAATTTTTATCCTTTATTCCAGATTTATTGGGATTTTCTCTCCTCGTTTCAATTAAATGAGAATATGAATATAATTTCAATATACGTGTAGTGAGGACATATCAGATGATTTTTCCTAAAATGTCACTGCGTTTAAAGAATTTTCCTATCAGAGAACGTAAAAGAAAAATTCACTAGCTTGTCAGTGACAATTTGTATTGAAAAAGATTTGGAGAAGAGAAATAAAGGTATATAGAAAAAATATCAAATTTTCACTCAGCTTTGGACGTATCGGGAACGAATCTGCTCCCGTTTTCAACATAAAAAATGGTTATTTGAATAGGAAATTCGTATCTGTCTTGAAACTTTTCAGTTCTCAGTGACAATTGGTGACGTTGGCAATCAAATGAGTTACAGGATGTTTTCAATAATTAATCTTCAATTTACCACTTTTATCTTCAGATTTCAGTAGTGAATACCATGTTCTGTATATATCAACTGAACAAGAAGCAATGCTATTTTTTCGTTCAGAAGGATGCAAGCAGATTTCTTGATTTTTCTCTTCTGGTTGTTATCTCCTTTCCCAATGATTTTAATATTATTCCACTCTGCCATAATATGTTGTCCGTCTTCAGTAAGGATATGTAAGGACGAAGGAACATATAAGTACAATAATAAAAAGACACATCGGCAAATCGAAACTAGCTGAACAGTGACGCCAGAATACGTGACCTTCATGATTTTTTGAGCATGTTGAGCTTTTTAATTGAACTGGTATGTTATTTCACCTGGTCACGTCTATACCGTATGGATAGTTGGAATGCTTACCAAGGAGATCTAACTACTAGATCAAATGCCTCAGTTAACGCATGTTTACATTATGTATCTTTAGTTGAGTAACGTTACCAACCTTGTCTTGATTTGTTAATTTTTTTGAGGTTAGGTAATGGAACTTCCCTTGAACTCGTAAATTAGGAATAAAACCTATCAGTGGGATGCGAAATCAGCTGAAATAGAATGAAATATTATTGTGAGAACTCATGAAATAACTGCCACTTGCACTCTGGTCAAGTCAAGTGCTATAAAAGAGTAGACCAAAATGTTTACACCGTCTTGTTCATCATACTATTTTTGTCTGGTTCTCAACAAATTTCGGTAAATTGAGCTGGTAACTTCACCAAGTATACAGTTCATATCACACTAACTCAAGAGTATTTAGTCATGATATAATATAAAATAAGTCAGCTTACCAAGACACAGTAAAAACGTGGCCATTGAAATTTTTGAGGAAATACTTTTCGTTTGTGAAGTTTTCACATTTTCTATGGATCTCCATCAAGTAACGGCCGAGTCAATTCAAAAAATATTGGCGACATATAGCTAACTTCTAGGAAAGTTCGAACGAATCCATCTTGGATTCGGCTAATTCACTGTTTCCATGAATCAACCCGTACAAAGTCGAAAACGAGTTGTGACGCTTGTCCCTAATGGCAGATATATCCTGTAAACGCAGCACCTCCGAGATACAACTCAAACAACGCAAATGAATTGAATCAAGAAGTTTAAGGGTAAGAGGAAACACGGAGGGAAACATATTTCGAAGTTTGGATGGGGTTAGCGCAAATCGAATGATATTTATGAAATATCCGGAAA
Source organism: Phaedon cochleariae (assembly GCA_918026855.4). Taxonomy (NCBI): domain Eukaryota; kingdom Metazoa; phylum Arthropoda; class Insecta; order Coleoptera; family Chrysomelidae; genus Phaedon; species Phaedon cochleariae. The sequence continues at coordinate 39,202,535 of OU896717.1, read as the reverse complement.
TATCATAATGGAGAATGTTATTCAATTTGTGCAATAATTGAGCAGTGCGAGTTATTCTAAATGGATTCTGGTGGTCATTCAAACCTAAAAAAAATTCCATAGATTCGATGTTCATTTTCAATCTGGTATAAAATGTTTTGAGATTCTACATGCAGGCATCGAACGTAGATAGACACAATTTCAAGACTGAAACACATTTTCATCCTCTCAGGACGGCTTGTACAAAGATGACCGTTTATAGAAATACAACATCGACAAGTGATTCGTTCTGATGCTACGATACTAATGACCCAACCTGCTTCGATCTTCGATCACACGATGATTACGAATACCGATGAATCGTCGAGGCTGCTTGCGATAAGGCATTCCTTAGGCGTTTTTCTCAATTACGGGGTAATTTGAACATCGTCGCTAACAATATCAATATTAGGTGTATGCGAATAACAATGATTCAAAGGCGAACTTTCGAATGGCACACAAATCGAAACTAACTAAACAATATGTGTTTCATTACGAGATATGAGCCCTAATGAATTGGACTATACGGGGTGTCCCGAATTATCGTAAACAGGCAATATCTCGTCTATTCGACAAGATAATTGAAACATTAATAAATGCTTTGAATGTGGCATTAAACTACCTTTTTACCAATGTATCACATTCGACAACTCTGTGTAGCTACTCCTCACTTTTTAATTTTAAATGGCATCCCCTCCACTGTATATCGTCATCGAAAATTACTTATCATGTTATTCGTACTACAACGATAGCAAATAGGTACTAGGTACTTGGTCTTTTGTTACGTTATTTGAAAAAACTTACCAAAATAGGAAAAGATTGATTTTTTGTTTCAGATTACCGATACTTTTTATGTCAAAAAATAATTATAGTTATTCTATTACATAGTGTACCACATCAGTCATTTGCTATCTGTAATTGATCTACTTCTTTTCTTCACAAAACGAAATGTTTTTTGTTATTAATATACAAAATACATGCTGAGTATTAGCTTTCGTTGTATTCCAAATATAATGAAACGCAATTTTCAATGACAATATGAAGTGAGGATGTGAAAAGTCCTCTCCCTTCAACTTCTGAACGGTACAAGCTCACGAGGTCGGATAAAATTCAGGTGAAGAAGTACATCTTTCACTCCTTTTTGGTATGTCAAGAGGGCATTATTAATCTTTTTTTATTCGATGTGCATTAGGGAAGCGGTGTTGGATAGAAAATCCTTCAAATCCAGGTACCACATAACCACCCTATATATGAAAAAAACAAGTTGATGGTGCCCTCTTGACACTAGGCAACGTGACCACAACCATTTCCATGCCAAAAAGTAGTAAAAGAAGTACCTATTCAATGGGGGGAAGGACTTTTCACGTTCTCACTGTATAGAGGCTGCTATTTGAAAATAAAAAGTGAGGGGAAGAGTCGCAGAGCTGCCAAATGTGATAAATTTTTATATAAAATATTCGGAAGGTAATTTGATGTCATTCAAAGCATAGTTTTTCATTTTCCAATTATCTTGTGGAATAAGCGAGATATTGTCTGGTACGATAACTTGGGACACCCGATTAAAGGGTGTTCTGGAAGTTTGAGTAGTCAAATCATATGAAACAAATTTCGAATCAGAAAATCTTTTTATAAGGAAATACAGGCTTAGTAGTTGCCTATAAGGGTCACGCGTAATACATGCATACGCTCAAAAATTCATATATGTATATTGTAGGATTTCGAATAATATATATTTTCCTGTCCTTTTATGATTTCCATTACTAAATTGCCATTTGCTTTCTCCAGAATCCTTGCTTGGATCGTAACAATTTTCTACGTAGGTCATAAAACTGTGATGTCGTCGAGATAATTTCATATCTGCTCAATTCGGCAGGAACAAAGAACAATAAAAAAAGTATTATGAGAACGTGTGGAGACGCTGCGATATAATAATATCAATGAACCTCTGATATATTCACCCTTCAATGTCTGTCATCTTCAGAAGGAGAATAAAATTCGGATGTGGAAGTTATGGGAGAATTTTTCACAACGGTAAATGAAAACGACAATCATGGCTGCACAAATATATCTATAGAATATGAATTATTCAACATGCGAATGATCATAGATACTTTCATATCAAGAGCGAAAATTTGAAGATATCTCACTTCCGAGCGAAATATAAATACTATTCCACAACAGGAAAACTGCCAGACGTATTTACCCTCCGTAGATTAATTGGAAGATTGATTCAATAAGAAGATAATCACATATGTGCAACTGTGCCATCATACCAGTTCTGAATGGGAACCTACTTAGTAGACGATTGTCTGTTCTTTGAGAAGAAAAATTGCAAAATCACCCTCATTGGCCACATTTTCAGTGAGCTAGTGACCTCTGTTCCGAATTGATTTATTCATTTGTTATCCTTACCCTAGAAATTTTTATATTCTTGTCAAGATCCACTTTTCTGTCATGATTAAACTCAATCAAGAATTTCTCCCTCTTACACAAGTGAGGAGAACAGGATGCATTCAATGAAAAAAAAAAGATTGTTCATGCAATCATAAAATTCTCGATTCATTTGATGTTATTTGAATCTGAGTATCTGAACTGGAATCTCATCAGTGCCGTGATAAAACCTTACTGTTTGCACTTTATCAAAATGATGGCATTAAAGCTAATAATAACAATATAGATACGGTTTATTTATTTTCATATTGTTGATGAATGAGGAATATCAATTCATTCGAGAAAAATAAATATCTCCTATGTGGCTCAAGAAGAAACTCTTACATCTCACCTCGAATAATTCACGTCATACCTCTACCTCTTATATGAAACTGCAAAATGAAACACCAAAATCAAACAAACCACCAACAACTAACGAACTCAAAATCAGACAATCAAATCAAAATAGTAATTTGTCTGATGTGACGTCTTGAAATCTTCAACTTGAAATTGTCCATTTTGACAAATATTCCATTGAAACAAATGAGCTCTCCATGTTATCAATAAACATCAGACAATATTATTCCCCCCACTTACCAACTAGGTATTCATTTAGAACTACCATGAACGACAATGATGCAACCCTTCAATTAACTTGATGGGTCCTTTATCATGTAGGGTGGATGAACTTCCACGTAGTTTAACATGTCATTTTCAACCTATCGTTTCATCCGATGTTCAGTCATGTACTATACTGTTATCTGGAACTCTATAAAATACTCTGTTTATTCCACAACAATGCGGGAAAAATATCGAGGCCATTAGCCAAAACCGTGCACTTTATTTTGAATGCAACCGCCAACTTTGTATATACCCTTGTGCGTTATATTTCTTCCTGAAAAATTCCCGCTTCCAATGACAAATAATAGGAACAGGGGAAGCGATGCTCCATGAATTCCTCTTTCCCAGCAACAGTATGAGTAGGCGTAACCTAAGACTGTTTTATTGGCTAGAAAAGCAATTTTTAACGACTCAGAGCCGCTATCAGAGCTATTAGAACTGCTTTTTCACTCATAAAAACCGCCTTTTGACTCATGGAAACCACTTTTATACATAATCTGATAACCCCGTAGCCTTGAACTGTTTTATTGGCCATAAAAGCGGTTTTTAACGAGTCAGAGCCGCCATTAGAACCACCTTTCGACTCATAGGAACCACTTTTTGAATCATGGGAACCGCTTTTCAAGCCACTAGAACCACTTTTATACATAATATGATATAGATTTCGTGACCTGATAATGTTTAATTGGCTCAAAAAGCGGATTTTAACGACACAGATCCGCTATCGGAGCCATCAGAACCGCTTTTTGACTCATGTAAACCCTTCGAGTCGTGGGAACCACTTTTTGACAGATGGAAACTGCTTTTCAAGCCACAAGAACCACTTTTATACATAATCTGATATAGATTTCGCACCCTTAAACTGTTTCATTGGCTTGGAAAGCGGTTTTTAACCAGTCAGAGCCGCCATTAAAACCGCTTGTGACTCAAGAGAACCAACTTTTGACTCATGGAAACTACTTTTCGAGACATGGGAACCGCTTTTCAAGCCACTGTAACCAGTTTCATACATAATCCGATAAAGATTTGACTTCAAAAGCGGTTTCAAACGACACAGAGCCGCTATCGGAGCCATCAGAACCGCTTTTTGACTCATAGAAACCGCCTTTTGACTCATGGAAACCACTTTTTGACTCATGGGAACCACTTTTTGACACATGGGATCCGCTTTTCAAGCCACTAGAACCACTTTTATACATAATCTGATATTGATTTCCCAAACTTTGACGTTACTGAATTGTCGTACCAACGATATGAAATCACCAAAATATTGTCGCTGTTTAGACTTGATGAGTTTTTGAGTCATTAGTTTCAAGAAATCTTTTTTGTATTTTGGAGTAATCTAAACTATATACACTATGTATATCATTTGGTACCTATGATGAAAGTGAATCCTCGTTCCCATTGGTTATATTGAAAAATATGTCACTACTGAAGCTCATCAGTAGACCATGTCATCGCGGGAGCTATTTGTATAAGTAGATATTTATTGTGATGATTTCAAATAACGAATAATTACATCAAATACTTTTTATACATGAAAAAATCAATGTAAGTATGTAACATGAGTTATACCTACTAGTGTGTAGTGTCATATTATTAACATCATTTTTCTGTGCATATGTTCGCTTGGAATAACATCTTGGGCATGCCCATTAGGGATACTGTATAATACCCGATTATCTTCTTTCCAATGATCCGGGTGGCCAATGATGGATTTCCCATCGGCGTTTTGTTGATTGAGTAGAAAAAAAAACTATATCCTCCGTCGAACATATTTTCGTTCTCGACCAAGTCCGGAGAAAAAGCAGATTTATCAGTGATTTGAGGGGATTATCCTCGGTCGAGTCAAACAATTAACTCGTCGTCGGGATTTTTCTTGTCGTTTTTCCAGGGTTCTCTTGTTTCCCGCTGCCGATATACCGCATATAGGGGATATATAATTGGGTTTCTTTCTCTTTATATATGGTGTCCAGAAATACAAACCACGATGATGCGATTTTCTGTGTGTGGATCTTCAAACGAAGATTGATTAATAGAATATTCGATCATCCGTTATTTCTGAGTGAAATGGGTGTTCTTGGAATCAGTGGCGTGCCTCCGGAGGATGGGAATAAGGAGGATATACTGGGTGGCCCACGAGGTTTTGGCCAGCCGATATCTCGGAAACTATTTTAACTATGATTTTGAAATTTGGTGGTTTCATACAGTGGAATGTGGTGTTCATTTTTGATATAAGAGGGCTTTATTGCAACATCGCATTTCGGATCACGTGACATCAACTTCAAAATTCCAAATGGAACACCTTGTATATTATTGCATTTTCGTGAAGTCCTTTCTAATACAAATTCTACGATACCATAATTGTCAGCGGTTTTTTGGCACTAGAGTTAAAATACTCCTGTTGTTCTTTAATAAATTTTCCATTTTCCATTTATTTGACAGCTCATATTGTCACCGTTTCACATGAAAACCCTGACAATGATGGTATCGTAGTATTTACATTACGAAAGTCTTCACAAAAATGCAATAATATACAGGGTGTTCCATTTGAAATTTTGAAGTTGATATCACGTGATTGGAAATGCGATGTTGCAATGAAACCCTCTTATACCAAAAATGGTCACTGCATTCCATTGTTCAATACCACAAAAATTCAAAATTGTAGTTCAAATAGTTTTCGACATATCGACTGGCCAAAACCTCGTGGGCCACCCTGTATATATGAAGACACTTCGTTTCTTCACGTATTACGTTTAGATTTCTATGAGGGTTTTTTGGAGTTGGTCAGATCAGAAGCCAAGGCACTCAGATTCCATTCTCTATTGCACATAAAACTGTAGTTACCAATAATCATAAATAAAATTGTGTTATGAAAAAAAGAGTATCTCCCCCAAAGTACACTTCTAGATACGCCACTGTATTGGAATAAATAATATATGAGTTTATTATTGCTTTTATTGACCTAATAACTGATGAAAAATTACAATAAACTGTATTATCATCATTGTGAGAAGTTTTTGTATGTAACTGTGTGAATTTATGTTTGTTCGACTATATTGTATAAGCAGACTGAATTTGGCATTTTTTCAACAAAAAATCTGTAACATTCCAGGTTATGTGAATTGTACAACAGACTGGACACCAAGGCAGTCAAAAATATATCTCGCATTCAATAGGGTCAAGAAAACAACACTGATATTATATTATTGATTTTTCGAAGTCCTCTATACTTTTCATTGAAAAAGTGTGTTTAATTTCAATAGGATCATCAATATTTGATGTGGGTAATTGATAATGCTGATGGAACATTTGAATCCACTTTGTTTTGGTTGATGTTCTCTCGATTTCCTTCAAAGTTCCGAAAATCGTTCATCTTGGATATGCTGTACTGAGAATGCATGGGCAATATCGATGAAATTTTGAGAGTTTGTCCACTAATTTGATTCATATCATAAGACATAATTGGGACAAGTTGAAGAACTGTGCAGCGTTATTCATAGCGACACCGATTTGACAATTTTAATGGTGTCAAGCCGGTTAATGTGAGCTATTTAAGCAGCAATTATTTCCAGGACATTTTGTATCCCGATACACCACATAAAATACACTTCTTGACACAAGGTCTTTTAGAGCAGCGAGGAGAGCGACCTTTAGCATGAACGGGAACAAGGGGACATGATTTACAGCTTTGCTAATAAATCATTTAATATTACAAGCGTTTTACGACAGAGCTGAATTCCGCTGATGTCTCACTTCTCACAGCTGGATTCCGGCAATTTACCCTAGACGTATAATCTGCAGCAGCGACGGCAGTGCAATATTGAAAATGTGTGGAAAAGTGTTGATTTTTCATGGAAACTTTTTTTTTCAGATCGACCAGAATGGGAAATTTTCCCTAAGAGAAATTCTCGTGAAATTCATCTCTTGAAGGTTTCATTACATTGTGATATTTTATGAGAATGAAGTTCATATAAACTTTTGTTTCACACAGTAAGAAAATAGAGTGAAATTTAACACTATACCTGTTCCCAGGAGGACCATTAAGCTTTGGAGTAAATGATTCAACTCTATAGTTCAGTATATCATAGTGTGATTTTTTCAATTCGAATAGTGTGAATTTTCAATGCAAGCACATTGAAACTTACTCTATCTGTTTCTCTAAATATATAGAATGAACACAAATAGAGTAGAAAGAAACAATTTCGAAAGTGAACATTCCACTCAAGACCCAAGCAAGTGTCAATATATATATATATAATAGAACAGAGTACTAGTGTCAGTAAACAATAGTATGGATTCAATTTCAATTGTTTGTTAATTGAGTTATCTGAATAGCTATTTCATTCACATTTTAGGAATATAGAGTGAATTCAATACGGCATTAGTGAAAATTAAATCTAGAATTAGTTTCAATAGAGAAAATCTGCGAAAGTGTAGTTATAGAGTTGATTGCAGGATCAGAGTGAGTTTGTCAGAGTATTTTAACTTCAAAAACATACTCTGCGAATTTAACTCGAAGCGTTTTTTACTGTGTACTCGCCTCGTTTTTGAGATACAGGATGATGAAAGGACGGTAGAGTAGGTAAATCATAAAAAACCGATTGCTCTATAAAAACATTGATATGCATAGTATATGACAAGGATTCACCACTCAATTTCTTTCGCACTTACCTATTGTCATTGTAACCTAGAACATTATAAATTGGACGTTTGTATATATATTCAGTTTTGATTCAGTAAACAGCTAAATTATTGTATTAACCAACACATATCAACAGTTATACATTATCCTTTTAGCTTTTCAATTTGAAATTCAACAAGTCTGGAGAATTCAATGCTTCAAATAATTCATTGAGTGGTCTTGCAATAGTAATGAATTTGAAACCAAACAATCTCTGCAAACAAGCCAGATTGGATGCATTTCAACCCCAAAGGCATTCGATGTGCAATAGGTAATAAAGGTGTGTGAATACCAATTAGAGAAGGGCATCATCATCACAGTGATATAGTACGGCTAAGCTTTGGATAAATACGGGGATAAATAGTGCAGTGGTTGATGCGGGAATAACTCCAATGACCGCGGGGGAATTATTTCCACGCATCCGTATGATTGATGCTTTCATCATGATGAAACATTCCGTTGGCAGTACAAAGGGGAGCTTTGTGATCGTTCAGACCTGACAAAAGCAAAAATTGACCATTGAATCTTATCACATCTATATGGGTATTTTTCATTGCTCAAAGCGCACGAAAGTTAACCCATATGTATTACATATCAAATCATTTTGAAAATGTATATCGAGAAGAAGTTATGTTGCCAGCGCTCGTGAAAGAGTTTTCAAGATATGCGCAACGAAAATTTCCGATATATCGAACTGTATTTTCGAATATGCCACCCTGTTGAGCATCAGGTTTGGTCCTCCAAAAAGTTGAACTAACCGTAAATTAGTGCCTATAACACAAGAAACTTGTTCTTATTGCATTCCGACAGATCCCCATACCGCAAACTAAACCTTCTCCACATTACCCCAATAAATCACATCATGTGTATTGTTTACTAAGGAGGCCAAGTTTCAGGGAGGTGTACATGACAGGCATTATCCTCCTCAATAGTTGCTGCTGTCTTCCACCGACTCGATGATATGTTCCTTAATACAGGGTGGTTCAAATGTGACAGACAGTTTCTGTGCTTTGTAGATCATAAGAAGCTGTTGAGGTATTATTTCTTATCGTACGGAATGAGAATCCGAGGTCTTGTGCAGCAGCTTTCGCGATGGATCTGACATAATTCTCCTATGAATGAGCCTTGCTGATGTAAACAGTGAGCATTGATATAGTGGTTGTGGCAATCGTGGTACCAGTCATTGATATATCAGGCATATACTGAGTTCCGCCTTCTCTACAGAAAATACAGGCTTGAGTTTTGGTAGCGATAAATGCGAATTGGTTGTTCTTTCCCCAGGCTGTAACTCCAGCAATATCTTGATTGATAGCGTTTACCTGCCTTCTTTGTATTTGTATTTCCTGGAAAAAAATGGTTATTCTGGAAGAAAGCGCAGTATGGAGAGTACTATCGTCTGCAAAGCTGTGGTTAGAGCAAGTTGTTACCTCCAACAGATCATCAATATGGAGTAGGAACAGTGATACTTTCTCCACCACAACATGGAGCGATCTGCCTGAAAGAACACTCGATAAGAGAAAGCATAGCTGAAGTGGTAAGCTGTATGATGGTAGTTGTGGAAAGAACCTTAGTGCCAAACACAGTCGAATGCTATTGATATATCTAAAACACAGCTAGGGCTTCTCCATGTTATTCTAATTAGGCTTATACATGTTTTATATTATAACGTCACTGTTATTCTGTAATTGGAATATGCTTTCCGCAGGGCATGAAGTTATTTGCCGCAGTTATTTTCTCAGTATTTCTGACTATTTGGAAAATTGTGATTGTAAAGCTACTTGTCTCTATACACGTGTAAAATTCCTAAAACAAGGCACACTCTAAGTCATCTCTACAAAATTATTAGTAACATCAGGAACATCTGGACATGTTTTGGATTATCAATAGTGCATCATCAGTAGCATAATCGAAAAAATTTCTATGAAGAAAAATGTTTTTATATGACTAAAAATCGACCAAAGTTATACACTCACGTGGAAGTGGAAAAAAAGCAACCGCAATATTACATTTACTTAGTTATAATTTTTTTTTGTGAAGATGAAAAAGGGTCAAAGTGCATAGCTCTAGCTTTATGGAGGGTACAGCCACCTGGTCATCCACGAGAATGTTGAAAAAAATGTTGACATAAATAAATAAAATGTCGCTTTTCATAAATTACTTTGTTTCGACGGGAAAAAAGTAAGTCCATTTTTTCCAGATATATATCATATTTATATACACTGTTGATGGCTTTTGTTGTGCAATAGCGAAAACTAAGCCAATAACACCGTCTACAAGAAAGAGATGTAAGTTCTTTTATCTTCCAACGACTAAACAACCACTAAACTATACTGAAAAATATTTGATTACTCCAAAAGAAAGATGAAGATGCTTGCAACAAAATGATTGCAACGCAGTTGTCATTCCTGTTAAGAACTTCAAATTTCAGGTCGATAATTTTCATACTTTCTCCTCAATATTGACTCATCCTTTTTCCTGTCACAAAATAGTTTATTATGTAACAAGTGTTATAAACGTCCTTTTAGTAACGAGTATTTTAAGCACGAGCGGAGCAGAGCGGAGCAAGTGTTCAATAAACGAGTGTCTAGAAGAGTTTATAAACGCGTTACATACTATGATTTTTTTACGAACTCCAAAAATTACATTAACATACCTACAATTCCTGCTAACCTACAAATTAATTCGAAAGGAATGGGAAATGAGAACATAATACATGCAACTGCATGCAACCAGCGAGACACGTATAAGTGATATTGGTTGTAGATGTGTCCAGTCCATTGCTTACTAACCTTTGTTTCACGTTTATTGTCATGCTTAGCGCAGAATAAATAAATTGTTCTCAAAGATGGGTGCTTTATTTTCACACTTTTTGGAGGTATGCTGCAAGTACCAGAACATTCTCTTCGATTTCACTCTCGTCTACTTTTCGCATATATTTTTAATGAAGAATTCTGATACAAACGAATATTGCTAGAATAATTCTGATACAAAATTTGAAAATGACAGTTGACAGTTAATACAATTGACAGGCCAGACATGTCTCAGATTACTGAAGCTGTGTTTAATGAACTGCGTTGCCATGGTAATGTGTTTAAGAAACCGTATTGTCATGGTAACGTGTTCAATATTTTGAATAAATCACAGATCGACAATCCGTGATTAATCGATCATTTAGCGTGGTACATATCCGTACGCTAAATGCCATTTTAGTTATGTGAGTAGAAAAATGCTATTTTAGTTATGTGAGTAGAAAAAATAGTTTTTATCTCAAAATCTATCACAGACTCACAGAGTGATATAGGTACCTATTCATGAGGATTATTATATTCTCGACCTACTTGTAACTGCGAAGTTCATAGTTTAATCGCATTGCTGAAGGAACCGTCTCTGTAAAGTAAACCACTTAACCTACAATTTTCTTCAACCTCAATACATCACTGAGGTCATGAACCATGCATATTGGATTATTTAATAATTAATGCTAATGCTTATTTGAAACGTGAAACTACACAAAACCGAAATTACCCACTCTGTATGCCAGCATTGTTATTCAATTATTATACTGTTACCACTATATGAAAGCCAGCTATGAAACCATACTATAGAAACGATAATCTAAGAAGTATGAAAATATGGATTGAAGTTGGTATCAAAATTAACCATACCCAACGACAATAAGTATATGAATAATTAATCAAATGGTCAAGTAATTGTATACGCCAGTCAATTAAGACATTAAAATTGCAAAGCGTGATGTATAGTTTTGATTTTCTGAAATGTTAGGACCAGTTAGGGTGCTGTAAACCCGCAAATTTGCAGCTTCGAAAAACCTGTGTCCGCTTCGTAATCGTAAAAAACGGCAAAATATACTTCAATAAGATGTGGCTTTTTAAGAAGTGTGCTGTGTTACATCAGTTTCTGAAGTGGAATAAATTTGCAACAATGTCAGCTCAATTGCAACTCTATACGTTCAATATAGTTTCCAAGATATAGTACTCGATGAATGTCAATTTATCATACACCCAAAAGTACTCGAAAGATTTGCAAATTTTCGTGAGAAATGAAACATTTTCAGTTTTGCTCTTGTTTCGGACCGAAATTTTCATCTATCAATTTCACTCCGAAATATAGTAATAATGCATCCAGTTTATATAGTTGATCCGTTCAAAAAATAAAAGGCGGAGACATTGAAGAAGAGCATTGTATAATTTAGATTTTATAAAATATTATTTGTTGTATTTCTCCTGATGTAACGGAATATTTTCATGGAAGTGAACTATGATTCGATGTCAAAATTATACTTTCAATACAGACTAGTTATGTGTTTACAATTTTAGTTTTTATTTCTTTCAACACCACAAAGTGAAACATTTTTGGGTGTAACTTCAATCGAGTGGATTTCAGAAATAACTCCGATTTAATCAACACTTGACTAGCAATGATATATCGATATTATTAGAAATTCAATAATACCGTGCGTACAGTGGTGTCAATTCACACCTTCATAGTGAAAAATCACACGAATGAGGTAATCTGAAATATGCATTCAAAAGAAACACCAAAAGGATTAAACGTAATAACTTTCGATAGTGGTATTATCCAAGTTACACCCTGACCAATCACGAATAACTCAAAACCGTGTATGATTCATGAGATTTGTGGCTAATATAATTCACTCATCGTCTTGCATTCTCCCATGTGAATAAATAATGTGTGTAACCTACACTCATTGGAGAATGGATAAAAATTGTGTAGGTATATCATCATCCACGAATTCTGATATCCAAATCGATAAGTGACAATAAGAACAGATGATTTCGTGCTGGAAATAATGCTTTAATTAAATGAATTTTAAGTTGATTCATCAATTATATATAATGGTTTTTACATGGTGAAGCTATATAGAGTACTTATATCGAACCAGATTGAAACATAAAATTGAATATCAAAGTATGAATTCTGTGCACAGAAAAATATTGAGTAAATATCTTGATAGATATGAACGAGAAGTGTCATATTTAGTCTGATACTAGTAAAATCATACACTCATGAAATCAAATCGATGTCCCAAATTTGAAACTTCCATTCAAAATAGCAACGAAGATATACAAAAGGGGTGTAAATTGGTTCCGCGTCACTCGGTATAGCACCTCGAAGAGAGAGGATGAAAATTCGCTAGTCCCATTTTATCTTTAGAGAATCTGCTCATATAAAAATTTAGATATCAAAGTGGTCCTACGAGAGAGACAGTGACTCGAAAATGGTGCTGGCACACTAGCTGTTATTAAACTTTCCTCATCTGAAAATTTACATTTTTTGTGTGGCAGGTTTTGAACGACATATTTTTCACATCACAGTCCGTAAATATGGCTCTTCGTATAGCGTTGGTTCATTTTCAACAGTTTCCCTAATGGAATTCTACTGATTTGAGTGGGCTTGTTCACAGTTCATGAATTTCGATTCACGGTCAAAAGTCTAGTATATTGTTTTCAAAATTCCATTTCATGAAGAAAATAATATTGTTTTCCATAGTATTCATTGATAAATAATTATGTTTCACGGAAGGGTAGCACGCGGATTGTGGTCAGAAGAAATTAACAATACCTAACTGTGCTGATTCATAAGAAATAAAAACTGATTTGGTGATCTTCTATACAAGGTGTTTCACGGTGGATCGAACATTAGAAGTATCTGGAGAATCGAATGACAGATCCTTTAGAAAATTGATGGGCGTGCTCTATCGGTCTAAACTATTTTCATCAATATAGTGTTGCCACTTATATCACATAGTATAGTAGCTACTTTGATATCTCAAATGGAATTCCCCACATTTTACGACTTTTGAAGAATTCTTATAAGATTCCTCATACGTTTTTCTGATGAATTCCAATATACCTATAGGAAGTTAGTTAGTTCTCCGTATGCATTCATGGTCTGAACAATACTGTAACAGAACAATAATGACTGTTTCAAAATTTATATATGATGAATATTTTTATGACATTTCGATTAGTATGACTCTTTATCCAAACGCGTATGTCTATTGAAGTCAAAACTTCGGAATTAATCGCCAAATAAAGCGTTCCTAAGAACTTACAACCTCCAAATGTACAAAAAAATCAATGCTTCAACCTATCTTCCCTAGGTACGCGCGATGTTTCTCGAACATATTATGGATTCCCTTTTGTGCGCTCCTGAAGAAATAAAATACTCACCTGGTATATTCAATAGTTTCCAGCCATGATGTGAACGACATCACCTCTATGGATGATGGTTATTACCACAATGGTTAGACCATTATCTGGATATACGAACATACCTGAAACAAAATATACCTTATTTATAGTTTGTTCAATACAACTCATTTTAAACACGCAGTATTTGGTGAAATGTACAAAAATTCAGAAATCGATTGTTCCACTATATTTGGAAGGTAATGATTAAGATCAAATCATGAATTTAAGATAACATGGTTGAAAATAAAGCAGCACAACCTAGAAAGAAATAACTCTCTACTATCATGTGATCTCATGAAACATTCCAATTTAATAAATATGGCATGTTCGAGCTCATCTCATTTCTCCGAATCGGCAACAAAAGTATACCAAAGATACTGAAAAATCAGCAAATAACATCTAAAAGTCATAAACATTATCCCAACGCGCGAACCATTCATTCACATTTACTCCGAACTGAAGAAAAATCACCCCATTTCATGCCTGCTCGCCATTTTCAGTTCATACTACCGTTATTAATATTACCCTCACACTATCCGATACCGGGTCGCCCATGGAACAGTTGGATATAGTGCTAGAAAAAATTCGATTTTTTGTCACTTATGATTACCCGAGAGCTTTCTTGTCGGAGTGAACTTGACATTCCATTGAGAATATGGTTTCCTGGAAATTGAACGAAAAAAAAAGTCATCGAAAAAATTAAGTCCCGAGTATTTTTTTTCTGGTAGTTTGGGATGGGTTTTTGAAAATAATAAAGACAAAACTATCAAATTCTAGAAATCAGGGATCTACAATACAATGAAATTGTTATTTTTGTATCTATATGATGCTAGTGAAATTCTACTTCGGTGGTCGAGAACTGATTTTTTTAACGAGGCGCAGCCGAGTTGAAAAATTACTCGAGATGACCAACAGAGCAACAAACTTTTCCGGCCTAGGAAGAGAAAGTTCATCTTTTTTGCCTGTTCAGTATCAGAGAAAAAACACTTTTCCTGTTTCTTGGAGAAAAGAGTTCATTCTACATCAAGGGACAAAAATGCATAATTTTTCCATGGTGCGATTTGTAGCTCTTCTTTGAACTCCGACTTTTTTCTTCCAATTCCGACATGTTTTTCTTTGAAATTAGAATTCAGACACTTTCTTATCAATTCAGATTTGTTTCTTTGAATTTAGACGTCTTTATTTGAATTCAGACTGTTATCTTCGAATTTATACTAAGTATTTCCTTTGAATCCAGACTTTTTTCTTTGGATTTCGACTTTATTCTTTCAGTTCACGGTTTCTTCTCTGAATTCAGATCCTTTTCTCTTTGAATTTAGACATCTTCATTGAATTCAGACTCTCTTCTCTTTGCATTCGGACTTTTTCTCCTGAATTCCGAGTTGATTTGAGACTTTTCTCTTTGAATTCAGAATTCCATGAATTCAGAACTATTTCTCTTCGAATTTAATTGGAATCAAATTGAATTTGACGAAAAGACAATTGAGTAATGAATAAATAAACGATTTTTCATTAAAATATGAATACACTGTATCCCAAAAACGGAGCAAGTTGTATAATTGAATATGTCGCCGTAATTTTTCTGTGATTATTTGGGATTAACGTGATATTTCATTAGAGAAATAGTCACAAAAAAATCTTTCACCGTGAGCGATCCGAATGGAAACTTCGACGGAGCGTCGAAACTTATCAAAGGAGGCGGGTAATGGATTTATAATGGCGGCCGTCGCTCGTATCTGCGAAAGGATTACGACGTCTGGAATAGTCCGGATCATTACGATGTGGCTCCTATCGCTCGGCCAAATGTATACAACGGAATAACGGGGTTGTTTATTCAATAGCCTCATCAAACACCCATTGATGTCCACCAAGTTTTAGCGGTAATGAAGTCACTGTTTTTATTCATTTCATCATTCGTAAGGGGAGAGAAATCGTGAGTAGTTAGTCCGTCTCTTTAGCCTAGCTCCTCACTTCCACCATTCTCCAAACCACGTGAGTCGACCAATCAGAGGCCAACATTTGGTTGGAGGCCACACCACGGAACACCACGGAAATGTCACGGAAACGTCACGAAACACCACGGAAATGTCACGGAACACCACGTGAATGTCACGGAAACGCCATGGAAATGTCACGAAAACGTCACGGAACACGGGGACGTTTCAAGGTGTTCTTGAAGGTTGGTGGAACTGATGATTATTTGTAGAGGGAGGTTGCCTCGATTGAAAGTGTGGCGAGAGGGAAAACAGTCATTCATGACGTCACCGGCAGTAAAGATGACAAGATGTCAACCTCAGAGCAGAATGCCATGGAAATATTGTTTACCGAAAACTTTTGGTTAATAATTTTGGTTCACTTTCTGAAATATGGATATTTATAATTATATTATATCACATTTGTTTTTGTTCTAAAATTTGTTCTATCCGTCATTCGGTTGCCCCCTTACGAGCAACCCTCAAAAGTCTTCGAAAGTCTTGTGCGAGCAAGGAATGACGGGGGCCTTACCTTTTAACGTGTGATCCCAAACACTTTCTTGGGCCATCAGAAAAATGTCTGCAGTCGACGGGGATCGAACCCACGACCGGCAAGCGAATGCGAATTAGAATATAGACACTCTGTCCGCACGGCTACCTGGCCACCCACATGTATAATATCTTCAATTCTTAGAATGCGAAGACAATTTTGGATGGATCAGTAGGCCAGAGTGGAATACCTATCTGAAATTTACACCAGGCTATTTTCCAGGCTCGGTACCAGGTATGTGTGTTTTGAGGTATGGAGCATACAGTGTCATTCATAAAGTCGGCATCATATGGGAAAAACTTTTATTAATGACTTATTTTGAAATTCGAGTTGGACGTTGAGTTTTACTTCAAAATAGATGAAAAATGGCCTACTCAATCATGGTCACGTGACTTTCGCTACATGTCAAAAGTGTCATTTTTTCAAATTAATCGCTGAAAGTAGGCTTATTTGTTCGAATATCGAAAAAGTTTACTGGAAAAAGTTGTTTCTATTTGAATTTTACATATGTGACTCGGATTTTATCTTTCTATTACATTTTTTAGATCTCGATATTCTTTAAAAATTCTCGAAATTTCTGTGATATTAAAAAAATTCTAAATTCGATAAAACTACTTCATACCAGTAGTTTCATCATGCTACTAACTTTCAATTACTAATTATCACTAATTATCGACAAAAATATGATTTTCTTCAGAAAATGATAATCTCCGCTTCAAAATTCTGTTATGTTTGATGCAAAAAACATCAAAGTTCTGTTATGTTTGAGTCGAGCATTCAGAAACGAAATTCATTTAAATTTATTCCTTCAATAGTGAAAAGATCACTTCAAATGAATTTTGTGTCTAAATGCTTGACGATATATCAACTTTGCATCAAACATAACAGAATTTGGAAGCGGGTATTATCATTTTCTGAAGAAAATCATATTTCTGTCCATAATCAGTGAAAATAAGTAACTGAAAGTAAGTAGCATGAAAAAGCTACTGGTATAAAGTAGTTTCGTGGAATCAACATTTCTCCAAATATTACAGAAATTTCGAAAAATTAAAAAAAATCAAAATTTGCAATAGAATGATCAAATTCGAGATGCATGTGTGAAATTGAAATAAAAACAACTTTTTCAAGTAAACTTTTTCGATATTCGAACAAATAAGCCATTTTTCAGCGATTAATTTGATAAAATGTCACTTTTGACATGTAGCGAAAGTCACGTGACCCTGATTGAGTAGGCCATTTCTCATCTTTTTTGAAGCAAAACTCAACGTCCAACTCGATTTCCAAAATAAGTCATCAATAAAAGTTTTTCCCATATGATGCCGACTTTATGAATGACACTGTATATGCTAGTGAATATAATATATGCATCTCACAAATTCATTCTTCAAATCAGATGAAGTGAGAAACAGAAAATATATTTTTTCAGGTCAACTTCATGAGTTTGAACGAAAAACAATTTTCAAGAAGAGATAGTATTTCTCACCAATCGAAACTGTTTTCGTCATTGATTTTCTTTGCCATATTTTCAATTTTCTGATTCTTCTTAAGAAGATCAT
The DNA here is from genome assembly GCA_918026855.4 of Phaedon cochleariae. Taxonomy (NCBI): domain Eukaryota; kingdom Metazoa; phylum Arthropoda; class Insecta; order Coleoptera; family Chrysomelidae; genus Phaedon; species Phaedon cochleariae. The sequence continues at coordinate 39,184,467 of OU896717.1, read as the reverse complement.
TTTCCACTAATTTAATTTCTGTTGTATTCGATGGTATTATTGGAGGGATATAGATCCTGTACCTTGAGTTTTGTTCCCTTTATATATTATAAAGTTAAAACTTCAAAATCCAATATCTTCCAGAATAATTTTTTTTTTTCGCAAAAATGTATTATACCTACCATTTTGATTCGTATTTTCGTCTTCTATTACCCATTCCAAGGATCGTACAATTTTGGAAACACCCTATATAGCAGAAAACAACTATTTTCCTGGCTGATAACACAGAAAGGCGTCTCTGATACAAAGATCCCTTATGATTTTTGGACGACTTGACATCATTCAAGCGTCTGCTCTCATCAATAGTATCATAACAGATGAAATCAACAAATATTCATTCAATAATTCAATTCCAATGGATTTAAGAAAATGATGAATAGATAACTAGTTGATGATGAATAATGAAGATGATATATTTTTCCAGGATTAACACAACACCCAGCAATACGGTTCATCAAAATGAAATTATTGCTTGAGGAAAATGATTTTCCCAACGTTTAATTGCTTTACGACGTACCATATTAGAGCAGCAATTTATTTTTTTTTTGCATAAGACCTTGTCCTGAGATTTAATAAAGAAATACTTGTTTCTGTTCTCATTATACATAGGGTAGTAAATCACGGCGTCTAATGAAATTATAACTTGAAGAAAACACTTTTATAAATCGAGCGCTGCCAGAAGGAAATAACACGAAACATAGAGGGATGGGTGAGGGATGAAACCGTCTCCGAATTCTGGCAATATTACAGGCGATATTAATCACTTTTAACAACGCGATTTCGGCACAATGATCTCTGTAATTGCCGACATTTTCGCGCCACACGATAACTTACGACGTGCCAAGTTGCTGCTTCTGCTCTAGCGAGAATTTAGGACAAATTATACTCACTCGAATTGTACATTTTTTAAGTAACCACAACTACTGGGAAGATCTTTCACCTCCCACCCAGTTCTAATATTCTCAAATTGAAGCGAAATTCGGAAAAAATAATAATCTAATACATTTCTTTTCGAATAACATGGCATAAAACTGCTTTCAGTCACTTTCGAAAACGATTTATAGTTATTTATGTATTAAGGGAATTATGGGGGCCTTAATTACCGATGGCAAAGTTTGCGTCCCGAGGGCCTCTGGCCCGAGGGACAGCAATTGCCAGAGGTTATTGAGGTTCTATAATTCCCGTGATACATAGATAATTACATTTCTGACTGATTTCATTCATTAGATACCTTCCCGATTGGAAGTTAGACATGTTTTTCCGTATAGTTTCAATGTCATCAGAACGTCAGATGATGATCTTGACTACCGCGAATAGGAGATTCCTTATTGCTACGTTATTGCGTGGTTGTTGCTATGCATTTCTTATTTAATTTTAGCTAGAGGGAATTATAGCATCTATAACATCCCAAGGGAGTTATGACCCTCATTATAGATATCGTAACTATGACGATATAAGCTTATAATGTCACTGTAAGAAATAAAAAATATTTCATTGTTCCAGATCAAAACACAACTTAACACGGCACAACAGAAGTGAGAATTCACTTCTCGAAATTGTTCGAATGTTGAACTAGCAGACTCAATGCATACCGAATAGATTAATCATTAACAAATATTTATTGGAAGCCGTTCCTAAGCCCATACATGATCATTTCTCGAATTGAAGATATTTGGAATCGAATTCAAGCTTTTGCCTCCTTTTAACGTAATCAACATCTCTTTGAATTGGTCGCCTTCTGAACTATTGCATGTTCTGATATACTTATTTCAAAAGAATATGGAAAATGTCCTATATATCCTTCCTACCATCCTAATCTTTCACTATAAGGTGAATAGATTAGTATATACACGATTTTCTCATGCCCCAATGGCTACTGACTTTTCAAAACGACATCATCGTGAGCTGTATACCAAGAAACTATCAGTAAATTCAATTTCGAATTTTTCATTCATACTAGAACGATAAAAAAAAAATTGAAGAAAAATGTATTTTCAAACACACACTTTCTGTACCATTTGAGATGGTTTCAATAAAGGAGACCACTGAAGGATAAAATTCGTCCTTACATCTTTCAATCGATAAATAATGATTCACATTCAATGTACAATCAATATTATATAAGTTGAAGTTGAAGAGAATCAAGTCTATAGCTTTTTGAAATCAGCACATTTCATTCGATATTTCAAAAATCCTGATATGAAGGTGAAGCTGTGACGTATTCGTCCCGAGCTGTATAGCTAGTTCTGTGATAACTTGTCATTCTGCAGTGTTACAGTGTGATTGGTGAGCTCAAGGTCAATAGGCGTGTTGGGAATAATACGTCACACCAGTTGATACAATGATTTGCCACCATTTCAAAGAGCACAGGAAGGGTGTGATTTGAAAAGAACATATTCTAATTTATTTTTTTCATCGTTCTACTTTGGATGGAAACATTCAAAATTCTATTTATTGGTAGTGTTCTGGTAGAGAGCTCACAATTTTTTTTTGTTCTGGTTCCCATGAAAAGGGATATCCTGTAATGTTCAGAAAACATCGTGAGAACCAAGGGAAATAAGGTAGGAATTGGTGTTGCTCTTAAATTTCTGGAGGTTTTATGCCTCGGGGAACACTTCCCTTGGCAATGTGTTTCAAAGCCTCGCTGTTTGTTGGATGAATGAGTCTTTGGAAAGTAATGTTCTGCAGGTCTCCAAAGTGACCACGAAGGGGTGCGAAGCCTCAACTCGACGGGTTAATCTCGCGGGGACTGCTAAGGGAAGAACAATTGTTGATATTTCAGGAGAGCATCGTCCATGAAAATATCTATAAAATAGAGCCAGATCGGTGTTCCAGAAAAATGAGCGAGTTTGTGAGCGAGGCATCACCCACGAGACGGATTGCCCTTTTTTTGGCAGAATCCAACAGTTTCAGGGTATGTTTGGGTGCGCTGCACTCCAAATATGGAAACAGTATTCCAGGACAAGTCGGATCTGTGCCTTATAGATCATAAGCAGCTGACTAGAAGTGAAATAGCTGAAAGTTATTGCGGATAGTGATACCAAGCATCGAAATGGATGTCTTCAAAGGTATGGTTACTCCTGACAAGCCTATGTTGGGCACAGTGAGATCGGCTTTTCTAAAGAAAATGCATGCTTGTGTTTTTTTTGCATTGAAGTCTACCAAGTTATTGGATCCCCATTCGGGAATTGTTGCAAAGTCCATATTTATGTTGTCAACATTTCTCCCTCGGTCGTTTCTGATTTGCCTGGGAAGTATTGGAGCCCTGAAAGAGAAGGCGGTATGGAGGGTACTATCATCTGTGTACTGGACATGAAGTTGCTCCCAACAAATCATTGATATGGAGTAGAAAGTGTGTTGGTGCTAGAATTGATCCTTGCGGAACACCTGTTTGTTCCAGGTATTTCATGAGTGCGATGTTGATAGCTTTCTCCATGATCTTTGAAATAATAGATAGCAGTGCGATTGGTCTGTAGTTGCTAGGCAGGGTCTTTTTGCCTTCTCTAGGAACTGGTTGTACTCTTGCAATCTCCAGTTGAACGGTAATATCCCTAATTTGTAAGAGTAGTTGAACAACTTGCAGAGAACAGGTGTTGGTTCGGGAGCACATTTCTTGGAGCCACAAGCTTTGTTGGTGTTGAGACCCAATAAAATCTTCCTTATAGTACGATGTGTCGTTTTTAAAAATCAGTGGGCTCCCCCATTCATTGGTTGTGACTGGTGTGACATATTAGTCCTAACACGCCCTTTGTCCTTGAGCTGACCAATCACACCGCAATACTTCAGAATGGCACGGTATCAGAGAGAGATAGGTACAGTTCGGGACTAATACGTCACTGCTCCACCTTCATATCTGGCTTTCTGAAATATCGAATGGAATATGCTGCTTTCAAAACGCGATAGATTGGATTTCCTTCAATTTGGTTCTCACGTTCTCCGGACGTTACAGGATATCCTTTTTCTTGAGAACCAGAACATAAAAAAACTTCACTTCCTAATATTGATTGTACATTATTATGAAAGAGGTTTGGGTGGATTTATTTCCTCAGTGGTCTTCCCTATTATGAATTCATTTTTGTATTGTACCATTCGTACGAACAGAAAGTTGGAAATATAATAAGCAAGGTAAGTTCTATATTTTCTTGTTATTTGCATGCTGCAACTTTTTCCAATCTCTACTAATATAAACCAACTATACTTCCCTGCAAGGGAAGCAATTAACGTTGCAGCTCTCTGTTCATTTCCAACATTTCAACGATTTTTAAATTTCCCAGCACCTCTAATTATATTTAATGAATGTATGCCAACAACACAGCGTTTCATCTAATTATTCGATGTAGATGTTCAGTGTGCTGTGTGTTGCCTCCATCCTCTGCTTCTTATAAATGTGATTGGCGGTCTGTACCGTTACACATATACTATAATTGCAATTATACAGATCCTGAATGTCCTCATGTCCATACATTATCAATTTCACTGATCTTAACCCATGATTCCGTCTTGGTTATGATCCATTGAAAAAATGAGACCAAACGGAATCCGATAAAAAAAAATTCTCGTTTCTATTCGATTTAGATTTTGAGATATAGCGATATTAGCGATACATTAACCGTGATTAGATCACATCAAAATACTGAAACTAAATTAATTCCGAAAGCACTGATCACAGATAACATCAGAATCAGTTTGCTTCATTAGTGTATGTCGTGAGAAGACTGATTTTTACACAAAAAATTGTAACAAAAAAAATGAAATGTTGGCCTAGTTTCAAGATATTGATATCGGCCAATGAATCGAGCATTCAGAATCTGAGGAATTCCTAAACAGTATCTTTTATAATGATTCATTTCGAAAATCAACTTGGGCAAATCCTGATGCTTTGAAAAATATTAAAAATGGACGACTCACTCAGAGTCAAGTGACCTACTATAATAAATAGTTGATGAAGACGAACATTTTGAGAAATAGACTCAAAAATCTCTGTTATATACCTGAAACTCTATAAACGATGAGTAGCTCTAGTAACAATAAGTCTTTTTTTCTGTGACGGAAAAAAAAAATTGGCGTTTCATCTCTGTTAGCAGGTTATAAAATGTCACTTTTCATTAATTACTTTTTTCCCGGATATATATCACATATATATACCGGGTGGCTACGGAAGTATTGCCTACGGAATATCTCAGTTATTGTATGAAGTAGGTTTGTGAAATTCGGAGCGTCGATATCATGACATAAGAGCTAGAATCTGAGCATATTGACATGTCGAAGTTAACATCCGGTCTGACCGGAAGTGACATCAACTTTCTTGTTTTGAATGGAAACCCTATTTTTTTTTATTCTCGCTTCTTTCAGCATTCAATTCCCTTTCTAATGACATATCACAAGTTGGTATCTAACCAGAAACTAGATCAGAAAAAAATTATTATTGAAATTCAACGAGTAGGCCGTGGAAGCAAAATGAATGCCAAAAATTGAAAAGTTAGCTATGGAAACCATACGTCACTTGATAACAGTTGCTACAACTGTGATATTTTATTTTCATTCGTCGGCGTTATAAAAAGCCGCCAAAAAAAATATTGGAGAAATTGGGAAAAAAACAATACTCTGTAGGTCCATAACTTAAATAGAAACATACAACTTTTTCTTGCCAGTACTATTCAGCATAACCATTCCTTTCTAATGATATAATAGAAAGTCATTTTTTTGCTTTCATTTTGCTTCCACGGCCTACTCGGTGAATTTCAGTAATAATTTTTTTCTGATCTAGTTTCTTGTTAGATACCAACTTGTGATATGTCATTAGAAAGGAAATTGAATGCTGAATAAAGCGAAAAGAAAAAAAATAGGGTTTCCATTCAAAATAAGAAAGTTGATGTTACTTCCGGTCAGACCAGAACTTAACTTCGACATGTCAATATGCTCAAATTTTAGCTCTTATGTCATTATATCGACGCTCCAAATTTCACAAACCTACTTCATACAATAACTGAGATATTGCGTAGGCAATACTTCCGTAGCCACCCGGTATACACTGTTGATGGCTTTTGTTGTGCTATAGTTCCGAAAAATTAGTCAATAATACCGTCTCTGAAAAAGAACTGCAAGTCCCTTTATCTTCCATTCGACTTCGCGGTTATGTATATAACTAAACAGCTACTGAACTCGCAATTTTTCTTCGCAACTTCGTCGAACCTCATTTCGTTTGTGTAGTGTACAATTTTGTATACGGCCGGCACAGTTTTTATAGCATTCCAAAAAACCTACTGAATCACCTATGCTTATCAGCGTGCTTGTTCGTATCAATATGATTTTGTGCCGCGGTCGGTACACATCGAATTAAACGTTGAATCTTTTGTTCTCGTGACATCAGCTGAGAATGGCTTCCTTTAATTCAAGTTCAAGTTCAAGTGATAGGGAAGACTCGAGGGTTCTAAAAAAGTGTTGGAAGAAACAAAAGTTGGCTAAACTGAAGAAAGAATGGGAAAAAAATGAAACGAAAATTCGAAACTTCATCCGAAGAAAGTGAGAATGAAATAAACGGTAAGCAATTAAAATTTATTGACAGTCTCACATCATCATAAATCAGGCATTAACAGATGCCTAGTTTATTGACAGTCTCACATCATCATAAATTAGGCATTAACAGATGCCTAATATAGGTGTTTAAATGTATTTGGAATTTATAAACAAGTGCATAGCTGAGCTTTAACAGAAGTTCTGGCAATATAACTTGGGAGTTTCGTACCATAAATGAGTCCCGCATTTACAGATGTGATGGACTACGAGAGTGTATCTCGTCAAACAGGGCGAGAGCATTCGGCCCCTCAACCTTCAGGGGAGCAACAAACCCCTCGAATGGCAAAAACTCATTGAATCATATCCGCCTCCATCAAATTGTATGTCATTAAGGCCTCCAAAATTGAATGCTGAAATGATAGCTGCCCTAAAAGCAATGTAATAATACAAGATACATTTTTAAGTCACGTGCAGCACTCACTATAGCGACTAGTGCCCTCTCAGATCCCTTGAATAAAATAAATTAAAATCCTGATGCAGACATCAATAATAAGACACAACTTTCAACTTCATTGATTGATTCTGCCAAGGCCATCACTGGGGCCTATCAGTCTCTATCATTGCATCGCAGATACCTCATAATGCCATCACTGAATGACTGATTACAGGAAACATTGAAAACATCACAAGCTGTTGAAAGGGTGGGGCAAGAACTAAGCATGCCCGGTTTTAAAAAAGTCAGGCACACCACTAGTACCACTACAACAAACTATCAAACCCCTAGCAGTCCTAGCATGGCGCTCAAACAAAATTTCCGGGAACCAACCTCGAATTACGGCAGCAAATACAAACCGAGTCACAAAACACTGGACACTCGCGTGAAAAAGAGAGGGGAGGAGAAAAATTGGGCCAAGCGACGTTAGATAATCACAGAGTAAGCATCAAATTCGCTGGTAGCTTGAGAAAACACGTTTAAGCTCGGGAATATCATACAAATCATGACCCTGGCATAACAAGATGGGTCAAAGGGTACAAATTACCTCTTAAACGAACACAAAGAGTTGTACCCAATGCAAATATCAAACCGTCCGATCTAAGCAAGTTTAAGGTAGTCGTCAAGAAATTGGTGCCATACAATTAACGTTTTAATCACGAACAAGGCGAATATATTTCATTGTTTTTCCTGCGGAAAAAGCAAAATGGAGAATACAGATTCATTTTGAATTTAATAAAATTCAATAATTTTATCACAGCTCCCCATTTCAAATTCGAAGACCATAAGGTAGCTCAATACATTATCTCTAGAAATGAGTTCCTTGCTAAAATAGATCTCAAGGACGCATATTTCTTCATACCGAAAGCTAAAACACACGGAAAGTATCTGAAGTTCAATTTTAATAATACACTATGGAAGTTTAAAGTTCTACCCTTTGGTCTCAGCGTTGCACCACATGTATTCACGAACATATTTCGACCTGTCCCTAAAAAACTCAGATCGGAAGGACTGAAATCGGTAGTATACTGGTGTACTGTGAAAGACACTTGCATCGAACATGTTCGGTACTAAGTTCATTAGGATTCATTATAAATCAAACACAAAAAGCATTTAGAATCCTTCCAAATATGTGAATTCTTAGGATCCACATATAATACGTTGAACATGACCATAAACTCCCGAATAAAAAGGAAAGCAATTTGATGTTAAGTATACAAAAAATAAAAAAAATTAAAACCTGTAAAATCATTAACTTTGCCAAACTCATAGGACAGTTAGTGGCTGCCGGCCCTGCGGTTAAATATGGATGGCTGTATATTAAACATTTTGAAAGGGAAAAACAAGCAGCCCTCATTAGAAATAATTTAAATTACGAAGTTCAATGTCCATCCCTTCACACTTGCAAACAGACTTTACTTGATGGATGCAAAACATACCATTCCAAACATTTGGAACCAAACAATATCAGGTAGAAATTCATTCAGATGCCTCCAAAACAGGTTGGGGGGGATACGCAAATGGACAGGAAACACACGACTATTGGACTGAAGAAGAGAGTAGTCTTCATATAAATATTCTAGAACTCAAAGCAGCTTGGTATTGCCTGAAGTGTTTTTCTCAAAGATTAACTGATATCAACATTCTTAAAAAAAAAAAAAAAAAAAAAAAGAAAATATCACAGCCACTTCCTGCATTAACCGCAAGGCCAGTGTCCGGTTTTCACTATTGAACAATGAAACTCGTCTAATTTGGCAGCATTGCGAGGAAAATAAACTATACGCATTCGCCACCTATATTGAGTCCAAAAAGAACATAGTAGCTGACGAAGAGTCGTGCAATCGATCGATAGAAACGGAATACGAACTTTCTAGCACAGCATAATTATGGAGAAATAATTAAATCACTCGAAAAGCCAGAGATTGATATTTTTGCCAGCTACCTTAACGCCAAATGTAAGAAGTACATATCTTGGCGACCTGATCCATATTCGATTGCGATCGACGCATTCACGGTGAATTGGCATAGTTTATTTTTCTACGTTTTCCCACCATTTTATGTAATTCCAAAAGTATTACGGAAAGGCACTGGAATTTCAGTAGTTCCCCTATGGCAGAGCCAGTCCTGGTATCCCCTATTTGAGAAAATGTTGAGAACCACACCCACTGTGGACATCACTTACCCTGGTGGCAGGAAGGTTATCGGGGACGCATTTCGAATAAAAAAGAACTTACCGGATTAAGCCATTCCTACCATAATTGCATCAATTTCAGACAGCACTCTCAAACAATACGAGGTCTGCTACAAGAAATGGTGGGAATACTGTGCAGGGAAAAAAGTAGGAGTATAAGGGTTTTATACCATAGACTTCCTTAAAACACAAGTAGACTCTGGTGCATCTTATTCAGTGCTAAATTCATATCGATCAACACTCAACTCAATCTTAAATTCAAACCCTGAAGATGAGAAATTGATGAAAAGATTTATTAAGGAAACCTACAACATAAATCCGCCAAAACCAAGATATACAGTCCCTTGGGACCCACAACTTGTTATATACTATATCTAGAAGAATTATACCCCCTCACATCCTTGAATTAAGAAAAGTTGACTTGTAAACTAGCCACGAAAATTGCTTTGACAACAGGGCTCAAACCTTGTCAAAAATATCTATAGAAAACATAATAGAAACCGACGGAAAAATAGAAGTGAGGATTTCTCAAAAAATTAAAACTTCGGGCCCCAATAGAATGCGATCAAATTTAGTATTTCCATACTTCAAATCGAAACCGCAACTGTGTGTAGCTTCAACTTTGAAGTATTATCACAGTTGAGAGAATATATACAATATTCTCTCAACTGTGGTATTATATTATGAAAACTTCATCAATTCGTGGAACAACAAAAAATCTGTTCATAACTCATAAAAGACCCTTCCGTCCAGCAAGCAGCCAAACTATAATCAGATGGATCAAATCTGTCCTTAAAAAAGTGGAATAGACACAAACATTTTTGAAAACCACAGCGTTCGGCATGCAGCCACTTCAGCAGCCCTACAAAATGGTGTGAGCTTAAATTCAATTTACAAAACGGCTGGCTGGACAAAAGGATCGGACACATTAGCAAGATTTTACAGCAGGCCCTTAATGGCGAAGCCAGGCGATTTTGTGAATAAAATAGTGGCGGGAAATCAACAGGGAAAGTAGCTTTTGAGTATCAAAATAAAACACAAATTCGTATTAGGTACTCACACTATTACATTGTTATGGATTTTGTCAAATTACTCTAGAGAATATTACTATTTTGTGTGTTGATTATTAAGTAAATAATAGATATATTGTATATATATACATATATACCTACATTATTATTATTATTATTTCATACTATTTTTCGGGGGGAACCCCCTTTTTTTGAAAACCAGTTAATTTATGGTGTTGTCAAAAACAAAAATGTTTGGCCATACCCTTATATACCATTCTGGTACATGGAATTTTCAATGAAAATAATAGTATGCGTTCTCAGGGCACGGGGCCCTCCATTTATTGAGAACCCGTTGCTTCATCAAATATTTGAATTCTTGGCTATGGGCATCGCCAACAATTCAAGAAACAGTAGCTTGAAAAAATTTTTTTTCAACTCCAAGAATAAGTCAAGCACAAACTATAGGTACATTATTATTATTATTATTATTATTTTATACTATTCTTCAAGTCAGCAGCCTGTATCATTCCACCATTCTCTGCTAGGATATTGCACACCGTACATTGCAGTTTGCAGAACTTATACCTGCTTATACCCACGATGTTTAGCTAGAGGCATCTTTGAACAGCTACACAAACGAAATGAGGTTCGACGAAGTTGCGAAGAAAAATTAACAGATCAAACGACTTACCTGTAGGAAGTTCGATCTTAATTTTTCGAGCAACTTCGTCGAACCTCATTAAAACCCTCCCATATGTGGACCTCTATACACTCCCACCCGTTGAGCTAAACATCGCTGGAAAATCCCAAAATCATATTGATACGAACAAGCACGCTGATAAGCATAGGTGATTCAGTAGGTTTTTTGGAATGCTATAAAAACTGTGCCGGCCGTATACAAAATTGTACACTACACAAACGAAATGAGGTTCGACGAAGTTGCTCGAAAAATTAAGATCGAACTTCCTACAGGTAAGTCGTTTGATCTGTTAATTTTTTGAAATCAACTCACAGAATAAGACTGACAGAAGTGACATCAGATATTTGATTACTTCAAAATAATGATAAAGATGCCTACAACGCAGGTGTCCCTACTGTTAAAAACTTGAAATTTCACGTCGATAATTCTCAGATTCCAAAATAATGTAATATCTTCCCAATATTGATTCGTCCTTTCTTCTGTCACAGAAAAAAATAGTGTATTATACACGGAAAAAATATTAGATTTTAGCTCACGGTTTTTTGTCTCCCTCCGCTACGCGTCGGGAGACAACACAATCTGGAGCTAAAATCTACTACCCTTTTCCCTTGTATAATAAATAACCATTCATGGATGTCGATTGAAAGAAATGTTTATTGGGGTTATGGTGACCGGTTGTGTCGGGGAAATGCTGGTAGGCCACCATCACCCCATTCCTGAATAAAGCATTATGTTGAACAATAAAATATCCTCCAGATGCCAAGAATTTATCGTAGATTCATCGTAGGCTGACAGAAATAGTATCTTGTACTAATAACAGAACGACAAAGATGCGACAGGCTTAATATGTTTGGTGTGGCGAGTACGGGAGAAATTGATATTTTTAAATTGGGCACATAAATTGTATGCTGAACCTGAAAATAAAATGTCTACTTGTACTCATTCGAATTTTTGCCACTATTACTCCAACTATCTGGGGTAACGGTACCCATCCAATTTCTCTTTTATTCTGCGAAAAACATGATTTTGTTATTTTTTTCCAAATTTTCAACAAAATTTCATCGACAGGAAGTTCATGTCTATCTGTTCCCTTGTTTTTGTGATTATTTGTCATGAAATAACCTACTTATAGAAAAAAAAATTCTTAAGGGATTGCCATTCCTCCGCTCTCCCCTATTTGAACGATGCCCAAGTCATTCATCAAAATATCACCAAACTGCTTCACGTATCTATCCAAAGATCAGGACAGTTCAGTCGAAGTTACAATTGGAAGAAATCAAAAAGTATCAATTTCAAAATAAATTATTATTATTATTAAGTTTTTTCCATATGCCAACTTTATAAGAGACTCAGTGAAGTTGTTTCCGTGGAATTTTTTAGTACCAAAGTATCCAAAGCTCCACACATCAAATCCTTATGGGTGTTTCGAAAATATTGAATTCAAATAATACTGAAATGACATTTCAGTTATAAGTCTGGTAAGGAGAAATCATATCTCCTCCACAGATTCTATGCGATTCAGCTCGGCTTCCATGCTGGAAAATTGTGAAATTCAGGAAAAACAACTTGATTAATTCTTCCATCATATTACTCGTCAGTCTGTTTCCATCGCAAAGTTCTCAATAATTGAATATCATCTGGCATCTAGCCCACTTTTCTTCGTGAAAATAAGAAGGCGGAAACTCGGATTGTCCGGCCCGGAAAACGTTCGATGTCGTCAAAAGGTTACATGGAAATTGCCCGGAAAGGAAGTTTTGAGGAAAATTGGTAACGTCAACATCCAGAGCTGCATGCAAGTGAGGTAGATATCCAACTGAGATATACTCCTTTGTGAAACTTCAAGAGACATATATAATTTTCTAAACCAAAATTGCGATCAAGTTTTCCTCGGAAAATAGCAGATCATTTTAGAATAAGAAAACTAACTCATGGAGTAACATTCGCAGGGATATTTAGAAAAATGAATGACACGACATTCTGAAAACCAAAAACTATGTATATCCCTATAACATTTAGGATCACCACCTAACTTTGGTCCCCATAAAACCCTATATGGGGTGGCCAGTTTTTCAATGGTATTGTATTGGTTACTTCCAAACCATACCAGTGTATGATATGGCATCACGCACTCCATGAATAAGTTACCTCTCTATGGTCTACCTTCCCTATTATGTCATTGGATTACCAGTTTCCTTCAATGTCGAAATACTCATGTAGTTGTTGACGGGATTGCCTCAGACCCACTGCGCCTACCAATGCAGGAGTACCACAGAGCTCTATTCTCCCTCCAGCATCCTCCTTCCTACTTATCATGCATGTGTTGCACATGACTTCCAAATCTTCTCTTCAGTTCTGCTCACGATACCACCCTAATAGCGTCATATTCCTCTCATATCTGCAGCAACCAACTAAGGCCTACGATCAGTAGATTAGATTAGATTGGAATGGGGCCTTCGGGCTATCTGCCTCCACACTGCGACCTTTTCAGATCTATTGTGCCTGCCCTCAAAATGGATTAGAGTTCTTCGGCTAGCCTCGCCTTCTCTATGAGACTCCATAGGCTAGCTTTCAGATCTCCTGTGTACCTCTGGGCTCCTGGTTTTTCCTCACCCAGCGTAAGGAACCTTAGTCTTGACAAGCCCTCACAGTGGCAAAGTATGTCTACTGCTGTTTCTTCCTCTTCTTGAGAGAACCTGCACAGCAGTTCTTCAGTCAGACCTATAGTACTCATGTGTTTGTTGAGCCTACAATGCCCTGTGAGAAGTCCCACTAGTATTCTGGTTGAACTTCGTTTCTGGCTTAGTAGATATTCTGTGAATGTTGGCGATGGTTTTTCAATAAACTCTTTTGCCTGTCTCATTCCTGGCGAGTTGTTCCACCATTCTTGAGATTTAGTTTGCATCCATGATTTGATACTATAGTCTTCTGTATAGCTTTCGCAATACCACAGAAGGGTTCTGGGCAATTATGAGCTTTGTTTGCTCCTGCTCGGGCAAGTGAGTCTGCCTCTTCATTGCCCTCGTACCCTGTATGTGCTGGTACCCATGCTAGAGTCAATCTGTTCTGACTGCCCAGTGCATTTAGGGTTTCTAAGCAGTCCCATACTAGTTAGTAGTACGATCAGTAAGCGATGAATTGGAGAAGATCCAACAATGGGTCGGTATGAATCTCGTATAACACTGTATCGTTAGGGACAAAAATTGATTTTTACAAAAATTCTCACTCTTTCTTTGTTAATAATGCCATGAAGTTGTTGAATTACGGTCATGACCGCCATTTGGCCATGTTCTGCTGCTTCGTTATTGGTTAGATAATCTTCCATTTCCACTTATGTAGCAAGGTTGTCAAGTCACCAATTATAATCAAGTTATCAAAATGACGTTTGAGTTATGTCGTTGAATCAAACATAATAGGTGGAAGCCATGATGTAATAGTTTATTTCTGATTTTTTCGAGTAACCGCAGTATGTCAAAATACTCCATAAAAAGATATCATGTAAGTGTTGGAGACTTGGCAACATGTGCTAAATGCTGGGAACTGAGAAGACAACGCCCACATATCGTGCGCCGTGTTGCCATTATTATTGAAATCTCTATGAATTTCCTGTGAAATATCTAGTCTGATATAAAATTGAGAATGCAAAGTTCTATAAGGCGAACCGAAAAAAACAAAAGGGGATCGAAAAGATAGGGATGATTTATTTTTTGGATCTACGACAAAAATGAGTACTCATCCGGAATTTTCATGATATTTTACGTCAGATAAGAGAGTTTTCAATGTAAAATCAAGTCATGATTCCGTACTTCTGATTGACTCTGTATAACTACGCCCCTGTGTGCTGGCATTTTTTATTGCCTCAACGACCACAGAATTTACATGCTTTGAAATAAGTGTTCGAGGGAGAGATGACAGCAAGAGGGTTGTAGTGGGCGGAAATAAAGCTGGCATACATAAATATATGCATTTGTTTTTTGATGTGCATGATTGTGATAGTCACTTCTGGAAAAAAAAAAGAGATATATGAGGAAACTTTGAATACGTAAAATGTTAGCAGCAAAAAAATAGAGATAATAGTGAACATTTGAGTTTTATGATTCTAGCTTGTGTTGATGAAACTTTACAGGGTGTATCTAACTAACGCCAGCAAAATTAAAAGGGTGACTATTCCTTGTGATATTCTAGCAAATAAAGTTCGTATAATCATGTGTCCTAACTTGCTCCGTTTTTGAAATACAGGATGGTGAAGTTGGAAGTAGTAATTGTTTCTATTTCTAACCCCCTGTATAAGCTCTCAAGGTGCCAAAATGTAGTCTAATTGAATCAATAGTATAATATCAATTCCATCAACAAAATATATGGTTTCTTCAAAAACAAATTATGTCGATCCAAAATAATGTCGATGTTGATTCAACTATAAACATTTCGTTGATTTGACCAAACAATGATCATTTTGATGAGAATATATCTTTGAAACAACACAAAAGTTATTCCGATGTATCAATGAATAGAGCAACGAAATATGTAATATCAATGAAATATCTTGTTCATTCTACATTAACTTACATTTTCGCCTCTAGATGGCGATCATTTCGCCTCATCTATGCCTGCCTCGAGTTCATTATATACGTGAAGCCTGATTCTTCGTGTTTGATATATCAGCTGGATAAGTCGAACTTATAGGATGATTGGCAATCCGAAATAGTTTTCCATCAGCTAAAGAGAAGTAAAGACTAAAGATCTATGCAAGGAGTCGACTAGTTTATTGATTATATTTTATATTTGATTGAATCAATATCTTGTTATTTTGAATCAAACAAAATGTTTGTTTGAGTCAATTCAATATCTCTTCATAAACAATCCATAGATGTGCTTGATTGAAGAATATCCAGAGTTCATTCAAGACATATTAACTCGATTCAAACTTCAAATTCGCTCTGAAACAAGATATAGATTTACTCATTTCAAGAAAATATTTTGTCGTGCATATATGACACTTTTATTTGCTACATTCAATTAAATTTTGCTTGATTCAACAATTCCTTTTTTTTTCGTGTAATTCCTGAAATATCACAAGGAATCCCCATTTTTTGATGTTATTTAGTTACACCCTATAAAGTCTAATCTAATCCAATATAATTGGTTGAAACTAAATTCATGAAATATTCCCTACATAGATAAATAAATGTCGAATGGAGTTGTATTCCCAACTAGAATTTATTACACTAAGATGAATAATTCGAAATGAAAGACATTATTACAAAAACATAGCATAATGACGAAAGAGCAAACATCTTGAGCAAATGATCAACTTCTTTGTGTAAACATGAGGATACTATTTCTTCAGAACGAAGCATGTCACTTTGGTATGAGATATTATTTTCCACCGTGGAATATACGTTCGATCCCAGTAATCTATCACTCGTGCTATCGCAAATTGGGTAACTAAACTTCCTTCGATTGTTTGTTCCCTTCGTACACCCGCAAATAGCGCCAGCAAAGCCAAATAGTCGCCTCAGCTGAGATAAAACCGAAAACCTATCCGATTTGTTATTTTTGTTTGATGTCCGTATTTACCCTCATCACCAAGGGCGTAGCATTAACTTTATACTGAGAGGGGTGGTACATGTAGACCAGGGTCGGTAATTTTTGAAGCCGAAAAATGTTGAAGTAGAATGAAACGCATTGAAAAACGAGGAGAATTTAAACAGAAATGAGGAAAAATAGTGATTTTCCTAACAAGTGCGGAAAGTGATTCTTTCCCGCACGGGAATGCCGTTGACACAAACGACGCGGAGCGGGGTTCGGGCAAGCAGTCGAGTGCAGGAAAGACACTTTCCTCATGAGTTAGGAACAATATTTTTTCTACAAGCGTAGGAATTTTTTTTTTATCGCTTGGAGCGTACGAAAGGAAATCCCTATAATGTTCAAAGAACATCGTGCGTTCCTTGGGAGGAAAGGGACAGGAGGTAGGTATCGGAATTTGTTTTGAACTTTTGAAGATTATATGTTGTTGGGAATACTTCCACAGGCAATGAATTCCAGAGCCTAGCCGTTCTATG
The DNA here is from genome assembly GCA_918026855.4 of Phaedon cochleariae. Taxonomy (NCBI): domain Eukaryota; kingdom Metazoa; phylum Arthropoda; class Insecta; order Coleoptera; family Chrysomelidae; genus Phaedon; species Phaedon cochleariae. The sequence goes on along the minus strand of OU896717.1, from coordinate 39,167,456 downwards.
GATGAAGGAGTCTTGATAAAGTGCTGTTCGACATCTTTCGAGGTTGACAACGAAAGGATGTGCTGACTGGGCTTGTCTAGTTCGTCTGATTGGTATTGCTAGTGAAGGGATAATAGCAGAGATTTCCGAAGAACATTTCCCGTGGAAGTATCGATAGAAAAGTGAAAGGTCGCCGACCTTTCTACGGTGTTCCAATGATGTCAAAGGGTGAGTGAGTGTGGCGTCACCCACCAGGCGAATGGCTCTTCTCTGGATGGAATCTAAGAGCATCAGCGTATGTGTTGGTGCTGAACCCCATATGTGTGAACAGTATTCTAGAACAGGCCGTATCTGCGCTTTGTAGATCATGAGAAGCTGTTGAGGTGTAAAGTAGCTTCTCGCACGGAACAAGAATCCGAGTTTTTGTGAAGCAGCTTTTGCGATGGATCTGACATGATTATCCCATGAAAGAGTATTGCTGATGGAAATACCGAGCATAGATATGGTGGGCTTGGTGGGGATGGTGGAGCCAGACATTACAATATCGGGCATACTGAGTTCCGCCTTTCTAGAAAAAATGCAGGCTTGAGTTTTGGTGGCGTTGAATTCAACTAGGTTGTTTGTTCCCCAGGCTGTGATTTCAGCAAGATCTTCATTGACAGCATTGACCTGCCTGCGCCGTGAGTTCTTAGTTTCCTGTGAAGAAATGGGTATTCTGGAAAAGAACGCAGTATGGAGGGTACTATCATCTGCAAAGCTGTGGATGGGGCAAGTTGTTACTCCCAACAGATAATTTATATGAATTGATTAATTTGTTCGATGAATTATTCCTGCAAATAGGAACAGCTAACAATAGTGATATATTCTTTATCTTCTAATGATTAGTGATATACCTATTGTGTGTATCGTTTGAAGCATTGTGTAGGTAAGCTTATTGCGGATGCCAGCATGCCCATGGTGTTTGGCCTCTAGGTTTCAGACATTTCTATGAAATGAGTCAAGAATACGTCGTCCTTATTTGGTGTTTCCATTTTTTTACTATTGCACCATTCAATAAATCCCGTGTTGTGCTTCTCATTTGTATCTGGAAGTTTTTCATCGCAATTCCACTGAATCGAAAATGACAGTAACGTTCTGTCTGTCACTCTGAGAATTACACTAACTAATTTGTATTTTGATTGACAAGACAACAGTTGTTCCCCACATCAGATCAATCAAAGACTATAGGGGGATTCATTTAACAATCAATTATTATTTTTCAATATTCCTTCATCGTCACAATAAATAGCGCAATTTGATGGATAATTATTAAGTACTGCAACAAAACAACCTAAAATTGTCATATTGTGTCCCACGATTAATCTCGATTTCTGGCAAAACTACAAGTCCTGTAGAAAAAAGTTGAATAGCAAAGTTGTAGGTAACGAAAAGATCTATAACTCCCGTGGATACACCTTCTTCACAGTACCTCAAAATTCATGTGAAAAATTCAATTAAACAAGTTTTTGGTTCTCTTCTTATAATTTACAAAGAGAAAAAATCACGAAATTTAGTGAAAACTCACCCCTTCATCTCCCAAATACACTATAATCATTCTCGAATACAAAATATCTGTTTTTCCAAAAGAGTCGTTGAGCTTTCTGTTCATTGGAATCACTACTTTCTGATGATGTAATAGTGCATTATACACCTAGGAAATAAAGCGGTATTTTGAATCCCTACACATGAAGTTTATAGCTCGACCAACGGGAAATCACAAGGAAATCCCCAAAAATTTCATGAAGGATGCTCACGCTATATAAGATGGAAGCAAACTGGAATGATGACCGACTCGCATGATTGAACTTGGAAGGGTTGATAGCAAAAACATATTATTACCTACCGAGGAAACGAAACAAAAGTTGACAGTTCGCAGAATGAGTGACAACCAAGAACACAATAGACTCACAAGTATACGCCCAACCCTTGCAACGCTTGTTACAAATTTGTGATTTCGTTGATTCAAGGAATATTAACTATTTTTGATTTAATAATGATGAGCGTTTCTGGTAGGAGGTAAAACATAGTACGATATTCGTATCCAAAATTCATATCACGATAATCGACGGGATATCGTTTGACATATTTCCCATCTCATATCGCAATATGAATCTTCACGATTCTTTGTATCGTACTTATCTGTTATACCATACTGTATGAGTAATAGATTCGGTTTGGGCACCAATGTATTCTTAGCCTTTTGATTGTTGATACTCATTGTAGTCGCAAAAAATCACTATTTTAGGACGTGAAAATGATATTATGTCATTTAAACGTCAAACAAAGTCTGATTGAATTTGCTGGTGGGTACACAAAAAAAATACACACGTGATTTGTCGGAAAAGCCCAGTTTGATTGAAAATTACTGCTATGGAATTTCCGTAAAAATGCATGTTCAATGAGTGATACAATAGATTAATTTCAATTGTGGCGTGGGATACCCCTCTCCGCTTTATGTTCTACGCCTATGCTCATCCCGAGTACGAATTGCTATCTAAAACAAATTGGGTCGGTACGGGGGGTGAAGGAGATAAGGAAAAGGACAACAATGGTGTTTGGGCGAAATTGGATATTCCTAATAACGTCGCCTGATTCGAAAATGATTATAAAGTGGATCCAATATACAAAAGCTGGAGTATTCAATGTAGGGATTTCGAAGTTCAACAAAAAAAAACGAAAACAAAAAGAGAGCTTCTATGAAGGAAATACACCTTTAATATTCCCGACAAGGAAACAAGTAAAAATATCACCTATACAGACCTAATTATTCTTCTTCTCCAAACAATGAGTCACTAGTAGATGAGCTATTGGAATTCTGAAGCGAGAGTATGTCACGTGAGTTGTCGAAATCGTGGCCAAATTGTGACAAAGCGACCAATCAACGGGTAAAATATACATAATGCATTACACATCAAATATCTAACGATTATCTTTAATAACAGTCTCAAAATAATTTGTCGCTATAATTATTAACGTTTGAAGGCCGATATGGAGCCAATAGCGAATGAGATAGAATATTGTAATCCGAGGCGCAGCGTATCGGCCGTGTGCCTTCCAACACTTTTCGTAATGTCGCTGAAAAATTACATTCTGATTCCGAGGGAACAACAGAATGCATTTTCGTTATCCTTTAGATCTAGGACAAAAATATGTATAGATTCGGGATCCTCGTGGCATTTAACGTACCACTTGATGGTTTTCAATGCAAAAATAAGTAATTTTCAAACTGATCGCGAAAATGATAACTGTATTATCATTTATTTAGACTGTGATCATAATCTATTATTCAAAAGATATTGAGAGCTTGTTTGGAACTCATGAAGAGCTTTCGTTAGAACAATCTGCTCAGGATGATGCTATTCAAAATTCTACTTCACGCCTAATAACTTGCCCATAGAATAAAAAGATGGAAGGAAGAATCATTTATCCATGTTTCTTGTCAACGCTATAATAATTGTACCTTCGCAAAACAGGAGAAGGAAGTGAATTCCAACACATTCACAGAAAAACTAAAGAATTGAAAGAAAATATCTATGTAATACTAATCTAATTTATCAAGAGTTAATAATGGGAACTCATCCCAAATACGCTTGTCATATTTCATTTATGGAATATGTATATGTTTTTGGAACCAGTATAGAGTGAGAAATATTGTAGTTACGGTATCTTTCTTCGTTCTCTCTCGACAAAAACATTCCGTGTTAAAAACCATTAACAATAGAAGAAGAGTTACGTATCATAATAGGAGCTGTTTCGATACGCAAAATGACTTCATTGAAGATGCAAAACTATTTGAATGTTCGTTCTCTGATCAGACAATCATAACTGACAGTTTGACGTTACCATTACCAACTTTGAATGAAGAAATTCGGCGTATCATATTATGAACTGTTTCAATACGCAGTTGAGTATCATAATGTCTTCATTAAAAAAGCAAAATGGAAAAATATATAGCAGCCCTTATATTGGAAAGTCCTACCAGTCGACTTCATATTCGACGGCCCTCTCCTATATTCTGTGAGAACGTGGCCCGAAAAACATTTTGTTCAAGTTCCATTAGGAGGAAGCCGGGCACTTGTCGCAATTACCGGCGCGTACTAAACCGACGCCACTAGTACGAGACTCTGTATAAGTTGTTTCATACATATTTTATGTTTACTTTGGCCGTCGGTATAACAGCGAAGGACCGTGAAATCCTCAAAAAGCCTCTCCTCGTGAGTGCGAGCTCGCTAGACTCATAGAAACGGTTTTCAGCAAATTCAGAAGTGGGATTCCAGGTGTGGGATTCCAGGTGTGGGATTTCAGGTGTGGGAATTCGAGTGCAGAATTTTTAATAAGTAGTATAGTGAATGGGAGCAGAAATTGCTTCGGCAAGTTTTTACCGGTGATGACTTCTCTGTGCCATTCGATGAGAAGAAATGAAAATGAATATATTGAAACGGTACATAGAAGAAAGAAGAGTGAGTATAAAGGCTGCTCGTTAAGCTATCCAAACTGACACTTTATTTTTAACTACGGAATTGCCAAAATGTTCAAAGTTGAATGAAATTTTGAATGAATACAAAAACTGAAAGTAAATTTCACAAATGAAGAACAATGGTAGATGACAAATATTTTCCTGGCAGAACATTTATTTATCGGGAGGATAAAATTGATTGTTTTGCGTGACCATTAGCAAGGCAAATGTTTTTTTGTTCTCTCGTCATGTCCCATAGTTCTTTCTTTTATGAAATGACTTGAGTTTTTATATTCATTCAATCGCATATCTATAGTTGAAATTACAAAATTATCAATCGATGAGAATGTTGCTGATGTTGTCAGAATCAACAAATATTATCAAAGTATCAAGTATAGTCAAGAAGTATTGCCAAAAGCAGAAAGCAGAAAGCAGGATTTGTTGCATCAACTTTATTATGCTTGAATTATCTCTGTTGGACTGAGCATTTTTTTGTTGAATCAACCAGATACATGATTATTTCATGGAAGCATCAGCTTGTTGAAATCAATAATGTATAGTCTGATTGAATCTATAATATAATATTAATTCCATCATAAAATATATGGTTTTCTCAAAAGGAAATTAGGTCGATCCAAAATAATGTCGATGTTGATTCAACTATCAAATATTTTGTTGAATTGATGGAATAATGTTCCTTCTTATGAGAATATTTCTCTGAAACAACATGATAGTTTCCTTATTCCGATGTAGCAATGAACTCGTTTCGAACGGATCATTTGCTTGAATAGAGCAACGAAATATGTGATAGCAATGTCATATTCTGTTCATTCTACATCAAGATGAATTTTCGTATCTAGATGGCGCTCATTTCGCCTTGTCTATGCCTGCCTCCAATTCACTATATACGTGAAGCCTGATTCTTATAATATCATCTGGATAAATCGAACTTAGGATGATTACCAATCCGAAATAGTTTTGCATCAGCTGAAGAGGAGTAAATACTGTAGAACTATACTAGAAGTCGACTTGTTTCCTAGTTTAGTTCATTCTATCGATGTGAAATTTCAGAAAACTCCCGAAATAATACTGAATTTGGTTCAAAAAAACAATTTGTCTAATGAAAATACATTTTCTCTTGAATCAACGAAATATTCCATTGAATCAACAAAATATTTCATTGAATTAACCAAATATTTCATTGAATTAACCAAATATTTCATTGAATCAACCAAATAATTCATTGAATCAACCAAATATTTCTTTGAATCAACCAAAAATTTCATTGAATCAACTAAATATTTGATTGAATCAATAACTTGTCATTTTGAATCGAACAAAATGATTGTTTAAGCCAATTCAATATCTCTTCATGAAAAATTCATGGATGTACTTGATTGAATAAGATCCAGAGTTCATGCAAGACATATCAACGTAATTCAAACTTCCGCTCTGAAACAACATATAGATTTCAAGATTATATTTCGTCGTGCATATATGATACTTTTATTTACTTCATTCAATTGAATTTTGCTTGATTCAATAATTCCTTTTTGTTCGTGAAGGCTTTTTGAAGAGGAAGGAGGGGTATAGTTCTAACTATATATCAGCATCAGGAGAAATTTGAAACTGAATATACCCTGTATAAGTCAGTTAACCAAAACACGGTATCAAACCATTCTGTCTGTTGGAAGTTTTATTTCCCAAGAAAAACCCAACAGTTCGTAAAACATTTGTCTTCATCGATAAAGTTCCGCGAAAATTGACTCTTAAAGCGAGTTTCCCTCATTGGCAAATGGAAGCAAGTCCGATAAATTGATCGAGAAGTTGATAAACTCGTTGAAAAACTTCCCGTTCCACTCAACCTCTTAACATCCGACCCAAATGAAAACTGAAACGTCCATCCTTGACAAAAAGTGCCGACTGCGCTATATCTACTTTCAGCATTACGTTTCGTTATTTATTTCGGAAAGTTGAGATAAGGCACGACTTCTGACCATTGAAAGCAGATTGCTATCACAAGCACGAAAGATGCATCGGAATGAATCAAAGAGAAAAATGAAAATAAAATGATTTCAAACGTTGGTAGAAGTCCATTTGTAGCTCAAAGTGAAGTGACTTCATACACAGAAAAAAAAATCTGTTTGAAACTACAAAATTTTTGTAAATTCAACAAAATCTGAGTGTCATATATCCACGACAAAATATTTTGTCACCGCAACAAATGTTTTTTGTCAGTTTTCAATTCAAAATTAATTTGATGTTACTCATTGATTCAAATTAACAGCAGGAATTGGTTGAATAAACGAAGACTATTTTGTTCCTATAATACAATATCTTCCCTGATGAACGATTCAGTTGATTGAAATGATAATATCATTTCATTCAAGTGACAAAATTTCAAACGACCCATTCGAATTTGATCCCAATAAAATCCAATATGGCGGACAAAACAAGTGCAATCTTTATGTCAAATGTTTTTTTTTTCGAAAAAATGTCAATCAAAATCTTTCATTTTCATTTTACCTCGTGGATAAATCCGATTCTCAATGAGTCCCACATAGAAAATTATAATTTTTCGAGAGAGCTGTGGAAAACATTTCTGAATCTTGACATTGAGATTACACTTGTTTTGAACAGTAGAACTTGAATATGTGAATATATACAGGCTGTTCCATTTGAATAAACAAAGTTGATGGCATTTCCAGAAAAACCGGAAGTCCGCCATATTGGATTGTAATGGCATCCTGTAATGTTCAGAGAACATCGTGGGAACCAAGGGAAATGAGGTAGGAGTTGGTGTTCTTCTTGAATGTCAGGAGGTTATATGCCTCGGGAAACACCTCCCTTGGCAATGTGTTGCGAGGACTGCCAAGGCAGGTACAATTGTTGATATTTCAGAAGAGCATCGTCCATGAAGATATCTATAAAATAAAACCAGATCGCCAACGTTTCTTCGGTGTTCCAGAAAAGTGAGTGGGTTTGTGAGCGAGGCATCACCCACGAGAGAAATTGCCCTTTTTTGGACAGAATCCAACAGTTTCAGTGTATGATTGGGTGCTGCACTCCAAATATGGGAACATTATTCCAGGACAGGTCGGATCTGTGCCTTATAGATCATAAGCAGCTGACTCGAAGTTAAATAAATCCTGGCCCGAAACAGAAAACCAAGTTCTTGGGATGCATCTCTAGCAATTGATCTCCCAGGAAAGGTTATTGCTGATAGTAATACCAAGCATCGAAATGGATGTCTTCAAAGATATGGTTACTCCTGACAAGCTTATGTTGGGCAAAATGAGATCGGCTTTTCCAGAGAAAAAGCATGCCTTTGTTTTGTTTGCATTGAAATCTACCAAGTTATTGGATCCCCCATTCGAGAATTGTTGCCAAGTCCATATTTATGTTGTCAATAATTCTCCCTCGTTTGTTTCAAATTTGCCTGGCTGGTACTAGACTTGAAATTGCTTCCAACAAATCGTGATATGGAGTAGGAATAGTGTTGGTGCTAGAATTGATCCTTGCGGAACACCAGCATTTATGATAAGAGAGTCAGATGAAACTCCGTCGACCACTACATGGAGAGACTTGTCTGAGAGAAAACTAGCTAGCAGAGAACATAACTGAAGTTGCTTACTGAACTGTACGGTTTACGAATGCAGAAATTACAGGGGTGGCCTGATACCCTGTGTCACTCGGTTTACTATTTTTTGCAGTAAATATACATTTATTGTATAGGATTTTATCAAAAGTCAATAATGGGAGCGGATCCCCCTAAAGCGACACACATGAACAGGACATAAAGTCTATGTAATTTCGAACGTGTGTATTCATTAATTGTTATCGTGTTTTCCTCGGAAACTCAATACAGATTGAATGTTTGGAAAACGTGCTGCTGAACAGCTGTACCAATACAATTCAATTCATCACTAATTATTGCAATATCTCATTTCACAAAATACCTACTAGTTTCATCGTTGGTTATTGGGTTACGACAAGAAAATTCAAGATTGGTGGGAATATTAGATTTATTGAATTTCAATCTCACCCGGAAAATTAATAACCCTGAATCCGTTACTTAATTGGAAAGTGAAAAAATCAGGAACACCAAAGAAAAACAGTCGGTTAATGAAGTTGAATACCTAGCAGACGTTCGAAATTTAATTCAGCGATAAAATTTGATGCAATTCCATCCTAATAAGATTTGAATGTAGATATAAGACTGACTTTTGAGATAATTGTATTTGCAAATGTTTTGTACGAAAAATGGCATGTCCTTATTCGTGGATTTCGTTATAATTCTATCCACTTCATAGTCGATTAGAAGAACTTTGGACACACTTGTAGTACTTTTTATTATATTCTTCTACTCATAAAACTTAAGTGGCATTTACCGTACGGATATGTACCACGATAAATGATCGATTAATCATATATTGACTATATGTCATTTATTCAAAAAATTAAAACACTTTACTATAGCAACACGGTTTCTTAAACACATAACTATGCCAACACAGTTTTTTAAATACGATATTAGTCCTGTCCTGCCTCCTAATAGTATGTCAATTGTATGTCATCTGTCAACTACCATGTTCGAATTTTGTTGCATGTAATGAATCTATTTCATGTGAGAAGAACATATCGAATGATAATTTTGATTTTTTAATTTTCATCAAGTTGTAGTATCGATATTTAGAAAATGAAAATAACACAATAATTCAGATGTGAATCACCCTGTGATAAAGATCAGTTTTAGTTGATTCTGTACAATGTTGTTCTACCTAAAGGTGGAACTAAAAAACTGCTAGCAGAAAATTTTGATTCATTCGTATTTTCTTAGACATATTGGTAAATGAAAAGGGGGCATTTCTCCACTTCAAAAACTGGTCATAGGATCGGATTAGGACTCGGCATATTTGATCTTTAGGTCGAGTTCTATAATATACCAGGAATTCAGAAAATTCGACACAACGCCATTTTTATATAGAAAAAGTGCGGGGCCCTTTAAACAAATTTTTGTTTGTATCAGAATTTTTCATCGGAAATATATGCAGTGAACCTGGACACATCTACAACCTATATCACATGTCTCGTTGGTTACATACAGTTGCATAGTATTATGTATCATGTTGTCGATTCCCATATTTCCATCGAATTATTTTTTAGGTTAGCAGGTAGGTTAGGCTTATTTTTGGACTCATGGGTGCTTGTCGAAG